>JARLTB010000114.1:3345000-3727500 GCA_030141615.1 Unio pictorum
CACTGGATGTGCAGAATGCGACGCAGGCGTTTCAGGTGGACGCTGTATTGCATAGGTGGTCCATGTCTCACTGTTGTAGACCAGTGTGCTGAGCATGAAGGCCTGGTAGACGCGCAGTGTGGTCTTTTCCGTGAGGTTATCTATGTTCCATACCTTCTAGTTCAGTTAGGCCATCACTTATGCTGCCTTTGCAATCCTGACGTTCACCTCAGAATACATGGAGAGCAAGCATGAGCTGGTGGACCCGGGGATTGTTACGGTCCCAACAACTTCCAAGTTATCCATAACGGAAAGATGGAGTCTGCGTCCTGCATCAATACGGTTGATTTTTCCAAAAGGTTGGTCAGTTCAATCTCCTTAAAAGTGTGGGAGGGGAGGCATACCATTTTATGCAGTTATTCTTTCGTCTGCGATATCAAGGCTGCACCGTCTCCGATTAGTAATTCACGGATAGCTACCTCAGTGACTTAGTCTTACCACGGAAACGGACGATCTGGAAAATTTCTTGTCAACCCTGGTGTGGATGCATACCCGATTCACTCCGCTACTAACTGGAAAGGCCTCTGATTTTGTGTCATTGAAGAACACTGTGCTGTGCATGTTCTCGTGAAAACATGTGACGATACAAGCAGTAGTGGTGTTGCCGGCTATGAAGCCACACTCTGACTCAGATTAGACGCGTTAAGCAAAGGTCTTGAAGCGACATAGTCGGCCCGAGCGAGAGCCTTTCCGACAATACTGCTGACGCATTTGCCCAATAGATGGTGCCGTTGCTACGGTTTCCTTTCTTCTTCTTGTGCAAAGTGGCGATGATGACGTAACATTGGCCTTGGGTGACCTTTCCCTGCTCCCAGCATAGGTAGTGGAGTAGGTGTAATAGTTGTAGAAGTGCTGATTTCCCACTCTTGAAGACTTGAGGCTAAATACCACTGCTTCAAGCAGTAATCCAACAGGCGAGGCAATCAATCGTTATTCTAAACTTTTCAAGTGAGGCCGGTGTGTTTTGGACTTGAGGATGGTTGTCCTGGAGGTAGGATGGGAGTCTGTCGCTAGCCTCGTACATCGCTCTTGCATTCCTAGTCTCTGGATAATGGTGCCGTTGTTACGTCAGCGAGGGTTGGTCTGCTGAACCTTGTTCCTGGCATGCTTGAGGACTTGTAATGTACTATTGCTAGTGCAGCCATGTATGCAAGATTGGCCTTTCTCCTCGCCTTAGTCATGGGCTTCACCACCTCCCAGTTTGCCTCGTACCAGTTGGTACTGTTACTCTCCTTCTTCCAGTAGGCAGTGGTGGTTAAAATGGTTCAGCATCACAGAGATGTCATCACTTCGAGTCGATGGTATATTCACGTGTCGCTTTTGGTGTGAGCTTATTGTAGTTTTCTTATGAACTGCTGTACTTTATTTGGGAAGCCTTTACAGCTGGTGTAGATGCGTCGGAGACCCGTGTTCATAGCGTTGTAGCTTATTGAGTGTTATTAGCACCATGCGTGCGTCTCCTTGCATCCTGGTGGATCTCCTTACATTTGATGAAGGTGCTGGTTACACATACAATGTGGGAGGAGCACAACGTCCGCAATAACTGATATTTCCCGTTGATATTGCCCCGCTTTTAGAGCCTAGACAGGCATGCCTCATTTTTAGCTCCCAATCCTGGATTGAAATCTCCTAGTAGGTAGCGGTATTAAATGTTTGTGTTACTAGATAAAACCGATTCCAGAGCCTCATATAATGTGTCTTTCTCCTCGTGGGTGGAGCAGAGGGTTCGGGCGTATATGTTGACCGATATGGACTCGCCTGAGGATGTCAAGGATTCTCTCAGTTCCTGATGACGGTGGTCCACTGAAGGAGACACGCATGTTCATTGCATAGAACCGACACCATACATCACTGGTTCATCCGAGTGCTTCTCGTGCCAAAGTAAGGTGTATTTTGCTACCATGACGTTGCCTCTGTCGGCCAGTCGGGTCCTCCTGGAGGAATTATATGTCGAAGTTAAATCATAAGAGTTATATGTCAATGACGGAAGTTTTATGTGAGCCATCGATCTGTTGCATTTAAGCGGTTTATCTATTACGACGTGTTCCAGCTGTTCCAGCGTGCAAAAGGAAGCGCTTAAGTCTTCTTTTTTTCCCTTGCCATGTGCGGAATTTGCAGCCCAATTATCGAGATTGTCATCTGAGCGTCACACACCTAGTGAATAAGGCAGTCCACGTCGAGCAGCACCTTAATGAGTGGAGGTTTCCCTGTTTAAGGCGCTCGGTAGATGTCCAGTGAGACACGGTGAGTTCTTCAACCGCCGTAATCGACCTCAGGCTCTAAGATCTACTTCAATCGAGCTTTGATTTAGAACCGGTAAACTGCTATTTATCGTGTTATACCGACGCCCTATGAAGATGCTGTAGTGTCCATGGTAATGGTGCTACAACGCCTGACAGCGTATAATGAATAATCAGATGTGGCCCATTTAGCCTATCGTCCCTCAACACACAGATGGTGGACCCAAGGATACGACGAATGCCGATAAAGCTTGGCAGCAACATCATTGCAGGAGTTGCTTGAATGACGTTGTGGGCAATGTCAGACCGCCTTATAGACTCCGTCTCCAGATTTTATGTCGGGGTCTACTCCCTTAGACTTTCCCTTGAGTGGATATAGCCTCTAAGCAGCGGCAGTTTGGAATCGGAGTTTTCTTTCTATTAGTGAGCTGCCAAACAAGGTTTAAGTGTCTCATCCACTCGAAGTGATTGGTTTAAAGGCACTTTGGTAATTAAAATATCAGAAAAGTTACTCATAATACTAGACCACAACTATATGTGGTATATAGTGTTACCAGTATTGATAATATATATTTGCGATTGCGGATAGTTAATTATTGAGTTGAATTCATGACATATGATGCGTGAATTTTTTGTCTTTAAGACAATATTCCGAATCGCAGGAAATATTATTCACTCTCCTGAAAAAAATATAGATCCGATAAGCGCAGTGTATATAGTGACTAGTAAAACTGACACATGCTAGGAACCTTATATTGTTTCGTTCATAGTTTTATAATAGTTTACGTCTTAATTTCTTTGAAGAAGATACATGCATTATTAATTAATTCTTAATACATAATTAGAGCAAAATAAAAGAGAGTGTAAGAGAGTGTAAATAAGTTGATGCTGTCTCCAACATGTTTGCAACATTGCATCATAATGAAGCATGGCCATGCGAATGAAATGGAATCATCCTAAAGAAAAAGAATCCGGTCGATGGAACGGCAACTTTATAAATGGTGACTAAACTTAGATGCATACCTACAGGTTCTGCGGATACGCATCTTAATAATCTGACTAGCTTTTTATGAAATACTACATTTTTGTTTTAACTGACACTTGATATATTAATTCTTACCCATTCTTTAATCTGTCTTTCTTCCTGAAAGACAAACAATGCTAATATAATAAAATCAGGACAGAATCGTACGCACATAATGCTATTGTACTGAATGCAGCAACTCTACCTTAGTATTTTAAAATAGGTGGCATTTGACCTAAGATACTGACAAGGCTGTGAATATTTTCCGTCCTATCATGTTTCGCTTTTTCTCTATCCAGAGGAAATAATAAGGAGCTGCCAAAATTTGTACCGTAAAAATGGGTGTGATCGTAATAGACATTAGTAATCCCCATACAAGTAACAATCATATATATTTATAACGAATTTAACTTTTAAGCTTACAAAATTTATTACCAATTTATCTGAAACATTTTATGTTAGATTCGATGCCACTATTTACTGGGTGTGACAATAATGGACATTATTAAGCCCCATACAAGTAACAAACATATATATTTATAATGAATTTGTTTCTTAAGCTTACAAAAAAGATATCCAATTTGTTTGATACATTCATGTTTTATTATATGCCACTGTTTACTGAATCAACCTACTTTCCGTCGTATTGATCGGAGACACCAATCACGTGGTTATAATTCATTTATAAAAGCTAACATCATATCAGGTCACATGGGTACCTGAATGGAATGTCTGATAAACAAGGACCAATGACGAAAACTACGAGTTGTTTTAATCAGTTAGAAGTGTTTTAGGTGCCCGCCCGAAATAAAAGTTCACACCTCAGAACAAACCTTTTTTGTTTGCCACTTGATCATTATTGGATACATTTCCAACAAACATGAAGACTACAGGAGCCTCATCATACAAGTATATCGAATCAACAGTTGATTGCAGGATAATTTCCTTGTCTATGGATGTTTTTATTGGGCTTATTTCATACAGAGATGAAAGAACACTTGAGCCCAGTAAACATCGCCTTGTTCCGGCATAGAGATAAAAGGTAACAACCAATAAAAACATAATATCCATCTCGAACAATATGCATTAGGATCCTTTCTATTAAACTGTTAAAATGCTTGTACCTATTCAACACTGATCTGGTCAGTGATGGGTCGGTTCCTTCCAAGTGCTTGATATAAGTCACAATTGCAATAAGCTGTTTGAGCAAATGTCTATAAAAAATTAATCAATCAATATCATCATCCCGTCTTGACTGGACGACCAGATCATCATTAAGATAACCTATACGACTCAAAATGGTGAGTCTAAGTAATAAGTCATCTCAATGTAAATGAACTAATACAAATCTAAGTCGTGGTAAAATATGAACTGTATTTCACGCATAAGTCGCCTTTACAACTATAGGAATTTTAACAATCGTACGTCACTTTTATGCCATGGGTGATTTGTACCATTTTTTACTGAACGCAATATGGTTAATACTTAATCTTTCTTTTTTCACTCTTTCATCCTGAAAGAATATAATAAATCTGATATCCAAGAAGGTTAAGTAAATATCGATGTTTCGCTTTTAATCAAACTGGATATTGGAATATGTCATAAGCCTGGAAATAATGCTTGACTTAAGCCCAATAACGATAAAAAAGGACAAATAAACATGAATATACATCTCTCCAATTTGTTTGACCTTATTAAATATACAGGTTTTATGTTAATATAATGAACAGTTAGGGATACAATACTATATTATAATAAACCCATCTTCAAATAAATTATAGCCCATTCATCGATACGAGTGTCTGTTTTAATGTTATTATTGAACTAAGGATCGCCATTTTGTCAATATACATAATTTTGCTTCTATTTCAGATAAAAACAGTAAATGCGAGATACAAAAACAGACGCAAAACAAGAATTGACAATAATATTTGATGGGTAGGTGAAATTTATATGGTAATGATGAAATCAGAGAAAATTATTTTCATCAATTAGACCTTTTTAGACAATAATATTAACAAACACAAATTAAAGAACGTGCATGAGGCATGAATAGGCGACCTTTCTGTTATTGGCAGATTATAAGTTTTATTTGAAAGCAGTTATTTTTCAGTAAATTAATCCAACATAGCAAGCATTATAACGTTATGCAATGCTCCATGTTTACGTATTCACTGAAGCAAGAACACAAGAAATGTATGCAATACATCTTTTTTACTTATTGCCTGAAAGCAGCCTTACAATAAATGTATACATTGAAATATTGGTAGTCGTTTTCTGAAAACGAGATATTAATACTTACTTTTTCCTTCCTCTCTCTTTCTTCCTGGAAAGAATGTAATAAATGTGTTAAAGAGCGTGACGTATTCTATGCTAATTTGCTCTCAAAGAGATGTGTCTGCGCATGACCGTATTGTCAATTGCAATGACAATGTATGCCATTATTTTATTAGATTTATCTATAATAGTTATAGTTTTTACCAATTTAATATAGTGATTATATCGTATTTAAATCTAAACGGTTTCAACCTTTTCTTTGCAAAAATACAAATTAACGACCAGCAAAGATTTTCACTATACAGTACTTTTAATTGTCTAGATAAAAGTACATATTAGGCACTTAGACACTTAAGCATAAATTACGTTTTCGAAGAGTGTTCACCTAATTATATCCTCTAAAAATGTTTTTCAAATGGCATTATTTGTCTTCAGTAATTAATTGAAGCAAGTTTTTTTTCTTCCCGTAACCGCCTTATAGAGTGAATCCCTCTTACGCTGCTACAACATGCATCATAGCAGAAATGATTCCTTTAATAACAGTGGGTGGGGTGGGGGGAGAATACATATTAAGAGCCTTATTGATAAAGCATGAAATTACAAACCTGTCAAAGCAATTATTGTACCTTGTTTAAACTTATCTTTTTATATTTAATTCGTACACAAAATAATACAAAATCTGATTTAATGTTGGCCGTCTATCTGACAAGATAGTATTGCAAGGAAAAAATAAACATAGAGTGTAATATAAAATGTATCATCTGTTTACGTGAATGAAAGTGTGGAGTATTTACAATACACTTTTTAATACACACGAGTCGTACTTAGTGTATCCGATTAGAATATTTATCTGTAATTTGTACTCACTTGTAGTGCCATTTTCCGTTCTGCCTGAACGATCATAAGAAACATAATACTACATTAGTTCTACCTACTTTCGTTAGCTAGCAAACCTTATTATCCTGGATAGCCGCTAGTGTGTTATTAACAGCTATTTCGGTAAGCATATTGAATGGTATATTCAACGTATGTTTGAATTGTTTCATTATTTCTTCCATTAATCATGTTAGCGGCACTGTCAAATAATGTCATGATACCATTCTTAACAAACACAACTATGACATTAACTCCAAATGCTCTGTTAAGAGGTACATATGTTACAAAATCTCATTCTACCTCAATCAAAGCATCAGCGGGTAACATATATAGGCTTGTTTCTTTAACCTGTAATTCAATTAGACTACAGATATTGTTGTCTTTTGATATTAAATAAAATTGATCATCACGTATATATTCACCCTTGAGAATCGGTGTGTCCACATCAAACACCGGATCAGATACACGTTTGAACATTCTAATATAACTGCTAACGTCAAACACGAACACCGACTCCTGAAATAAAACTTGTATTTTCTGTATAATTGCTTTAGTTAACTTTGTGGGAACAACTTCATCAGCAACTAATTCTGCTAGTTGTTTTATTTGCCGCTTGATTTATTATTTTACTTTTATTGCGGGCTTGATAATTGTTTTGCAGTCTGTATGTTTTCGGGACAATCTTTCTAAATAGAATCGTCGATTTACTACCCTGGCCATGACCAGTCCACGTTATGCACTGTGTATGATCATCTTATTTGTAATTCATTTATCTAATCGCATCGAGCTTAATCGATATAACACAATAAACGATTTCATCAGAGAGACACATCGATATTCATGATAACATCTGAAAATATTCTTCGAAAAATGGCAGATATTTCATTACCGATTTAAGCGAACTATTTTCAACACGCTTCCCTCCTATGAGGATTTTTAGTCGATGTACGTCATCGAAAATATTGTTAGAACAAGAAATAAGACAACTTGCTGTTGATGTAGTCAGAGTATTAAAGCCACTTTTATTAGCAAAAGTGTCAGGTGCATCGTAAAAACTTTCCTGTTCTTTTCTAAAAGACTGATTTTTCTGTTGTGAACACATTTGTGAGAGAGATTGTTGTTATTATAATTGTTGCTGCGGAGGAGTATGTTGGAATTTTGAGCTAGGAAATTGATGAAAATGGGCACTTTTAAATCACTCTATTGTTCTCGTGCAGATCGTAAATATTGGATCTGTCTTTGAAACTCGATCTTTGTCATATTTTATGAGATATATCCATCTAAACTACACCTATCTGCCTACATATCAATCATATTAGGGTTTCAAGTATCTGTTGATATGATTACATCCTGCACAAGTATTGCAAAGCCAGCTAAATCAGCCAGATTATCATTTTTAATCACATTAATAGCCTTATAAGTAATATGTTCAGATAGTGTCAATGTTCACGGTTCATTTTCATCCAGCTGTTTTGCTTGATATAGAGTCAGCAGCGACCGCCTGTTGTTAATTGGGCAGTGAACATCTCACACGAAATTATTTTTAAAGTCATTTTTGTTTTTTTTTAGTTATTTCCGCCATATGTTTTAGTTTGTTCAGCAGTTTGTTTTACTGTTGGAGGAAAATCTTTAGCAGCTTCTGCAACTCTATCAGTGACTGTTGCGACAGGTGTAAATAATTATTCTTAACCTTTTGCAAATTCAACTAGAGATTCTTGACGCGCTTGAAATTTTGTCTGTCTGAATCGCAGACTGATATAAATGTATTAATTGCTTCTAGTCGCTCCCGAGCTGATCTAGCAGTGTAAGATCTTTTAGCTTTTTTATTATTGATATGATAATAATTTAATTATACCAGCATAAAGGGTGGAACCTCAAGTTGGTGAAATTTTGTAATATATTTGCGATTATCTCTAGTGTTTCAGTTCGAGGAAGACACAATGAACTATCCCAATTAGAGACGCATCATCAATGTTAGAATGAATTGATTTTTAAAGTTATTTACACCATTTAATATTTTTAGAATAAGGTTTATTTCGGCATTTGGACCCTTCCAAAAAGTGGTCTGTTAGACATCCATCAATGCGGAACAAACATATTCACTAACAATGAGATCATATCTTTTCATTTACGAAGATTTATGTCGGAATTTTGGCTCTTTAAAAAAAGTAGTCTGTACATCCTCTATGTCGCTACTGATATACTGTTATGACACATGACCTGTTGCGTGATGTATACCTTTTTATATTTTTCTTTAACCAATTACTCATACTAATTCAACAGCATTGATTGTTGTCATTTGTAGAATCAATCCGAAAAACATCTTTTCCTCTCTCCACCAAGAAAGTGCAGATATGAAAATTTGTGTCTTTGAAATTGTCTGGTACTCAAAAGCGAATTATAGCATAGAAAGGATATGATGACACTTATAGGAAGTGCGTCTATCTGTTTGCTTGTGATTGAATGCATACTTATGATTTTTTTTATCTAAACAATCATATATATAGTTTTCAATGTTCTAAGATGGCGTATAGGAATCTTACTGGATACACTGACTCAGAACATTGAAAGCAAGCCGTCTCTAAAACTGTATTTATACTGAAACAAATGTAATAATTCGATTTTCCTTATTTTGACCTTGAATTGTAAGATGCAACAGATAATGTTAGTGACATTATATATTTTTAAAAATGGAAGATACGTTTTGTTGATACCCTTCAACTCTGCCCAGCATGTTCGCTGGTTTGAGTTTTGAGTAACACCGTTGTTTTCCGAAAGAGTTTGTTTTGGTGTAGTGCTTCCCTGTCCACCCATGTATGTTATGTTTTTGTATATTTTGCTTCCGTTTATGATTAGGGAACAATTTATTTTTTCAGGGTTTTTGTTTGTTTTATTGCTCATTAGTCTTAGTTTTATTACCCAAAATGATTTTCGAAATGTTACTCCCTACCCTCTACCATTGCAGATTTTGTGTATTTCCCACACCGTGGTGCGTCGGTGTGTTATGGTTTCCCTTTCAGTTAATTGTTTAATAAGGATTGTACATTCCTCCCTGATGATTATTTAAATTCCAGGGCTGATTTCCATTCCTTTGTTCCTTTTTGAAGTTTTGCGATGTGACTTTGCCAGAGTCAGGTTTTTCCATGATGCGCTATATTGTGTGTTGTGTTGTGTTCTTGTATTGGACAGCATGAAATCATATTTGTAATAGTTGTTTCCTTATTTTCCTAGTGTAGTTTTGTAAAAAAAAAAAAGTAAAAAATATATAGTGTTATTTTGAACTAGATAAGTTGCTGGTATGCATGATTCTGATGGTGTGGTTGCGTGGGGTTTGGGGGCTGGGGGGATTGTGGGTTAGACGTGTAGTTGGAGCATTAAGTTTTGTATTGTAAAGACCTTAGCCTTTTCTTGTTGCCGATCCTTTTGTTTGCTCCTTAGCACACTGGATCGGACAGCTCTTTGCTAAGATAGAAGAAAATATAATAGGTGTACGTTGCCTTTGAATTAATTTTGTAAAATATAGGCTGTCTTTAACATTTAATATATAGAGGGCTTTATTTGAAAACCTTGTACATTCAATTATTTCGCAGAAAAGGAGTTGTAATTTTGGTTTGTTTTATCAAAGGAGTTTTAAATATTTTCCACTTTTGTCCTACAATTAGAGAGTTATGGTGACTTTGAACATTCTATGTATAAATGTGGTATGTTATTATTGATTTTCTAGTCGTGGGAAACTGTCGTATGCTTCCGATAGTTGGTCCCCTTTGTTAGTTTATTTTGTAGAGCCTTTTCCTTTGTTTAGGCTGCCGTTGTATGGGTGAGCATGGTATGGAATTTGCTTGCGACGAGAAGTGTGTCGCGTGTCGGTCAACATACCGGATGTGCCACGTTGTTTCTTTCAAGGTAAAGGAATTCAAGTGGCTCGCTTTATATGAACCGTCCTGTGTTTGTTTTCAAACTATATTTTTTTTTTTATTTGTTACTTTCTGTTGTTACTGGTGCTTTTTCAGCTAGCCATTTCGGCTCTCCAGTGTGCGTTTTTCTGCTATATTTTTGAGGTTTTTATTATTTTAGTAATACTTATTTGTTGTTGTTGTTATTACCAATTCATGTGAAAATTGGAATTTTGTTAAAGTTGTTTTGTTGGCTGGTTTGGGGGAGGGGGGGGGGGGTTAGGTTCCACGACAAGTAAATTGTAGTATCTAATTATTTTCTTTACCAGACTGGTACTACATGAGCTAGCCGATTTGTCATTCCATTTGGTTTTTGTTGGTAGTTTTGAATATTTTATTATTTTTTGTATTTTTTATTATTATTTTGTATTGAAACTGGTGCCTTTTAGTCTAGCCATTTCGGCTCTCCAGTTCATATGTGTGTATTTTACTAGTGTTTTGGGGGTTTGCCTTTTCGTTTATATTATTACAGTTTTTAGTTTTAGTTGATACTGGTGCTTTTTATGATTTCCCTTTCGGCTCTCCAGTACCTGAGTTGATTTAAAATTCTGTGTTTTGCTAGTGGTTCTTTTCTTGGGAGGGGGGAGGGGGGCTTTTTAGCTTTCTTTGGCGTAGGGCTATCTTAAGTGTCTCTCTTTCTACCGTATCTTACCCTACATGTTTCCTTGAATGTGAGTTTGTTTTCTTTGTCAGGTTCTTTGTATGCATGTTTGTTATATATCTGGTTCTGACCATGTGTGCACAATTGTCTTTCTGTAAGTTTGTGGTTCTTTAGTAAAGTTTTTTTAAATGTATTCATTTGACACGGCAACAAGGAGGAGACAATTATATAAGTTTCTTAGAATTTTGTTTATTATTATTTCTCAGGTATCCATATCGATTGTTTTCTTTTCCAATCACAAATAGTATATATTTAATTATTTCCTAGTATAGTTTTTTATTGTTTATCTTTTCTGTGCATAGGAGCATATTGTGGCCAAATATATATGTTGTTTTCCTTATTTGTTTTTTCATTTCTTTTCTTTTGTCATCTAGTACCTCGCGTGCTAATATCAAATGGTTTTTATTGTCAATAAATCTTTTACATAAGGGGCACGTGGGGAGGTTTATTATGACTTTTAAAGGCCATTTCTCAGTCCACCAGGCGTCATGAAGATATGCATATATTTGGGTTATTTATTTTGGGTTCTTCAGTTGCATCCAATTTATCCATATTGTGGTGCAGTTAAAGTGCGGGTCATTTATCTCTAATTTGTAGGGTGGTAATTTAGGATTTATTATTAAGTCATACATTTCAGTTGCGTTTTTAGTATTCCGTATTCTGTTCTGTGTTCTGTGTTCTTTTAAGACTTGTGTGCATGCAATTATGGGCGGTATGCTATTATTATTGCATAATTCGTTTTTATGCGGCATTAAAAATCCGAACCAATAGGGGTATATTCTTTGCCATTGGTGTTTTGGCGGATTTTGAAATTTATTGAATTTGTCAAGGTAGTTAGCTGTTTGTTGAATTTTAGATTTGGGATGTACATCCCTCCTATGTCTTTTTCTTTTTGTAATGTTAAGCGAAAGATTTTGCATACCTTGTTCCATATGAAGGTATAGATTGCAGATTCTATCTTTTTATGTAATAAAGTTCAAAGTCGATGTTGTTAAATTCTTACCATATTGAATTAAAAAGGTATGTTTTGGCTATTTGTATTCTTTCTAGGAGGGTGGGGTTTCTGACATTCCAGACAACTTAATGTTTATTTATTTTATTTATTATTTGATTAAAATTTTAATTATTTTTTTTGTATATTCTTAGGACTTTAATACGGTCTTTAAGATTTTCTGTCGGTAGTTGGGTTTTATTTTTGTTCCAATTACCGATAAGTAGGATCTCTGTTTTTCATGATTTATATCTGAACTCGAGGCTTCGCTAAACATTTTGATTTGTTTGATAAGGTTTTTGTACGATTGAGGTGTTGTAATAAAGTTCGATATTTCATCGGCATATAGGAATAGTTTTATTTGGTTTCTTTAGTTCGGAGTCTTTATTCCTTTTATAGCATTATCATTTTGAATTGTTATATATAGTGCTTCTATTCCAGTTATATATAACAACGTTGATAGGGGGCATAGTTGTCTTACTAATCTGGTAATGTCGAATGGTTCGGTTTGAGCCTCGTTAATTTGTATTTTTGATTGTATGTTGTTATATAAAGTCTCTGGCCAACTTGTAAAATGTGTTTTAAAGCCGTTTTTCTTTAGGCTTGCAAGTATAAAATTTATCTCTATCTTTCTCTCGATCAAGGAGAATTAATTGGCCATTTGTTTCCATTTGTATTCATATATTAAAAGATTGTTTTCGTTGATAGTGTGTTGTTTGATATTTGCCTCCCTTCCTCACCACATGACTGATTGCTCATTATTATGTCACACAGAGTGTTTTTGATCCTGTTTGCTTATATGGTGCTAAGAATCTTGTAATCTATATTTAGGAGGGAGATTGGGCGCCAGATTTTTAGGCTCAAAATATCGCCTTTGCTTTTATAGATAAAGTTAATAAGTCCAGTTTTCATTGATTGTGTCATTTCTTTGTTTTCAAAAATCGTATTGTAAAGATCTTGAAGCACTGAACTAATCGTTTTTTGAAACCTTTGGAAAAATTCTGCGGTTAACCTGTCTAATCATGGTGCTTTGTTTTCGGTTAGTGTTTCTATAGCTCTTTCTATATCGCCTTTACATATAGGCTGTTCACACATTTCTTTATCGCTGTTTGTGATGGTGGGAAGACTGATGTTGTCTAGGTAGTTATTTATGTTTTCTTTCGGTATATTTTTGGATTTTTATAGTAGCTGATAGTAGTCTTTTACATTTGATAAATTGTCACTTTTCGATTCTAGTATTGTGTTGTTTATTTTGAGATTAATTAGTGGTTTTCATTTCCTCTCCTTATTTCTTCTCTTTTGTAAAAATTATTTTCCGAGGTTGTTTATGTCCTGATGAAGTCCTGATTTTATTTTTTTCGCCTGTTATTTGATATAATTTCAATTTTTCAAGTATTTTCTTTGTTTCATCTTTCTGGGTATCGCTGATAGCGTTGTCGTTTAATATACGTATGCATTCCATTTATATTATTGTGTTCCTTTGTTTTTGCAGGTTAGAGTATTTTTTGCATATATTTTTTAATTGTTCTTTTATTTGGTCCCAGATGTGTTCTATTGTTAGGTTTTGAGTATTCTAGATCACATTTATTATTTCATAATAATGTTCTGGGAAGTCTAATATGGAGTTTTTAACTTCCAATGAATTTTCTCCCACTTGACTGCCGTTTGAATTGTGCATTCGATTGTTACAGTTTTGTGGTCAGCTAGTTTTTCGATTAAAATGTCACACTTGGATGTGTCTTGGATATAGTTTTATTAATATAAATGTGGTCAATTCGTGAAGTATAGTTGGTAGATTCAAAGGTTTATATTTTGTCTTGCGGATGTAAGTGTATGAAAGCATCAATTAGATTATTGTTTTCTATCATTTCTTTTAAAGATGCAGTGGATTTTTTTTATTATTAGTTGGAGTGGGTCTATCTATCTCATTTAGGCAGGCGTTGATGTCGCCCATTAGTATAATTCCTATCTTACTGTAGTTTGATATATAATCCGATAGGTTGCTTAAGAAAGGTAGTCTTTGGATACGTCTGGCTGCTGAGCATATGTTTATGATGTGCGTATTGTGTGATTGTATGTGTCTCATTCTTCCATTAAGATGTGTAGGAGTTGTGTAGCTTTTCCAATTGTTTTATATCTGTTTGTTTTTGATTATCAAGCCAATTCCTGAACTAACGTGTAGGAGGTCCTTTTGTATAATAAAAATTTGCATCAAGTTTATCCTCTATATAGTTTATATTTTTTTGCTTTATGTTATGGATCTCTTGGAGTGCAATGCTATCATAGGGATGTATTTTTGGTATAAGTTCTTCAGCTTTATTAATACCAATGCCTCTTATATGTATGGATGCGAGTTTTAGAGCACTTTTCTCATCCATTTCTTACAGGTATATCGTTATTTAAAACAAAAGAACTTTATCTGAGTTGTTTATTGTTGTTGAATTAGTTTGTTAGGTTTGGGTTTACACCCATTGGGATTGGATGTTGTACAGTTATGGTTGTTTCGGTTGTGGTTTTTTGTTGTTGTTGTGGATTCGCTTCTTGGGGCCGGATGGTGGCGTCATGAATTCACAATCCTTTGGTTACAGGGTTTGATTCTGTTAGTCAGATATCGGGGCGGTTGTTTAGTTTTCTATTTCTTCTGGTTGGGTGATTTCTTCAATGGTGGTCGGTTTGATTGGGGTCAACATCGGGTGTGGTGTCATTTATTTTAGTATTTGTTTGATATGTGCCGTGTTTGGGTTATCCAGTGTTTCTAAAGGTGTCTTTTTCTCTGTTCTTTTTGGTGTTGTGCAGTTTGTCTTCCTTTTCCGTTATTTACCTTGGGCGATGGTGCTTTCCTCCTTTCCTCCTTTTCTTCTTTATCTCTTTTTTTAAAATTATTTTCTTAGCAGTTCCTCTTCTGACTCTGTTTCTGGGGCTGGTGATTATGTTTGTGTTGTTTCGATGTCCATTTTGTCCAGTTCCTCTTCATGTACACTAAAACTGTTTTGGATGCTTATCTGTGGATTAGGTGTTTGTTGTTCTTAGTGGGCGGTTTTTAGTTCTTCTTCTTTGTTTGGATTTTTTATTTCAGTTTCAGTCTCATGGAGGGGCTCATCGTGGTTTTCAGTGGTCTCCTTTGGTGCTGGTATCTGTTCTTCTTTTCCAGTGGTTTGGTGTTGTGATAGTGTGTTTGGTCCTTCCTTTTCTGTAGTCTGTTGCGTTTGTGCTTTTTGTCCTAAGGTGGTAGCTTGTGCATACGATTTTGTTTGGTGTTGTTGTTGTTTGAATGTCTAGTTGTAGTGTTTCTGCATTTTGTGTGTTATCTGTGCATTTTCATATATCGTGTCCCATTTTACCACAGGTACTACACAGATATTCCTGCGTGCAGCCGTGAAACCAAGTTTGTATCGGTAGGCCGAAGATTTTACAAAATCCTGGCACTATTGGTGCGTTCCAACTGTCTATTCTTACTATAACCTTTCCTGTGTTTATGCCGGGTATAGTTTTGTAAGTTTCCTTACGTACTTCAGTTGTTTTTATACCAAGTCTCTGTTCGAAACACTTCTGAAAGGTTTTCAGGCGTACTTCGAACGGAAACTTTGTTACATATATGTCCACTGTCCGTCTATAGAACAGTTGAGTTATGGGAGGCGGCGTTGTGACTTTCGCTACCATATCTCCCATGGCAATATTAACCTTGGGTAATAGGAAGTATTTTCCTTTTGGATATAACAAATATATCCCTCTTCCAATATTTGTGAGGGTATCCGAATTGGAGTTTATACCTCTTGCAGCTAGCACTGCTAGTAGTGCTGCTTTGTTTGGCCTGTTACCTGTTGTAATGTGGGACAGGTCTAATGCCTGGACACTGGTGTCTATAAACGCCTTTATCAGTCTTCCCTCTTGTATTTCTTCCGATTCTGCTCGGAAGTGGTTTTTTTTTAGAAGACTTTCTCTGTACTAAGCTACTGGAGATTTCATTTTTGTATGTTCTTTGTAAGTAGTGTTTGAGACAAGAAAACTCATTTGACAAAAGTGGAAAATTATTTGTATAGTTTGCAAAATACTACTTTTGAAAATTTGTTTTAAAGTCAAAAACAAAATGAGGAGCAATGCGTTAGGAAAGCTTAGAGGAAATAAGAAGCATATACAAAATAGTCTAGATATCCAATTTGTAATCCTTTTGTATGGGAACATTGTCACAGAATAGTGTCACAGTCACAGGTGTATTATATTCCTTTGAGGAATATGCACAAGGTTTTGCGCGGGAAAAAATATTATTTCCCAGAGTTTCCCATAAGTCAAAGTTGGGTAATGAGGGAGAATGCGTAACAGTTATTAACATGTATACAATGCGTAAGATATTATCTCCGATCAGTTAATAATATAAAAGGACTAACAAGGGGACAATTCCATATTATAAGATGCACATCTTGCAACCAACGTATTCGTAAGCCTATAAAAGCATGTTGCTTTTCTTTCCGACGAAAACGATAAATGCACGATATTAGAAATATAGGAAGCAGACAAGGTTTTCACAATAATGATGCCCGGTTAAATGGTAACATATATTCAATTAAGTTTATTAAAAAAAAACTTAGTTTTCATAAATATGTGTGTCTTATATATCATGCAATAACTTTATGATGTTTGATTTATGTGTATTTACTGAAAAGATCTATAATTTACTTACTTTTTCTTTTTTCTCTCTTTCCTCCTGAAAGAATATAAAAAATATATTATTTAAATCTGATAGTAGACAAGGTGCTACAAATTCGACTTATTTGCACTGAAATGAGGACGCTGATTTGCATGCACGTATTCACAAATTGAAATAAAGTATAAATCACACAATGTAAGACAGTGCATGAAATAAAGTAACCCAAACTAATTGCAAGAACTGATATATTGTATGGAATTTCTCTGAATTATAACTTTTCCGTCATTACTTTTTCCTGAAGAAAAAAAAAATAGACACGCTGTACACTTTGTATTGTTGCCATTTAGTACTGTATGTATGTTCCCTCTACAGTTTGTGTCTTTTCTTGATTCACTCCTTTCGACATGAAACTTTGCATTTGATACTATCAAGTTTTATGAACATATAGACATATAAAATACAAAATGTCTACGGTGGGCTGATGAAATCAAACGAAACGTTTCTCAGAATAATATACGTTTGTAATGATGCTCATAATCACTTGCTAAAGTCCCCCCCCAGCCACCCACACCCCCACACACCATTATAGTATGAATACAGTTATTATT
The DNA here is from genome assembly GCA_030141615.1 of Unio pictorum. Classification (NCBI taxonomy): domain Eukaryota; kingdom Metazoa; phylum Mollusca; class Bivalvia; order Unionida; family Unionidae; genus Unio; species Unio pictorum. The sequence goes on from JARLTB010000114.1 coordinate 3,362,315, forward strand.
ATCGTCATCCTTTTTCATTTAATATAGCTAATTCTCCTGTCCTTGATTATGACGATAACATCGAGTATTGATCTGACATGACTAGTCAACGTTTGTAGGAATATCCCACTAAACCCAAAATGATGATTCATAATACGTTGAAATTTTCCCACCGAAATAAAAAGCATCATTTAATTAGACTTCATTCAAAGAATGACGTAAACGCGAATTTTAAATAAATTGATATTGAATCAGCTAAAGTAGAAGATCATTTTAATTATAGCTACAAACACAATAGCAGAATGAAAAGCATTAATGTAAATACAATCCACATATCTGACTTAAAATGTATTACAATCCTTTGATAGACTTGTGTTTAAAATTAAAGTAAACACATTCAGGACGCCAGCATTAAGTAGTAAACAAATTGAAGCTGGTGTGGTTTTTTTTGTTGCCACAAGATCATTCAATTTAAATAGCGTTCTTGCTTCAATTTTTAAACGAAATCATGTACTCTGCTGATGAAATCCTATTGATAGGATCGGAGAAAAGTCAGCAGTAACCAATCTAGATTGATATCAGATCTGACTAAATATTTATAGACCAACGTGTGAAGACGAAAGAACGTAATTATGGGTGAGTACCCTTCTCGGAAACCAACTTTTGCTTTGTAGATTATCTCCCTTACACTTGTCATATTTTTTCCCTTATACTTGTATTCATTAATGTAATGCCACCATCAGGTGTAAATGACATTTTCATTGATCACAATTTCGCTGGTTATCACTATTTACGGTCTACAAAGAAGGTCATTTGGACAGAATAAGTAACAATACATAGATCATATTAAGAGTTGATAATAGCATGCATTGGTTACGATTCCCAGGTCACATATACCGTTTTCGACAATTAAGCGAGCGATATGTCAATGCTTCAAATTTTAATTTCTTCAGATTCATCCGCATGGACTATAGTTTGAGTGTTTGATGGTATTTTAAAAAAAATGAAGTTCAACCTTGACACCGCGTTATAAGCGGGTTCGCGAGTTATAATGAAATGGTGTATTCGATCACTTTATGTGCATCATTTAGACGGATTAATATCTATGTATCCAAATATATGTTACGATTTATATAGCAATTATGGTCACCAACAGATAATGTTAGTCACATTAAATATTTTGAAAAATAAAAGATACACTAATTAACATATATAGAATGCTTGTGATATTAGGGCCGATCAGTGAATACACTTCAACAGGACTAACAAGGGGAAAATGACATATTATAAGAGGCACATCTTGAAATAAACGTATAATTCGTAAGCCCATAAATGCATGCTGATTCTCTTTCCGATGAAAATAATCCTCTCTCGTTACATGGTAACATGTATGTAATGAACTTGAAAACTACTAACTTTCCTAAATATGTGCGTCTTATAAATCATACATTACGAAGCTTGATTTATATTTATTTACTGAAAACATCTATAATTTACTTACTCTTTCTTTCTTCTCTCTTTCCTCCTGAAAGAATACAAACAATCTATTATTAGACAAGGTGAAGTGTTTACCGTGTATTTGCTCTCAACGTGATAATATTAAAGCATGAACATGTTTGCAAATGAAAATACAGTTCAAATCTTATTGAGATAGTATTCATTCCTAAAAGAACTGTAATAAATCTGATATTAGACAAGGTGATATACATTCTATTTATTTACTCTGAAACGAGGAAGCGGGTATGCATCCACGTATTTATAAATCGCAATACAGTATAAATCACACAATGTAAGTCAGTGCAGGAAAAAAAGTAACCCAAACTAGTCACAAGAACAGCAGCAGAGGGGGGGGGATCAGACAACGTTGCAGGCGTCGACGAGGCTTCCAGGCAAATCGTAAACGTTACAGGCGTCGATTCGGCAAACCGAGGCTTCCACGTAAATCGTAAAAAGCATACGCCAATGTCGTTTTCTTTCCCCCCCCCCCCTCTGCTGCTATGTGGTTAACGATGGAGACGTCGATTCCGCAAACTGAAGTTTTCTTAAAATTTTTAGTAATTTCATAATTATAAAAAGTGCGCGGGTAAAACAAACCGTAAAAAAACACACGCGATGTGGTTGTCGCGCTTTTTTGCTGCTAACAGGTTAACAATTCTTTTACGATGAAAATCGCTATGATTTCACAGACAGACTAATTTGTAAAACTTCATCTTGTAGATCAATTAGATTATTGGACTGGTCAGTGAGTTTGAAATTGATTCTAGTTAGCGAATCATTATGACATCGCATATAGACTGGATTAACCGGAGACTCAATAATTAGAAACCCTGGAGGAGCTGTTGGGGAAAATGAATATAGAATATATCCCTGCTGAGCTTGATTAGATCGCTCGAGATTTATTTGATAGCTGCCTTCGATGGCATCACACGTTAAATATAGCGCTATCACCGAGGATATATTTACATTTTGAGGAGCAATATGCCTACCACCACCGTCTGGATCATTATCATATTTCAATATAGTTCACGTTGATTTAGTTTGTTTTCTCCAATCGTCGTGGATTTTTTTTAATCTAACATCAATAGCGTAATTAAGATATTTTTTTAGTTTTACAGCGTTATATCCTGGGTGTTTAAACTTACGATTATCTTCAACGAGGGTATTTAATTTATTTGCAAATTCATGTTTTATTTCTTCGTTACTGTTTGTTATAAACTCAATAAATTGACGATGATAATCCTCCGCGTCGAAGATAATTTGATTACACGTTTCGTAGAACTTAATAACATCATCGCGACGTGGTGGGGTTTCACTCATCGCTGTTGTTAAATAACCTAAACAAAGATCAAATTCTCTATCTAACATAGTGAAATTTTTGGTAACTCCCGAAATCGTATCATACAACAGAATTATGAGTTTACCATCTTTAACAATCCCAATAATCGTCAAAAGAATTTCAAATGTTATTTTACCGGGTATATTGCGGTTAAAACCATGATATGCTCGTTGTTCTGTAATGTAATCAGATTTTTTGGGTTCAGGTATATTAACAGTTTTTTGTTCAGGTGGGTTTTCAGGCCAACCTAACACTGATCTGATTGAACTTTGATATATATCCAAGACATACTTGGGCGAGTTTATCTCTAACGCAGATGATAGTGTCGGCTCGTGGACCGTTATTGCGATTTTCGATTCTGCTTCAGTAATAGATTTTATTCTACGTTGTAATTCAGCATTAATTTGTTCGATTTGATATGACCCGGTTGGTATTGAAACAACGTTCCAGTCTGGAGTTCCATCTTCGCGATTCTTATTCGCAAACACCAAGGAACTATTCGGTTGTTGGCCGCCAAATAATTTTGATCTAATATTAGGCCAACTGTAATACACTCATAGTTTTGCTAACGCGATTTCCTTCACGGAAATCGGAATTGGAAAATTCACACTGAATTCAGGATTCTTTGATGTTATTGAGATCATGCTGGTTTGTACTGGGTTTGTGTTCTCCACTATTCGTTGAAGTAATTCCTGCGGTGTTGTCATTGTTATTGTATTCATGTTGCTTTTCTAATTTTGACATCGCGGAATCATAAATACTTACCATCGCTGAGAACTTACTATCTGATATAAATGTATCATCGAGCGACAACATCAACGAGGACAATTGCGAGTACGCGGTTGATACAACATGAAATTTAATTACGTAGTCTTGCAGTTTGCGTTGGCTGAATGTTGATATTTTTTTATTTTTTTTATCGAAATTATTCCCGCGATTGTTGTCGCCGCTGATATGCAAATTGGAACAGCAAAAGGAGCAATCATTGTCACCGAGGATAGTATTATACCAGCTCCGGTGATTACACCACTTACTGAGTACACGGTAACATCAATCGCGTTGATTCTTCGTCGATATTTTTATATTTTTGTTTGATACTGTTCAGTGAGTGTTTTGAGTTTAGTTTGAAATTCTCTGACCTAATCATAGCGATATTGAGATACTGAAGGCACCGTTGATGACGACATTTATTCCCAAATCAATTTACGATTTCAATTTAGTTATTTACTTAAATACGCAACAAATTCCATATACCATGATACTGAAACCCTAATCAAATTCTTATCAGTGGATGCTATCGTGAACTTTTCACTTGTATCCTTGTCAATGATCGCTGATATCGTATTATTAACCCCAGATTTCAACGATGATATATTAAATTGAGTCGGTGTTACTAGTGTTAATCGATAAATACCCTTGACGGTTGCAGTGATACTTAGTATATTATCTGCAGGAGTCCACACAAATGATCCGTGTTGGAACGTGTATACTACGTTGTCGGTTTTCTCATGAGGAATTTTTGTTTTTTCAATGATTGTTATCATCCTCGATGAAGTATTTCGTCTCATCGATGGATTTTTTAATATCAGGGTGTTTTATTTCAATTTTATCCAACGCGGTTCCAAAACATTTATCTAGAATATTTTTACGAAAAATTAAAAACTGTTTTACGTATTCTTCAATTCTAGATTGAAGTGTTGCTAGTTCCAACATAGAAGATTTTATTTCTGTGAGATTCGGTGATATTACCGCGGGTTCGCCGAAGAAAGCCGTAATTGATTTTAATTCGTCATTGACAGTTTTTATACTTTCCATAGAAGTTTTTATTAATGATAAATTCGGTGATGATGTCGTTGGATCACAAAAAAACTTAGTATGAATTTTAACTCATCGTTGAGAGCTTTTAATTTATCTGTAATCGTCGAAACGAGTATACCGGGTTTCAGTTTACCCTGATCGGAAAATAACGCAACGGTGTTCTCGGTTGCGTCTCGTTGTTTAACTAAAATATCATCCAGGGAAAAATTACTAGTTTTCAATTTACCCTCACGATCTTGAAATACAACTATTTCATTGGGATCAACACTTGCTAGGTTCAACATCTCAGCTATTTCATCTTTGATTATTTTTTTTATATCACCGGTAACAACGCCATCAGGTCCGGGTTTCTTCAGCGCTGGTAATTGTCTCCCTCAAATATCAATCATGTTATTGTATATAATCTCTCTATAAAAAGCGATTACTAGTATATTAATTTACGACAACATGAGGTGGTTTTCCAGATGTTGAAATAGCGTCAAGGACATTTAATACTTCGTTGCCGCATATTGGTGGATCAATCATCGTTTGTGTTGGTAGCGTGGAATACCAAAGAGGAAGTTTTAAATCATGGATATAATGCACAAATCCTTTCGGTGGTGCTAATCCATATGAATCGAAATAAACAATCACACGTGGATCAATCGCGTATGCAACCCAGTGAGTTCCGGGTCCGGTGCTGTTATCGAGATTAATGATACCTGTTTCAACGCTGTTTGGTTGTGTCGGCAGCTGATCTTTCATAAAGACACCTCTGAAGTTTTTTATGGCCAATTTTTTAGCAGCATCGAGTAAATCAAAATTGGACATTGGAGTCAAAGACTCTACAACCAAAGGTTCCTCAGCTAGTAAACCGTTCCTGGCATTCTCAGGCCGCTTCCACTGTACCATGAATATGGGGTTCCTGGCAGTCTTAAACCCTTTCTTATTTTTTTTTATACCTGGATCCGCGAACGGATCCACCATTTGCTTTCTTTAGTGCCATTCTTGCCGCGGTACCAACGGCTCCTAACGCCGCCGCTTTAGCCACCACTGGGGCAGCCGCGGAAATCAACGCTGGAATCGCAGCTAACAACGGGAATATACCACCTGATTTTTTCATGTCGCTGATCGCGGCTGCAGAGAGAGTGATCTGAACACCTTTTTTTATCCTTGAAAGCATCATTGAAATGTTTTACTTGACGAGTCGTCAGCGACAATTTATTCGCCCCGCCAGTCATCTGATTGGGTTTCAACGTGATAGTGGTTCCGCATTTTTAGCTGATTCCGATTGCAATTTCTTGAGTTGACCGGGAGTTAACGTAACACTAATATGACTGTATTTCATTATACAATAACAAATTGATTCTAATGGAAAAATCCGAAGGATTTTTAATTACATTTTTTCCACTGGTGCATCAGTTACTCTCATTCGTCCACCAACACCTTCAAGTAGCATTGATTTGTCGCTGAGAATGACAGCAACCGCTCTGTAATTAACAATACCACCTGGACGGGTTACACGAGCTCTAAAGTGTATATCGACGACGGATTGTCTTGTTAAATCAAGATGTTTCAATAAAAAATAATAAATTGGATAAAGATTTTTTAAATTCCAATTGTGATATTTGTAGACCAGTATCGTCATTTTGATCGCGCGCCATATATGTCAACAGACGATGATACACGCGGGCGATATGGTTAGTGTTGTAATCAAGTAATATATCCTCGGATGGTTCCTGTTGTCCGTTTATTCTCAATGAGACTTCATTAATGCCTAACTGATCAAATATCATATGGCTGCGTTGTTGATTGTCTAATCGCGTTCTATCTTGTAGCGCAATAAATATATGACGTGGAGCTGAAACACTTTGTTTTGATGCTAGATGCCATGTAAGTGTACCATCAAAATTAGAAGCTATAGTATCCGTAGTCACTGATAGCCAACTCAGCAACGACTTTCCTCCATGGTCCATAAATAATAGTAATCCCTTCTCTGTGGTGATTGATGGAGTCAACACTGGCATCCGTAATGATAGTTTTGTTAAAACGACTTTACCGGCAGGAACATTAGCATGGCGCCAGATTGCATTATGATCAGTACCCTTTCTCACGAGTACTGCCGTATGCTTTGCTCCATAGATAACTTTTCGAACGTTTCTTCAGAATCCAAGTATATGATGGAGTGGAATCGCGCATGAAAATTGTCGACGTGGTCTTTTCAATGTTGCTACGCGTGTTGCAAATCCTAGGTTCTAATTACCATTAACACTTTTTATAATATCAAACTCCTCTGCTGGTCTTGCTTCGTGTTCACCAGTATCAACTGGTTGATCAGCATCGACTGGAACATTTGGTCTTGCTCGTAATTTAGTATACTAAACGTGCTCAGGGTGATGAGTAATATCCTTAGAAAACTTCATAGATGGACCTGCTGATCTTGTATAATCGTCGGAATATCTTGCTAACCCTATTATTGTTTTGGCAATATCAACCTCAACTGATTCAATTTCTCTTCCATCAATCATATATATTGCACTTTCAAATAGCGCCATGATACCATTATTGACAAAACCAACTCGGATATTTTGGTCATCTGCGTATGCTGTATCTTTTTCCTGTAGAAGTTCACCTTCGATTTCGATAAACGCTTCACACGGTAGAAAATATTTACTGGTACCATGAACTTGAAGTTCGATTCTTGATCGGAGATCCGGTTGTACTGCGTGATAAGAATAAAATTGATAATCACGTACGGAATCATTCTTGAGCACTGGGGCGTCCATATCAAACGCTGTATCAGGCGACCGTTTGAACATTTTATTATATTTATCAGCGTCTAAATCATCATTGTCGACGACGATGACTTTGTCGTTGTTGTGGTTTTAAACCACTTCCCGCTATCATATTTGCGGTTATGTTATCTTGGGCGTTAGTCACCAGCGACGCTAGTTTCTGATCTACTGCGTTATTTATTATTTTACTAACCCGCGTAGGTATTTCCGCTGTAGATGGCAGTGGTCCCGGTTTTTCTCGCCGTCGAACTAGCGCTGTTAGTTTATCCATCGCGGCCAAAAATGCTTTTCCGGCAGCATCTCCAATAGCGCTAATACCTTTATCACGAATAACATCAATGGCTTTCATCGATAACTGTTTTGCTAGCGGCGCTACTTTTGGAGCGAGTCTTGCAAATAACCCTGCGATTGTATCACCGAGACCATCACCACAGTACGCGTTATAAACCGGAAATCGTGAGCTTACTACATAGACGCTGGTTGGTTTATCATGGTTGTAGTGTATGATCATCTTATTTAAATGATATTCATCTAATGCGATGACTTCGTCATCAGATTAATCACCGATGATTTAATCACTGTGGTAACCATCCGAAGGATTTTCCACTAACTCGTCAATGAAATCTCGATATATTTTGATATCCATGATACCACCTTGAAATAACCGCATGCAGATATCAGCTGCTTCATTAATTACTTCTGGTGAGTTATTTCCAACTTGTTTCCCTCCGATGAGTACCTCTAATCGAATATATAACCGATAATATTACCAGGACAACTAACTAAACCACTACCTGAAAAATTCTTTTGATATCCATCTCCGCTTTTCCCAGTTGCACCTTTTTCAGAATCAGCTTCAGATATTTTCTGGAGGGGTTGGGATACAAAAGGTGCGACTGGTGTCGGTGGGTTTTCTATTCGTGTTATCTCCTTTTCAAGTTTCTTAAATCCTGCATCATTGTGTGGTAGTTTAGACTGGCCAATGTTTGCCAAATATATTTTTTTCTCCTTGTCTTCATATCAGTTATAGCGTTTTCATATCCTTGTTCCATATATCGTTCTCGTTGATCCTTTGGAAATGAATCAATGATAAATTGAGCAAATTCTTTTTCATCAATCTTAATTTTTTTAATATCATATATCATATCTCTTTTAAATATCTTTTTAGGGTCAAGATCTCTTCGTTCTGTTTTACCCTTTTGTTCAAATTCAGATTGTTGTTGGATAATATCAATATCACCTGGTAGTTTTATTTCTTCTTCTTCTGCAAGTGTTGATTGGAGTTCAGGCTGTTGGGATCTAATATCAATACCACCTAATTGTTCTATTTCTTCTCGAAGTTCTCGTTCTTGTTGTTCTGGTTCTTGTTGTACTTGTTGTTCTCGTTGTCTTGCAGCAGTTATTATATCACCAGGAAGTGTTTTTAAAGATTTGTTTGTTTGTTTGGATCTTCTTGCTATTTTTTCAGTTTCCGTTGCTATTTTTTCAAGTTCACCAATAAGAGGTTTTTCTTTTCTTGTTTCATCCCCACATATAGCACGCTCTACCCCTTTCGTTGCTGTGGTTATTGGTTTAAACAACTCTTCAGATCCCGCAGCAAAATCCGTTTGTAAACTCTGTCTAGGTTGTAGTTTATTTCTGACAGAGTCGCGGATTGGTATAAATCTCTTAATTGCATCTAGTCGCTCACGAGCTAATCTAGTTGTTAAAGCTTCGATGACCATTATTAAAACAGCAAAGCAATTTCCAATTTGAATCTCGAAGAGATTTTCATGTACGATGTACTAATTTTGTCATCATCAAATGATCTCTACGTTTTAACCCGACTCAGATAGACAAGCAACAAAAACATAATATTTTTTAGTTCATTTGGAATAAAAAATTAATGAAATTGTAAATTGTTGAGTAAAATTATAATCTCGGGTGTATTTTTTACTATTTTTGGTGGTTTGTTTTTTTTTTACTGTTTTTGGTGGTTTTTGACTGTTTTTTGGTGATCTCAGTCGGGTAAAGTAGTTGATTTTGCATGGGATTTCCCGTAGACTTTTTCATTTAGGATTTTGTTTGATGTTTTCGAACAAAATATAAAAAAAAATCAACAAAAATGACCAAAAAAATGACAAAAACGACTAAAAATCACTCGTGGTCTCAGTCGGGTAAAGTAGTCGATTTTGCATGGGATTTTCCGTAGACTTGTTCACTTAGGATTCCTTTTTGACTGTTGTGATAATGCTGATTCAATAGCTAATTTACCTCCTTGTTCAATACTTTCCATTGTATTGTATTTATACTGTCAAATCGTTAGTTGTATCCAGCTGGGTTTTTTTTCATTTTCTTGAATTAATGCTCGTATATTTCTAATCTTCGAATCGACCACCTTTTTCAATTCATAATCTCGACCCAATTCTTTTTGTATTCCCTCCACAACAGTAAATAACGGGACAAACATACTTACGTCATTATAAAATGCAAGAGAGTCCCGAATAGAATTCTGGATTATTTGTATCAGCGCGTATTTCTTTGGCAGCATATATTTGTTAATAATAATACCATATTCTATATCTTGAAAGTCAGACATAATTTGGTCAGGATTTAAATTGTCAGATAATTTAATCTCTTGTTTTTTCAATTTTGAAATCTCGGATCTAATCCTATTCATATTTTCAGAGTTCATATATGATAATACATATTTCTAATACAAAAAATATATTTCCCAGAGATGGAAGCCTCAGACATAAATGAATTGAATTTTTTGTCCGGTCTTTTTTGATATCGCAGATCGACAAATTCCCTCTGCGACGAATTGAACAGAAGGTGAACAAATATCGAAATATCTACCAGCTTCATTCATAGAATTAAACATAATTCTTCGTTAGTTGCTGCATTAAATGATCGTATAGGTATCTTCCCAACCGTTTTACAAGTGCCAGTCCTACCTCGTTTGGAATTCTCACTTTGAGAAATAGCTTGCAGGTTATTCAAAAAATTATTCCTTGGATTAGAATCAATGTGATCGATAACAAGACCATCTTTGATCAATCCATTGTAACATTCGAAGACGATTCTGTGACAATAATATTTTTTCTTTCCAGCATTAAACCTCAAATATCCCATACCATCGTAAAACCCAACAGGTTTCTTCAGTTTGCAGTGTCTGACAGTACCATCACCGGACGCCTCATAGTTCGCAATCACAGGGTGTTGTCGGAATTCTTGGATCATTTATATACTATTATTGTTTGTCTAATTCATTGTTTTGTCGAATTATTACATTTGGAAATCTTCCGATTTAGTCTTGAGGAGTTCTTATTATTTTGTCGTTGGCGCTGTCAGAGGTAGAGTCATTGATGGAGTTTTTAGTGGAATCTTTGATGGAGTTTTTAACTCGTTTATCATAATAGCGCTTCAACTCTCTGTATCGCTTACCACCACAACTCAGATACAACTGCGATTTTCCTCTAACCCCAACCCCACATCGAATGCAGGGTAGGGGACCAAGGCTTCCACGTCAAAAACTTTGCATATGATATCCACAGAATTCATTTCTGCATGATTTGTTACACGGAGTCGTTGATCCAATCATAAGCCATTTGCAATGATTCATTATACATAAATTCTCTATTCAAATACTTTTTTTAATTATAGCATGAAGGAGTTCGAGAGATTATCGAAAATTACACCCTCGTAAAATGCTAAATTCAATCTCGATAGAGTTTCTGATACACCAAAGAGTAAAATTCGTGATAGAACCATGATAAGTAAAATCAGCAACTGTTTTAATGAATTCAAGCGCGATGGAGCATCTCACTGTTGGTCAACATTTCGAATTGATGGTAGCGTTGATGCTACCATGAACGACGAAAACGCAGCCAAGATAATTTCACATCTTACGCGGAAAAGGTATTTTTTAGAATAAAATTCATTATCCGTTCAGACACTGGAGATTGGATTATCAGGGATAAATACGAACCAATCTTGAAGGATAAAAGAACTATCACTGTGAGTCAAGATTCCAAACCAGGAATTTTGACTGGAATTGACAAACCATACTACGAGAGATCTTATCCTGTAAAAGCAGTTGTTTATGGGATATATCCGTTAAATAATAAACCTGATATTGTAAAACTAGCACCAATGAAATATTCTTCGTCGTTGAATTGTGTGGCAGAACGAATATTAGAACACTTCACAAATGCGTTGCGTGGAAATAAATTGACTGATCTAAGACGCAAAAAAATAAATGAATGGGGGCTAACGGTGAAACAGCATGGGGCAACAATTTAGGATATAGCTAAATTAGAAACATCATTAAGATTTCTAATATCAGTAACAACAATAACCTGATAAGTATTACACGAACCGAAATATCAATCACAAGGAGCGCCAATACAAATTATTGATCATAACGAACACGCTTGGTCACCTGCAGTAACACTTTTTCCGCAAACACTAACTGTAAAATATATACCCGAGCTTGGAGAGTGTTTCTCTGAGGAGAAATTATTTGATGCTATTTCCCATTTGAGTAATAAAGATTCTGTGTCGGTGTGGCTACTTCATAGTTTTGAAGACGATGAATATGGATTCGATCAGTTTGTAAGACCCAACGGAGAATTGTACCGTACTGAAGCGCTACACAATCAAATGAAAAAACTAGCTAGTAAGTTTTCCCCAGAGAATTCTCTGGAGGAAGACAACGAACAATTACTAACAAACTGTTTTACACTTCCATCAGTTGCAGCTCACTTCGCGACGAAGAAAAACGCGTGGAAACCAACGCGAAGTGCGTTTCTATCAGATGTCAGATTGAGCTGTCTCGAGTACAGCCATGGTGGATTATGGAATACAAAATATACCTCTGAAACCATTATTTCCGTTGATATGGTTGCGTGTTACCCCGGGAGTTTTCTCGGGTATGGAGAATGTAGCGAATTATTTGGACACCCCACACATGAAATGGCTCGTGTTGCGATTAATGGTCCGCTGCCACATTTTGATTTAACCGGATTCGCTCGTGTAGTATCATTTGAATTGGCTACAGAACTTCATCCGTGTAGTTATTTTTGGATTGGTAGACACATGTCTGAAAAACACTGGATGCCAATAGTGCTATTGAGATATATGATTGATTGTGGTATGCTGATATCGTTAATTGTCAGTGAAGCGATTATATCCTATCGAGCACAGAAATCAGTCTGGTTACCACAACCCAATCTAAATAAAATAATTAGCGAACAACGAAAACAGTTTCCTGACCTTGACGAAGAATATATCGTGAAATGGTCCAAACAGTTATTTGAAATCAGAAACAAAGAAGCAAAGGATCTCGGTAGAAGAATAACTGGTAAATTTACTCAGGGTGGCAAATACGACAATACAAGATATTCTTCACGGTTGATTATAGACAACGCTGAATACGATTTTGTAATCGCGGTTGTAACGAATAAAGGCATATATGTCAATCGTAAAGACGCATTTCTGTCAGATGGAACAAAATTGGGTACAATTGTTACTTACAACGATGGATACAATCCGCAGTACACACATCTGAGAGCTTGGGGATCATGGAGAATTAAGCGGGAAATGCTTCATGATTATATTCAATCAGCAGATGTCACCGTTGAAAATAATTATTTGAAACGCAATCAGATATCAGAGCATTCTAATGCACCACAGGTATCTGATCCAATATATAGATACAAAACAGTTTATTTAAACGGCTGTGGTGGATCCGGAAAGACGACTCGTGCGATTGAATTATTTCGTGGGAAGTCAAACATGATTGTGTTAACACCAACTCACAGACTTGCAAGAGAGATGATACAGCGAGGAGTTCAAGCATGTACTTATCACAGTTTCTTTCGATGGAAAGGAGATAAGTGGACTCCTGAGCGTATGGGCGAGAAATTTATTCCTGAAATCGTAATTTGGGATGAAATAATATGCACGGTGTCGTTAGATGTATTACAAACATTTCTTGATTGGCTGCTTTTAGCGAATACAAAAGTCGTCATGTGTGGCAATCACGGCCAGCCACCGCCATTTTCGGTTTATCGCCACATAATTGGCTGAAGAATCATGAAGACTATTACGAAGAAATTAATACCGACCACAGAGCACTTGAGCAATTACGCGAGTTCAAAGCGCTAATTAGATTACAACCTGATATAATTCAATGCGAAATAGCGCGTGAAATAATTTCATAAACGCCGCTACATGATTTCTGAGAAGCGTGGAGACCAAACGATTTGATAATTGCAAGTAGAAAAATAGTCAGAGATACACTTCAGATTAAGTTATTTGAAACGCATAAAGAAACATTTGCAACACTTCCAGTACCATTGTGTTATAGGCCTCCGGATACATGAAAGCAAAATATCGAAGTTGATATTCCAGGACAGCGTGAAAAGCAGAATTTAGTGTTAAATGATATTGTGTTGGTTGATATCAGCGTCGTCGAAGATGCATTAGTCGCTAATAATTCCCCGTGGACGCTAGGTTACGCAGCGACAATACATTCTTCACATGGATTGACTATATCAAATACAATTGTTTGGATGGTGGATAATCGCATCAAATGGTCGAATTTAGTTTATCTCGAAGTATCCAGAGTACGAAGAATAAATCAACTTCGAAGAGTTGTCCTTGATGACTTCGTCATTTACGATGATATTAATAACACTATTGTCAACTATGACTCTGTCAAGGACATAATCAGAAAAAAAACTATCCCGTTATAAACAACAGGATACAAAAAAATAATAGAGAATTTGACATTGATGCCGAATTAATTATGACGTTGAAACAACAACAGAATAATCACTGCGCGAGTTTCAATTGTGTAATGAGTTAGTGTTGGTCGGATAAGCACTCTCGACAATTTACCGTAGATAGAAAAAATAACAATATTGGTCATACAAGAGATAATGTGATGCTGACTTGTCTTGAGTTCAACAGGCGTAGAGGCGCTAGTTAAGACCACGCGGCAGTAATTGAGTATCCTCGGGTATCACTTGCAGTTGCTGTCGAGTAAATCCTCGCTGAGGGGCAGTTGAATCCAGTCTATAGATTGCTGGTCTACCCGTAGATCGTGTTATGCCGGATATTTAATGCGTGGTGACACTCCAAATAGGATCAGTAGCACTTTTTTTCTGCCACCTTCGAGCTCTCCTGGTTCGTATAAATACCTAACAGTGACGTTACCGAGTATTGGTTGTTTTGAAAAAGATTTTCGCGGTTGTATTGGTATAGACTTCTTTTAAATCGCGTCGATAGGTTTCATGTTAATTGTTCTAGTAATCTCATTATTCAACGCGGTAATCACAGCTGGTAATCTCTTAACCCATTCACGAGATCGTTTATGTTAAATGATGTCCTTCGCGTATTGGTATCCAAATAACCGCTCAGCAATTGTCCGATTAAATCGTTCAACAATTGCCTGATCGCGATGTAATGCAGTATGTCCTCGTCGTAACGTGGTTTTATGATTTTTCATCGCTGATAGAACCGCACCCTGAAATTCCTTGCCAGGATCAACTTGTAATAGATTAGGCCAGCGCAGAGGACCCCTTCGATAAATCCTTTCAAATGCAGAAACCACTTCAGTTGCTGATTTTGTCTTTAGCGGCTCTACTTGTTTATATCGACTCGCAACATCAACTACAGTTAACGCGTATTTGTAACCACGTTCATGTGGCAGAAATAATATATCAGCCTGATGAACTTCGTTAGGAACAGTCACATCAAAATGCGAGTAGTTAATTAGTTTAGGTGGACGTAGATAAATTTGCCATATCGCCTGTTTGGATAACAAATTAGCCGCAGTGATTTTTTTCACCTTCGTGGCGCTAGCGAGTTTACCAATTGCTGCTTTACCTTTCCAGTATCCTTTTGGAGAATAATAAATAAATTCCATGTTGTTATTAATTACCAGCACCTAACATCAATTTACCTTTCATAGCAGATTTTACTAACCATGAAGCCAACGTTTCTTTGAAAGATTTATCAGTGATAGAATTCAATGCATGAATTAATTTCACATCTGCGAGATGTCTATGTTGTAGATTGCTGCTTTTATAAGCAGCATCATGAGCGTGACACGCCTTATCAATAGCGTTTATTGGCTCTTCACCACGTCGAGGTTGGTTATGATCATCGAGTCTGATATCGAGTCTAGTCCCGGGTCCGCAATAACTATACCCTGGAAGGTGTTTTTTTTCTCCTGGATACTTCGCCCATGGTGTTCACGGGAGTTTAGTTAGCTTGGCTGCGATATCGCCTCCTCGTTTTTGTTAAATCCCCTTGATTTAGCAAGGGGAAACAAATCTAAATTTTTTGTACTACATTGTACACACTTAAAGTGCTGATCGGTTATTTTTAGTTGTAATCGTCGTCAATTTATCTGTGCCAGTACGCGCCTTACACTTCACACAATATAGATCCATAATTTATATATAATAACATGAATGTAATTGATTATTCAACCTATCCGACGACGGGAACCTATTAAACACCATGCGGTGTTGCCGAATTCAATTAGAATGATTATAATCGGACCATCTGGAAGCGGCATGACACAACTGCTACTTAATTTAATAACGAGATGGATGAAATGGGACAAGTTGTATTTAGTTGCCCCGAGTGTAGACGATCAACGATGCTATGAAGTGTTAAAAGATGTTAACGAGAGAGCAATAGAAATTAACGGCGATGGTATTATTGAGTTTATAACCGATATTGAAGAAGCACCGAGCATTGATTCCATTGATGGAGATATTAACAATTTAGTCGTATATGATGATGTGATGTTAGACAATCAAAAGAATCCTGCTAGGATATTTTCCCGAGGCAGACATAAAAGCACTGATGTGATATATGTCACTCAACGATACACAGAAATTCCGAAGGTGATCAGAGATAACTGCAATTTGTTATGTGTATTTAACGGAGTTGACACACATACTCTTAGAAATATTTGGCAAACTTGGTGCTGCGGTGATATGGATCATAATCGATTTAGAAATTTCTTTAGTCATGCTTAATCAATCCTACATGGATTTGTGACGATAAATTTATCAGCCCCTCGGACGCGATATCGTAACGGTCTTGATAAAATATTCGGTTGAAATCGTAAAAGAAAATCTTTTTAACCAGTTAGCAGCAGAAAAGCGCGACAACCACATCGCGTATGTTTTTTTACGATTTTGATTTACCCGCGCCCATTTTTTTAACTACGAAATTACTAACAATTTTAAGGAAACCTCAGTTTGTGGAATCGACGTCTACATCGTTAACCACATAGCAGCAGGGGAGGGGACGACAACGACATTGGCGTATGTTTTTTACGATTTACGTGGAAGCCTCGGTTTGCCGAATCGACGCCTGTAACTATTACGATTTGCGTGGAAGCCTCGTCGACGCCTGCAACGTTGTCTGATTCCCTCCCCCCCCCCCCCTGCTGCTAGAACTGATATATTGTACGGAATGTGTCGAATATAAATCTCTGAATTATAACTTTTCCGTCTTTACATTTTCCCGGAAGAAAAATAAATTGACATTTATTTTTCTTTTAGCCATTTAGTACTTTATGTATGTTGAATCTACAGTTTGTTTGTTTTTCTTGATTCACTCCTTTCGCCCTGAAACTGCATTTGATACTATCAAGTCTTATGAACATGTGGAAATATAAAATAAGGAATACCTATGATTGGCTCATGAAACTGAATAGAAAAAACGAAACGTTTCTCAGAGTAATATAACCTTTTTATGATGCTGATAATCTCTTGCTGCAGCCAAGAATGGTGCTTAATGACCCCCCCCCAACCACCACCACCACACACACACACACATGAATCTATTATATTTTAATGCAGTACAGTTATAATTAACGTCATCCTTTTATTTTATGATTGGCTAATACAGTTAATTCACAATTGCTTGATTCTGACGATAACATCGGGTCGCAACCTAACATGACTAGTAAATGTTTCTAAGCATATCGCACTAAACCCAAAAATGTTGATTCATAATAAGTTGAAATTGTCCCACCGAAATAAAGGCATCATTTAATTAGACTTCATTTAAAGATTGAAGTAAACGCGATGTTTAAATAAATTGATCTTGATGCAGCTAAAGTAGAAGATCATGTTAATTGTAGCTAGAAACACAATAGCAGAATGAAAAGCATTAATGCAAATACAATCCACATATCTTACTTAAAATGTATTACAATCCTTTGATAGACTTGTGTTTAAAATTAAAGTAAACATATTCAGTACGGAAACATTAAGTAATAAACAAATCGAAGCTGGTGTGCTTTTTTAGCTGCAACAAGATCATTTAATTTAAATATCGAGCTTGCTTCAATTTTTAAACGAAACCGTGCACTCTGCTGATGAAATCCCATTTATAGGACAGAAGTCACACAAGACAGTATCAATATAAAAATATAAAAGTAAAAATATTGGAAGCGCGAGATTAAAAGAAAGTTTCAGACTGAAATTCAAATTGGAATATCGCGAGTTTCGAACTCACGCAAAATGACAATGACAATAATAGTCTAAATAGGCAGTGCACATTACACATTATGGATCGGTATAGAGACGATTATCTCTAGCATACATTTGAAGTTTCGAAGGAGATGAGAATTAGGTACAATTTAGAATGCTGTTCATCTTACGACATATTCATTACAGACCTGTCTGGCTCCGTTTATATAGGAGTGTTATACAACAACAATCAAAAATATTTAGTAGAAACACAAGTCCAAAAACGGTTACATTTTATAGCTTTGTGAAATTATTTATTTTAGACTTTGATATAATCATTAACGATAGTAAAACAAGCTTCTCGGTAATCAATAAAAATAACTGGTAAGATAATATATCAAGATAGATCCGAAAATGTATTTCGTTTGGTCCAGACGCAAGTAAATTAGAACGAGGTTTTAGTTTGACATGAATACCAATTAATTTGATTAATCGTGCGCTGAAACAAATCATTAAGATAACATTATCTCACCTGATGCGTTGTTCAAAAACATTTGAACCAAACTAGAAGCTTTAATTTTTGGCTTACATAGTTGATGCTAAGATTTATTCTTTCTTCCAGGAATGTAAAGGTAGATGTGATAGCATACGTGACGAACTAATGATTACTTACTTTTCTCAAAAGAGAGAATGGTATTATGGATACAAATATTAATAATAATTATAAATTAATCATATGACATTACTGGATCAATATATATATATATATATATATATATATATATCATTTAGATCCTGTCATGAAGACTCAAGATTTTAAATTAAATATCTTGCTTGTTTTATTTATTTTGGAGTACGTGCATGTTTTGTAGGGTGAAGCGATTTGTCGATATTTCGGTCCATCGATACTTTGGGTGCGCTGATATACATGTATATGCAACATTTCGACACAAGAAGTGGAAAATAGATTTTTTTTAAAAAACATACTTGCTGCATGATGATTGTTTTATTATTTAGTAGAAGTCGATAATTATTAGCTATATGCTTTGTTATTCTTTAATTGAACATTACATTGAGATGACACTCGCAGGCAAATGCACTCAATTGACTTGATAACACTAAAATTCCTTCTGCAAAGGAACAGCAAGTGACGTGGTTTGTAATATCGCCCACCCTATCTCCCGCTACAGCTGATTGTAGTTATTATCATATCTCAACGACTTGCTCAGCATAAAGACGTACGAGTCTTCCCATACCCTTGCCACCACAATTTTGATATTTGTACAATTACATTGTAGTGTTGCAAGGACCAGATATGGATAATGTGGGGTTTCTTGTTCTTGTGACACCAATTCCCTGCTACCTACTCCCAGAGAATAAACGTACACACAAGTAATTTGTCAATTCAAACGTGAATGCAATTTTTGTGCGCACGTTTATTGGGTTTAATGCACACTTTGAGCAATGATACAGAAAAACGTTTGCTTTGGTGAGCTTACGATGAACGTCGACGACTATTAAATGTGGGAACGCCGCCCAATCAAAACTTGATTTGATCAGGCTTGTGCAGGGTTTGAGCCAACTGCCTAACGAAAAGTTGCAATTCGTCTACACCACAATATCGGCATATGCTAGCTGTTTACTAGTCGGCCTATCAAACTTGTATGTCGAGCCCTACTTCATGAAAAAGATAAGGGATGATACATTTTTTCATAAATTCCGGGTATAACAGTTGTTATGTCTTGCATCTGCTGAAATATGAAAAACAACTACAGGGTTGATGAGATTGGACATAAAACTTGGCATTTTCATCTCTACCCAAATCACTTGAATAGTTTCTAAACTAACTTTGATTGCCACTTTGTGCCCAAGAACAAGTATCATTTCGTGTTTTGAACCTTGCATCAATGAGAGTTTACAAATGCGTAATAGAATACGGGCTAATCAGAATGATACAGTGGCAGACTCAAAGTAAGGTGTATCTTTAGTTGACGATTTTGTTCGGCAAATACTGGCTGACGATAGTTTTGTTGACTAAAATATTTTAGGTAATGATTTATAAAACATTTGAGCGGTGTAAAATGTTAATTGACCAGTAGGGGACTAATAGTCCGAACAATTTGTTAAATAGGAGTCGGATGTGCATGCTGGAAGATTAAAAAAAGACGGCATGTCGGTCAATTACCTTTTCAGCATATATTGAAAAATAACAAAATCCGAGCAAATTTAAAGCACAGACACATGTGCTTCAAAACAATATGTCCACATCTGGTCTAAAAAAAACTAAATAAACAAGAATACAACAAATAATTTAAAAAATACTGTTATGGATTTGATTAAAATAATCTCGGTTACCTAAATTTCTTCTTGCATCTGACCAATTGATCTAGCTTTAAAAGCCTAACATGCTGAATAAAATTTACTGACAACTACCAGGAAGTTGCTATGAAAGTATGTTTGCTATTTTACCATGGGTGATAATAGCATATAAATGTATATCAATATATCAGTATGTCAACTGCATACAGGAAATACAGTCAGTGCATTACACAAAATGGCACCACCTACCGTTGGCTGACCTTCTTAGAATGGAGAAAAACATCAAGGTAACATGTGTTTCGATAATGTATCGTATCGATACGCAGAACAGCGGTATCGTTCTACCCTTTTAATGTTTCGTTTTGCTTACTTGTGAGTGTGCATGTGTGTGTGTGTTGTTGGAGTGTTTTTACAGATTGGAACGCTTAGAGTATTTTTATGGTTGCAAATATTGATATTTTAAGACCAAACTTAGGAGTTTTATTATAATATTCATATCAGACAGTTATTTTATGTTGATAAATGAACGACTCCATGACATATTTCTCTATGTCGGAAACAAAACATACACTATCAAAATAGGCGGATGCATTGTATTTTGTATTAGCGTGGACCTAGTGACATTACTGCAGTGTACACGACACTGCATTTACAAATTACGATGCATAGTTGAGTGAATGTTTCTTAACTGTTAAGGTAGAACATGGAGAATAAGTTAGATGGCTCAGATGTTTAAACTTGGTGCCTGTCTCATTCACACCACATATGCATTATGTTTAACTGGAAAAAAACTTGTATTTATCATGTTTTTACTTCACAACTTGCAACGTAGACACGGTACAGAGGCCAATTCAACTTGGACTTGTTAATACATTGAAATGGTAAGATGGTAAAAAAAAAATTGCCAATATTTCTACAATTTCTCACCGAAACTCTAATGAATTTTATTAGAAATGCTGCGAGATTTCTACCTTACCTTTCAACCTCTAACTATTTTACAATTGTAATAAAACAATGATGACTATACGTATAATATAACCATAATCCGAGTTTACAATTGTAATAAAACAAAGATGTCTCTACCTGCACGACAATTATAACAGTAACCCGATATTAATTGACCCAAAATACGAGCTGATGGAAATACTTCGGATAGACAATATCACCAGTAATGCTAATATTAACACGTGAGCTTAAGTAATAAAGTAGAAGAAATGAACTGACGACATCATATATAATAAAACGGTGAGGCTAATTTGACACACACACACAAACACACACACACACACACACACACACACACACACACACACACACACACATATATATATATATATATATATATATATATATATATATATATATATATATATATATATATATATATATATATATATATATATATATATATATATATATAAATGTACGCGTCACGGCAATCATACAATAACCTTACGCAATACATCATATATTCTTATTAGCGGACATCAAAGGTATCAATACTTACTCTTTCTTTTCTCTCTCTATCTTCCTGAAAGAATATATTAAATGTAATATTAGCAACCGTAATATAAACGTCGCTTAATCCCTTCCAAATGAGATGATAGACACGCATGCATATAATTGAATGTTTAGGTTCGGTTTCGATTTACTCATTGAATTGTCAGCGGTGAACTCAATATAGTTAAGACATTTGAGTCCAAACAAGAAAACAAGTGCAGGAGAGATAAATTCATTAATTTATGGTTTGTAGTAAAGTTTCATTTGGCGAATAAGTATTTCTCATACATATACACGTCCTAGCAATCATATAATAACGTTATACAAATACTGACTTGTATCGTGTTACTCAAAATTGAGAAAATGATTACTTACTCTATCTTGTTTCTCCCTTTCATCCTGAAAAAAAAATAAACAATTCTGACATTGGACACGGAGAAGTAAACTTTGCTTATTTGCTGACAAAAAATGATAGTAGACATGCATGCGTGTATTCGCAAATAATAATAAATTGCATTCCAAATCTTGAACAGATACGAATTAAGGAGAAGCAACGTACTCTACCGTAACGTACTTCTAACTATTTAAGTAACATGTACAGTCCTCTGCTGATTACAACCATAAAAAAGTGGCAGACATATCGGCAGTAAATATGTACTATCAATGGTTTGTATTTTTTTTTTTTTCAAACATCACATTATCATCGTGTACATATAATATTATAAAGTCCACCAACTCTCAGCGACATTTTGGATATATGCCGTGGAAGGCCAATATTATGCTTGGCGAAATGTGCAATGCAAATATGTATTTTTGTTTCAGACTAGAACAACGTTTTCCACATTGTTGATTGCGCTTATTTCGTCGAAATCTCTTTCATTCTATTTTCCATGATGCGTTCTTCAGTAATTGAAAATTGCATTTTCTGTTTTTAGAACGTTCATTTATGTCGCATACAAATATGCAACTTCTCTTTCTTTAAAAGCAAAGACATCTTATAGAGCACACATGATTCATTCCAGTATGTTGACGTCAGTTTCACACAAAAAGAAAAAGACTTATGGTGTGAGAACTTGGTCATAAAACAGAAGATGACTTGTTTGTACAATGGTAAGTTTGCATTTAGTTCTTACATAAAGTAGTGTGAATAATGTGTTTCAGGGTATGTGCTAGTATGGGCATCCTAGCAAGACAAACAAGCATATTAATCTGATTAGAATATATTATTACGTGTCATCACTGTATTCATAAAAGTGCTAGAAATAGTAGTAAAGTATGCACCGACATTACTCGTCTAAATACATCATACATAAAGTTGTAACATTTGTCATCACTGTATTCATAAAACAAAGATAGAAATAATAGTAAATTATGCACCGACATTACTGGTCTAACTATATCATACATAAAGTTGTAACAGTTGTCATCACTGTATTCATAAAAGTACTAGAAATAGTAGTAAATTATGCACCGACATTACTGGTCTAACTATATCATACATAGAGTTGTAACATTTGTCATCACTGTATTCATAAAACAAAGATAGAAATAATAGTAAATTATGCACCGACATTACTGGTCTAACTATATCATACATAAAGTTGTAACAGTTGTCATCACTGTATTCATAAAAGTACTAGAAATAGTAGTAAATTATGCACCGACATTACTGGTCTAACTATATCATACATAAAGTTGTAACATTTGTCATCACTGTATTCATAAAACAAAAATAGAAATAACAGTAAATTATGCACTGACATTACTGGTCTAAAATACATCATACATAAAGTTGTAACATTTGTCATCACTGTATTCATAAAACAAAGATAGAAATAATAGTAAATTATGCACCGACATTACTGGTCTAACTATATCATACATAAAGTTGTAACATTTGTCATCACTGTGTTCATAAAACAAAAATAGAAATAACAGTAAATTATGCACCGACATTACTGGTCTAAAATACATCATACATAAAGTTGTAACATTTGTCATCACTGTATTCATAAAACAAAGATAGAAATAATAGTAAATTATTATACTGGTCTAAATTCATCCATATTAATCTTATTAGAAAATCGTATTATTTGCCATCGCTGTATTTATAAAACAAAAGCTAGAAATAGTGTGTGTGTGTGTGTGATGTGTGTGTGTGATTATGATTTTTAACGTAGCTTTAACAATTTTTCAGTCATATCGCTACGATATCTGTAGTGAGGCTGTTTATAGTTTTATCTAGCACTGCGCATCATGCTGCAGATATGCAACATGATGTCCCACCCAGTCACATTATCCAGAAACCAGGCCGACCAGTCCTAACACTAACCTATATTAATGTTGAGCTCCAAGTCCATCATATGTTAGCAATTGAAAGAAGCTGGTGTAATATGCAATAGCACGTCAAGATCTATCCAAAACAAACAAAACTCTGCTTTCTACGAACACGAATCAGAACATCTTTTGATTGCGTTTGCACAAAACAGCAAGACTTCTGTCTCATTGCCATGTACGAAAGAAAACTCATTCGGATATTCAAGTGTGACACTATTGATATTTGAGCCTAAACATAAAGCAAACTGTTTTAGAGTCGGTGACCTTATAATTCATGGCAAATGGTGACTTGCTTTGGATGACTAGATTAAGAAATGTTCGTGTCTTTGAAATCACATAATATAATTATTAAGTACCGAATTTTTACTGAAATCACGAATATTAATACTTACTCTTTCGTTTCTCTCTCGTTCTTCCTGCAAGAAGACAATATATATATATATATATATATATATATATATATATATATATATATATATATATATATATAATATCAAAGAGAGTGTAGAGATGTGCGTTTGCAAGGTCAGAGTATTTTTACTTGAACAGGGCAATACACACTAAATGTCACTTGAACGAACCATATTGGTTAACTAGTATTTTAGTTTCCGAATATTTTACTTTTCTTTGTCGTACAGATATAAAGTTAATAAAGAGCCAAAATGTTACCTGCATGCAATAGACAAATTTGTGGTAGAAAATGATCACTTGCAATATAATAATAAACTTGTATGTGTATGGAAGTGTCGCCAAAAAATGTGGTACAGTCTCGACACTATAGATTACATAGTGCGCACTCACTGGTCACATTTTAGGAGTTGCAAAAAACAAGAGGACAACATGAGACGTGTGGTCTTAAAACAAACTAAAAGTAAAGGTTATTAAATAAAATCAACCTGAAATATGTTTTTCAGAAACGAAACCAAATGTTATTGCATTTATATAGTATGTACACGAACTCCGTAAAGGTTTGAAGATAACACACCACGATTAATCGCTAAATACATACAGATAATTTGATTGAAACAATATGTTAAGATAACCTGATGTGAACTGAAATAGTGTCATTATGATTTGAGCCAAAATAGAGAAACGAACAGTTTTCAAACTTGAGAAAGATTGGTACGTAATGGATACAAAGACGGTTATTGATATTGATACTTACACGTTCTTTTCTTGATATTTCTTCCTGCAATAATACAAGAAAATGTGTTATCAGACAAGGTGATGGTGTATTCGAATGCACTAATTAACGAATGAAATGAGGTAAATATGCAACACACAATAACCTACTGTTGTAGTTTTTTCATATTTAAGGTTCGGAAATATACATGTTCTGTCATTTATTAATTCTTCTGAGATAAACACATTTTGCACTTATATTTTAAAGCTATTGATGTAGTTGAACGAAAGAGCATATTCGTGTTAATGGCAAAACATTCTATAATCACCACAGACGCTCAACTATTTGATAAAGGAACAATTTGAACATAAGAAGGCTTTCTGGAGAATCTTAGTGAGTGGGGACCTATTGACATTGATATGATTCAACAGTGGTCGTACACGCTATAATCAGGATGATGAAGCTTATTCCAGGATGTAAATAATGAGATCTTAGTATGTTCACAATAGTACGTCAGGAACTGTCCGATAATTTAGGTAAAACCCTTGGATAATCTTGATGTGCAGAGACAACAACAAAATACAACAAACACACAATGTATACGTACCTGCCGAATACAAAATGAACGCAGTTCCAGACATATTCGAATATTTTAACAAGCATAAATTAAACGAAAATTACAATATCTGATTGTTGTTTATTTCAGTTTTCTCCTAATAACAACGTTTCAGACATATTGGAATATTTAAACAAGCATAAAATAATCGATAATAACAATATTTTATTGTTATTTATTTTAGTATTCATATAATTCTTAGTATCCAAATGAAAGTCCAAAAAACCTTTAGAACTACACTCCAATCAATTCTTTATCTGAGATAAGAGAATTACACTTCTTAGCAGTTATTGTGTAAAAAGCAATGCACTTCACTGCATTTTATTATTACACTATTATCCCAATATAGTTAATGAAAGTCCAAAAACCTCTAGAACTACACCCCAATCCATTCTTTATCTGAGATATGAGAATTACATTTCTTAGCAGTTATTGTGTAAAAAGCAATGTACTACACTGCATTTTATTATTACACTATTCAATATAGTTAATTTTGTAAACTGATGCTATTGGAGAAAATAGGTTCTTTATCCACAAATTTGAGTGCGAGTTATGTTCTAGTTCCAGTCATACCAGCAATATACTTATACTCCTCTTCTGACAATCGTATATTCATTATTCTAATTATAAAAATGACGTCATATGGACAACGTTCGTTTGCATACCAGGACACAGCAACGTAAAATGAATTCCCATTTAACTTAGACACAAAGCCACTTAAGAGTGCATGGGACGCCGAGTGGTCTAAAGCGCTGTCCGTTACGGATCACTGCCATCTCACCTCTGCGTGGGTTTGAGTATAACATTCGGCTAATGTAGTTATGTGAGAAAGCTTGCCAGTAGCTTCTCGTGGGCCGTTGGTTCTTTCCGGGGGTTTTCCGGGTTCCTCCTCCACCATTAATATGTATTGCCTATATTGTGCTGAAAAATGGCGTTAAACCATAACAAGCAAAAAACAAAACAACAAAACAACTAGAGAGTGCTCTTAAAATTCACCTCTTTCGACTGCGAGAACAAACTTAAAGATCTAATAGTGTTTCCTAACTTAAATATTTTCTGAATTTTTTTAATGTTTTTAATTTCACCGTGGATTGATTTTGGTTCTTTTTTGTAGTCATATCATTATATGTTGTAAAGCGCTTAGAGCATCTAAATATTAGGTGCTGTACATAGTTCTCATTATCAGTAGTAGTAGTAGTAGTAGTAGTAGTAGTAGTAGTAGTAGTATCATTATTATTATATGAAGCCTGCTAATTTGTAGCTTTTTGATGTCTTATTCATGTCTTATTCACCCAACCGAAAGTAATTGGGCAATCCATGAATTGCGTGCAACCAGGAAAACAATCTCTGAACCAAGGCTAAAAAGTGCCGATTACTTTCTCATTTGGGGTATGAAACAAATTAATTAACTTTAAAATACAACTAGAAAACTGTAATATAACCATCACTAGAGTAAAATTAAAACGTAGTAAAGTTCAGATAATAAAATAGATTTTTTAAATAAAGCAAACAAACCTAACGAAACCGATACATATTACAACCTAAATATACCATGCAAATGAAAAAGCAAACTGCAAATGAATTAGAGGTAATTAAATGAATTAGATAAATGCTCAAAAAATATACAATGAGACGCAATTTGAAACAAACAACTATCAAAAGGAATTTTTAAAAGGTCCATATTGTCGTCCAAAAAATAATTATGGGCTCGATCCCCGGCCGAGTCATATCAAATAATTATAAAAATGGTACTAAAGTCTGTCTCGCTTGGCGCTCAGCATTAAGATGCAAGTGTAAGAAATGGTCGGCCTAGTGTCAGTATAATGTGACTGTGTGGGACATCATGCTACATGTCTGCGGCACGATACCTCAGTGCTAGACAACACTATAAACTACCACACTGCTGTCATCGTAACGATAAGACTAAACAATCATTTAAGCTACGTTAGGCATCCGAATCACATACACACACTCGATGCATTAACACAATTCAATTATTTCAAAGTTTGAATCTGGAGATCTTGGTATTCAAACTTAGAATAAACGATTTTATTTATCTTTTTATAGAGAAAAGCTAGATACTCATCATATATCTGGCAAATTAGCATCTTTAGTTTACAAGTATGCTTTTTACACTCTCTCTGTTCAACTCATTTTACAAATTACTTAATTTAATTTTATTTAATTTTGTTCGCAATGATGGCCTTCTATAAATAATCCTTATTATGAATAAATATAACGGCAATAACAGCGCCTTAGCTACCTTAGGTTACTATCCGCATTTGTCACGTGATTATATTATACACGACTGTAGTCTGTGTCTACATCCCCGTTTGTTTGTAACCCCATGCCGATTTCAGTAACGAAAAGCATAAACAAGATAAAAAGTCAATAAATCTTACCCAATTTATCCATTGATTTATAATTTCTAACCCGATTGCGACCAGGGTGTCCATTACACCTTTATCGTCTATTTTATTGCGGGATGTACGCATGGAAAAGATAGCCACATAACCCTCATTGAACCGACAAACCATGACTACACTGCATTGTCTTGCATGAAAACACAATACACAGCATTGTCTTGCATGAAAAACACAAGATAAAGAAAACTACTCGTTTTTATTATTTATTAGTCAAGGTATACATAAGCGGACATACATAACATTAAAGTGATCTGCTTATTTTGGTCAACGAAATTGATTTCTTTTTTCTTTCTAGGAATTGAGGCATTTCATGTAGACCGCAATTATAAAAAAATATAGTGTTTTGCTTTGCTGCTATTGTTTAACAAGTCGTAACACCTGAATGCATCATCATATCCGCATTTCGATTTCCATTCTATACCACCGTTTCTAAAGCACTTAGTTTTAAATAGTTTCTGTTTTAATGGAAGATCTCGGTTTTGTGAGATAATTAGTACTGAAACACTCCTCACTGAAATTGTTTATCTTTGTATCTGTTTTCGTTCTGGGATGACTTTGAAAGATAAAATTCGTAAAAGAAACTACTTCTATTAATGATTTTGTTTAGTTTTTTTCTGTTTTATTTTACGGGAGCTAATTTTATAAGTATGTTTTAGATACACGTCTTGCTAAAAACAAAATATAGTAAGTATATATGATATTAATATTACTGAATAAATAAAAATTTGTTTTAGTTTTATTCTATAGCTGTAAAGAGGAATGTAAGGTAGATATTGCGATGTGTTCACTTAATTTTACAAACTGATTCAACATTATGGAGGAATACACATTTTACATATGCTAATTCGATTGATATAAAATCTATCACGTGATGACCTCTTGTGAAATTATCAACGTGAACCATATTTGTTTTGCTTTAAACGAATGATAGAGTATGTTTGTGTGCATGCAGTTTAATGGCTGTACAAGTGCTGTAAGAGCACATGGAGTTAAATGGCTGATTGAGAACATGATGGTAAAGGGATATACAAATACATTATGTAGAAAGGATGTATGAGTATCTGAAGTTAAATGGTATATAATATTCTGAAGTTGAATGGCTGTACATGAATTTAAATAATAATAATAATAATAATAATAATAATAAATAATAATAATAATAAATAATAAATAATAATAATATAATAATAAATAATAATAAATAATAATAATAATAATAAATAATAATAATAATAATAATAATAATAATAATAATAATAATAATAAATAATAATAATAATACTAATAATAATAAATAATAATAATAAATAATAATAATAATAATAATAATAATAATAATAATAATAATATTGAGGACTTTAGAAGCTCTAAGCGCTTTGCAACATAGATAATGATATGACTACAATTTAAAAAAAAAGAAAAACAACAACAATGAAATTGGAAAACATAACAAATGCTGAAAATATTTAAGGTACGAAACATTATTAGGTCTTTTAGTTTGTTCTTGCAGCCAAAAAAGGTGAGTTTTAAACACACTCTTGAAATGTAGCGCTGTGTCTTTGTGTCTAATTTCAATGGGCAAAAAGTTCTACATTGCTGGGCCCTGGTATGGGTTTCCAGGACAAAGTGAAAGTTGAAATCTCCAAAAATAATTAGATTTCCACCTATCAAATTTCCATACTCCGGAAGATTCGGAAAATGCTCCAAAAAGACAGGGATTCAGTTAGCTTGTTTAATCTAATAGGACGAGGGCTGTAGAGACAGCAAAAATGGAAGAAAAACCGTTGTTCCAGTGTGAGTGTTCTTTGGACTAGTTCAAAGGATGTGTGGCATAAATTGAAGGTTGTGTTGTACTTAAGACATTTTTTCATGGAATATTTTATTGATGACAGCAATTCCAATTCCGCGAGAGTGGCGGGGGAACGAATTGATGGAGTAAGCGGTGGGTGTTAAAACCTAGCAATTGGGCTCATTGTCTGATGTTTTTAGCCATGTTTCTTCCAGGGATCAGACGTTGATATTATGGTCATTGATAAAATTAACTATATATGTGCGCTTTTCTGGTGGTCCTACTTATTGGGCGTCGAATAATGCCATACGCAATGGTATCTCTGGGACAGTTGACATAACGGTTGACGATTTAAGATGGATTTGCACCAGGTTATCAAAATTAACGACCAAATTTGTAAATTGTTTATCTGGAAAGGGCGATAACTGGTATTATTTTTCCTGTTCTTCACCGGCCAGCATTGAAAGAAGGTATCTTTTTTCGTTTCCGTTTACATTTAAGTAATGATGAATGTAGTCCCGGTTCGTTTAGTCTTGAGCACAATATAGTATGAAGAGCCAAGGTGTAGTCATTTAAAGCAATTAATGAGAGTTCATTATAGCATAAGCGGGTTGACTGGCGATCACGTGGTGGTGATTTATTCAACAACAAAGGACGTCTTAACAGTGGAACAGAATAGCTGAAAAAAAATATTGTTCTCATGTCCAAAACAAGGATATAAAGAAACACATACGAACTGAACAGCCAATGCATGATGAAACACATTAATGTATACGAAGATAGACAACAAGATCATATATGGTGAAAAATTGCACAACATCGGAAGAGCTGCGTCGAGCCGGTTAAGCGATAGCGGTCATCGTTCCGCAAGTTTGAGTACATGCATGTAAATGGCTGGCTGTACGAGTACATGAATTGAAATGGCGGTATGAGTACATGAATTTAAAGGACTTTATGAGTACATAAATTCAAATGGCTGTATGAGTGCATGAAGTTAAAAGGCTGTATGAGTATCTGAAGTTAAATGGCTGTACGAATGCATGAATTTAAATGGAAAAATGAGTACAAGAAGTTAAATGGCTGTACGAGTACATGAAATTATATGGACGTATGAGTACATTAAGTTAAATGGCTGTATGAGTACATGGTTAAATGGTTGCATGAGTACTATCAGTTAAATGGATGTATGATTACATGAGGCTAAATGGCTGTAGGTGTACATTACGTAAATGACTATGAGTAGTAGAAGTTAAAGGTATGTATGAGTACATGAAATTAAATGGCTGTATGAGTACTATACGTTAAGTAGCTGTATGAGTACATTAAGTTAAATGGCTGTATGAGAACATCAAGTTAAATGGCTGAATGAGTATATGAATTCAAATGGATGTATTGAGTACATGAATTTAAATGGCTATGTGAGTATATGCAGTTAAAAGGCTGAATAAGTACATGAAGTTTAATAGCTGTATGAGCTGTATGAGTACTATCAGTTAAATGGATGTGTTATGAAAAAAGTAGTTGTAGATACGGCTACATCTATGAGAGAGAGAGAGAGAGAGAGAGAGAGAGAGAGAGAGAGAGAGAGAGAGAGAAAGAGAGAAGAAAGAATTCAGGCTCTCTTAAAAGGAGCGCCGCCGCGATGATAGACAGCTACATCTGAAATGATAAGGCGAAGATCTATTTCCTCGTCGATAGGAACTGACTTTTATTTAATTAAACAACACAAATATATTGACTACATTCTAGAAACACATCTAAAAACTTTAAAATAAAAGTTCATGCAATACATATTATATTTTCCTTTTTTAAGCTTTCCAACTTCATTTATTCGTATACTTCTGCATTTTAGAATATTATACAAATAGTTACGTCTCAATCAATTTCAAGATAGCCAAAAGTGTAAGATGTAATTACTATAGTTAATGTAACAATTAATTTAAAGAAGTGCATTTTACTTATTTTAAAATAGAATATTGATTTAAAATATATTGCTAGGTAATATTCTTTCTTACTTAAAGAATACTTTATTTCAATCATTAAATCAAAACATGAAGTTGGTAGCAATCTCAACCTTACAATAAAAGTTACATAAATGTAATTAAGTAATAATTCTTTAGAACATTTAAACATTCCGTTACAATATATTATAAATAAAAGTATTAAGTGAACAATGTTGCTAACATAACAATGTTACTATTAAAATCTCAAATTAAAAGTACTTATTCCTAAAGAAGTTACGACATATACAATTGTTTTACCTGAAATGATAAGGCGAAGATCTATTTCCTCGTCGATAGGAACTGACCTGACCCTTCAATGCGCAGTCTATTTATACACATCTTGTGTTAGGTTTTAAGGCATCGACGAGAAAATATCTCCGCTCTTTTCAGGTAAGTGTTAGTTTCTCCCGGTCAAAACCGGCTTAATTTGACGTCATCTGACATAAGGTACAACTCAAATTTGTAGTTTATCTATATTCGTTTGGCATTAGTTAGGTCCAAACATGATAATTCCTTAAATTTTCTAAACCAGGAACATGTTTAATATATTAAGCCAGCTGTAATGTCTGTCCAACTTTAGATAAGAACAATTTTGTAGAAACGACTGTCCTTCATTAGATAGAACCATTCTGTATTTACGTCAGTACGGAAGTTTGTTCTACTTTTTTATTAACCGAATTAGATTTTTGCCAATGCTTGGTTTTACGGAATATATGTTTCACTGATAAGACTTAGAAGCTGACTGATTTTTGCTTTATAACCTATTTCCACACAATAATGTACATTCGAATAGCTAATGATTTAAGTTGCCAACGTTTTGCTATAAATGAATAAAACATTACTTTAATAATACAATTTAAAGAAAATTGCAATCTTATTAATTTTACTAAAAAACCAATCCTAACAGATGTATGATTACATGACGTTAAGTGGCTGTAGAAGTACATTATGTAAACTGACTGTATGAGTACTAGAAGTTAAATGGCTGTATGATCACATGAAATTAAATGGCTGTATAAGTACACGAAGTTAAAAGGCTGTATGAGTACACGAAGTAAAATTGCTGTATGAGTACATTAAGTTAAATGGTCGCCGAACTTATAGACGTAAACTTGTATGATTCCGACCAAGCAAAGCATCACATATTTTTGCTCAGTATTATAGTCATGCTGATCATTTATGACGGGAGAGGTCTATTTTACTATTTTTGACTGACTGTCTATCCATTTATGTAGAAAGCACACAATATCAAAATATGTAAGAGAACAAGAGAGAGAGAGAGAGAGAGAGAGAGAGAGAGAGAGAGAGAGAGAGAGAGAGAGAGAGAGAGAGAGACCTACGGAGAAAGAGACACAGAGAGAGAACTGATGCGACAATGTTTCATTTCAGCTGGTAGCTAACTCGCCGAATGGCAATCAATTTAGAACAAAATATTGTTTAACAATAAATAAAATAGTATAAATAATAAAACCGGATATTATCTCCAATCTTCTAATGAAAGGAGAGTGTGACTTGTGGTTTCTTCACATTACGTATCACTTGGTTGTAAAGTTCAATTAATTAAAAAAAAACATAGGATTCTGCAAGAAGAAAGCAAGTATTAAAGGTTTAGTCATCCGTGACTAGACTGTTCATTACTTAACTCGCGTCTCTCTAGTTTCATTTCTATCGGAACAATTTCGTTAAGTAAAAATATAAACTTCAGATATAATCAGTTGATCAGCTCGAATAGCGTGGCAGCAGAAAGATGCAAAATCAGTCGGAACAATTTCCACTTGCCGTTGTAACAATTGTGTTGCACTCCACCAGGGTTAAATACAAAACCCACATCAAAGTGATGTGTATTCCTAAAACAACTTGAGAGAATATGTCAAGACAGGACGAAATGGTCTGTTTCGCTCAACGATGGCTGCGCCCTCTGTTTGCATAATGGGAAAAAACCGATTGGATCTTGCACCTCGTTTTACTTGTTTCAAACTTAACTGTTTTATAAACTTAAATCTTTTAAATGCACAGAAAAAAGTTAGAGATGGAAAAAAAGCAATTACAAATGATACTGTGTGCATTAGAAATGAACACAAAATCAATCATGTGGAATATTTGGACACGATTTTAGTATTTTAATCATACGCTTAACATGCTATGTAATAAATATTGGCATATGTATATACACAATCTAGAATGATAGACGATACAAATATGAAAAGTGCAAAATATAAGAAGCAACATACACCAATATAAAGGACGAGCATTATATTAAAATACAAGGACGAACTTATAGCGGTAATGCCCATATATATCCATAGCATAGTGTATGGTTCAAAATCTTCCCTCTTGTATTACTGCATATTATGTATGACCCAAAACCGGAAATTTGTGAGTACTGATACTTACGGCGTCAGTAGAATCTTGCAAGATACCAATCAAGGAAATCAATTCGCTAGTGATGATTTGGGCTGGAGAAAACAGTTTGCTATTCACACGTATGGTGGGTGTTGGATCAGTCCTTGCTATTGCTGCAGAAATTAATTGTTCAATAATATCTGGACCTTTCTTTATTATCTCGATATCTGTCCCTTGATCTCTTAGGTTTTGTGCAATGTCCTTGGTGTTAGAACACGACTTGAATTCTTCCTCAATATAACTTCTGAACACTGCGTTTTGCTCTTTAAGGAGGCGGTAAACATTTTTTATTTTGTCTTTAAATTTTACCGCTTCTTGGTCAATTGCTTGGTGCAATTGTGAGCACTGGTCATCAACTGCTTTTAATTCTTCCTGCTCAGCATCATTAATGCTTCTTTCAAGCTCCTCTCCCTTTACTGTGGAAGCCTTGATACGTCTCAACTTGTCTGAGCATTGATTCAATTTCGTATCTAAGGTCATTTTCACTGTGGCTGCAACATCAGCTAATGATTTTGTAGGATGCGTGTCGTGCTCATCCCATTTGCACATTAAACAAATAGGTACTTTACAATCTTGGCAAACACGTTTAATTTCCTCTTCTGGATGCAGATCACAGAAGACACGTCGGATTTTGCCCTTCATTTCAGGATCTAGAGTTACTAAATCACTTATTTTGTGATGCCTACTAACTTTCGATTTTTCGTGAACATAACAACATGACTGACATAAATTCTCCTCGCAATCCAAACATCTGCTGCTTGCCACGTTTTTCGGACCACAAATCTCACAAGGGAATTTTTCATTCGAGTCCGTATCGATGTAGAAATTAGTTGTAAATCCAGAAATCCCGCTCTCCGGTAAATGTACACTTGTTCTGCATATCGGGCAATTAAAGCAACCATTGTGAAGGTTAACCTGTACATAATCCTCCAGACACTTGTAACAAAAGCTGTGGTGACATGATATTAGTTTCGGATTCTTAAAACTGTCCATGCAAATACTGCACTCGTGTCGACTTGCTGCCATTTTCGAAGGCACTTTCGTTTTGTTAAGTCAATAAAGATACAGGTATAGCGAGCAGACGTTTTAGCGCCATCTGTTGGATGAAAGTAATATATAGTTCAGCGATTGTCATACGTTCAATGATTGCTCCCTAGATCGGGTCATTTTCCGTCAGGTTTTCAAATAAGTACATGACCGATAAGGCCAAGCGATGATCCCATTGCGATGAAAGCCTTTAGAGACAAGATTACTTAGGTTGAGAATTTACCAAGTAAAACGGTACTCAACGAAAAACGTACTAACATCATGACATACCAAACTGAAAATGTGCTTTAATTAAATTATTTTTCAATCATTCTTTGACATCTATTGATTTTGTGTAGTATATTATCTGTTACGTGTATGATAATATACTACTTCTCCATAAGTTGTGCATAGGCTTCATTGGTTCTAGGTTGATATCACCGATCAACTTTATTCATTTATTTCAAGAGTCTATGTTGTTCATTGACATAGGAAACAAACTTCAAGGTGGTGGATGGGTGGGTAGAATGGAGAGCTTAGTTTTAACTTTGGCCACATAAATATCCTTTGATGATCATAAACCTCTGTATCAGTTATTTCATAATGCTAAGCTATACAGTCTGGAGTACAGCTATGTTCCACAATCTTGGCCAGTTATCATACACGATGCAAACTTGCATTTGTCTCGGCAAGGTCAGTTGAGTACAGTCTTGGTGGCGGATGAAAGAGTCGAGATTAAAACTAAAGCAGTAATTCATCCTAATATAAGGTATGATTATATTTCACTAATGAATAATCCTATCCCTGCAATGTTGATTGTAATAACATATCAAAACGAATATACTCACATCAGAGAGAGAGAGAGAGAGACAGAGAGACAGAGAGAGAGAGAGAGAGAGAGATGCCTAACATTTTCAAAAACAAAGAACGAAAAACTACTGTAGGTTCGAAATTTTCTCATACGAAAACTTTATTTTTTTAATCAAAGTGTACATTGAAAATCACAATCTGCTAATTCGAAATGAATGAAGAAATATAACTGTAATACATGGTCGTGTTTTATAACAGAAGTATATTTGTGATAAAACAGTGGTGATTTACATTCAAATATAAATATGAAAACGTTCTTACGTGCATGCATCATTAAAATATCTTTCAAAATCCATTTAAATAGAACCCACAAAATGTATTCCCAATTATCATACGAATCATTGTTTAAATGTTTAATTCATACCAAAATTTTTTTTAGAAATTCCTGGCAACATCTCTGCTCTAGCTACCACAATTCTGTTCCTTTGTTTTATGAAAGTTAAAAATTTAGCCTCTTACGTTCCTTGCGCTTTAAGCTGACGACAGGAATAGGGACATCAGTCAAAATGGCACACGTTTATCATGGTAATTTTGATCTTGTGGAAATACATTTTTATTTTAATTTGGCGGGATGCAATGCAACGATACAATCTCCAAAAATTATATTATAATTTAACTATTAAATCTCGGCAATCGCATACGTTTTAGCTTGTGTATATTCTAATTTGATCTGTCTTGAATATATTTTTGACTTGGGTACATGTTTGCATTGTCGGTGACATGTACAGTTACATTTATGTGCCTTTGGCTGAGGTACGTTTTGACTCATTGTTTCAGTCAAGGTACGTTTTGACCTGGTTACGGTTACGATGTAAATTTTGAAGAAAAATATGACGCAAGTCATATTTAGGGGTCAATTAATCAAATTACATTAGGGTAAATTAGTCAAGTGAAATTAGGGGTGTTTTCACAACATTATGATAGTATTGTGATAGGCTATGACGTTCTCTGTAACTGAAACAGGGGTGTTTACTGAGTCTATTACCATAAGTCCCGTGTAAATCAACTACCAGCCACGAGTATTCTAAGGCGTATGCCTTGACGGATCACTGACATCTCACCATAGATTGATAAATCAACACCTCACACTTGACGATATCGATATTCGATTTATATCACGTAACATCCATTAGTTTCAACACATATTTTGGGAAAAAGCACGGATAACGATGTAAGTACAAGTCCGCGGACAGGATTGTGTGCGTGTGCCATAGGACAAATTCTTCACCAGTCCCCTATGAATAAAAAAAAATTGGAAAAATTCTACTCTTTAGCGTTGGCTTTCCCGACCATTGTGCTCTCTGGAATTTACTCAGTTATCCTACCCTGTTCTCGGTCCAGCGTGGGTTTGTGAGAAATCTTGTCAGTAGCTTCTTGTGGGTCGGTGGTACTTTCCGAAATTTGCCAGGTTTCTTCCTCCAGCAGATATCGTAGCCTCCATGAATAGCCTATTGTGTACTACGTGACAGTGTTAAGAACACACACACACACACACACACACACACACACACACACACACACACACACATATATATATATATATATATATATATATATAGAGAGAGAGAGAGAGAGAGAGAGAGAGAGAGAGAGAGAGAGAGAGAGAGAGAGAGTTTGTTTGTTTGATTAGGATTTTTAACGTAGCTTTAAAAAAAAATTCAGTCATATCGCTACGATGTCTGCAGTGAGGCAGTTTATAGTGATGTCGAGCACTGAGACATCATGCCGCAGACATGTAGCATGATGTCTCACCCAGTCACATTATCCTGACACCAGGCCGACCAGTCCTAACACTAACCTCTTAATGCTGAGCGTCAAGCGAGGCAGCTGTTAGTACCATTTTTGTAAGTCTTTGGTATGACTCGGCCGGGGATCGAACCGACGACCTCCCGCTTCCGGGGCGGACGCTCTAACCACTAGGCCACCGGAGCGGTTAGAGAGAGAGAGAGAGAGAGAGAGAGAGAGAGAGAGAGAGAGAGAGAGAGAGAGAGAGAGACGAATACAGGCCCAGGTCTACCAGCTCCCGGGTTTGCAATGCCCAGAAGAAACCATCTGTGATAATATTTTATATAAGAAACATTATATTTCGATGTATCTTTCTCTCCCCCGAGTAATAAATCTTTTTGCATGGGAGAACATAAAACAGAAAAAAGGAAACAATAATAATGTAAATGGTTGACGAAAAAAGGGAGTTAAAAAGAAGGGGAGGGGAACACGACAAACTGGTCAGAGCTTTAATATATGATGTGCATTTTTAATTATCATTATGTATTTTTAATTGTATGATGTGCATGAATTCATATATAATGTTCATTTGTTAATAAAGTTATGAAGTAAAATAATATGCTATTATATCATCATGAGATATGTATGTTTTGTTACATGCTTTCCTAGCTTAATTATATAACTGTGTGCACGCTATGATGACTTTATTGTTGTGTGCATGATTTATTAAATGCTTTGCAAACTCCTTTTTACGTGATGTGGTTGTTTTACCGATTGTTTGCAAAAATTATAGGTTAATGTTTGGGGTCTAAAGCGCTCTCCTTTACGGATTACTGCCATCTCGCCTGTCTGCATGGGTTCGAGTCTTGGATTTGGCTATTGTAGGTATGTGAGAAAGCTTTCCAGTAGCATCTCCTGGGCTTGTGGATCTTTCCAGGTGTTTTCCTGGGATCTTCCTCCACCGTTACAAATGTCCGCCACATAGAGCCTATAGTGTGCTGAAAAATGGCGTTAAACCATACAAGAACAACATATTCATGTTGATTGCATGTTTTGCTATCATCTTTTGATGTGGATGTTTTACAAAATGCTTTGCATAATCATCATGTGATGTAGATCTTTAATTATATGCCTAGCTTTCTTAATTGCATGCTCCAGTCAATGATAGCTAATTTCTATTATGTCCATATTTTGTTTGTAAACCTTTGTAGATAATAGCAAGTGTCACAAAGCTGGCTAAATGTGTTATGATGCACCTATAAAAGAACATCAGATTGTAAATATAAATAGTATAAAGCAAGACAGACTGC
This sequence comes from Unio pictorum, assembly GCA_030141615.1. Classification (NCBI taxonomy): domain Eukaryota; kingdom Metazoa; phylum Mollusca; class Bivalvia; order Unionida; family Unionidae; genus Unio; species Unio pictorum. Next base: position 3,401,656 of record JARLTB010000114.1, read on the forward strand.
AGATGCTAACTAACATCAACACTGCTGATCCAATAAGATGAAGATTGTTAGAGAAATTGAACTACATCTGACATCAGGACCTGGTTGAAAAAATTGCTTAATATAAAATATTTTGAGATCAGAATAAACACACAAGTCAATTTAATATGATTTTATTTATTTCTGTTTATATTTATATTTAAAAAACATTACCTGTAGCGATTGGTAACAAATAGCAACAGAAGAGGACTCTTTTGGGGATTAATAAATCTGTAATTGGGACTTGTAGAATTTGAGCCATAGCTTGTGATATTTGTTTTAAGCCAGTATCTGAATAAATTTATATTGATCACTGAAATGGCACATTATATAGGGCCAGTCCACTCTTTATGCTCACAAAACATGAATTTCTGTGCACCAAGGAAAACATTGTCATCTACAAACCTTACTCAAAATGTTTTATATTAGGGACTTTGTGTGACTTATAGCAGGTAAGATGCTAATGATTTTAACATAGATTGTGTGGATCTTGACTGCTACTGACCTTACCAATAATGACTTATAGTGGGGACTTCGACTGCTACTGACCTTGCTAATAATGCCTTGTAGTGGGGACTTCGACTGCTACTTATCTTACTAACAAGGCCCTATAGTGGGGACTTCGACTGCTACTGACCTTACTAATAATGCCTTATAGTGGGGACTTCGACTGCTACTGACCTTACTAATAATGTCTTATAGTGGGGACTTCGACTGCTACAGACCTTACTAATAATGACTTATAGTGGGGACTTCGACTGCTACTGACCTTACTAATTAATGCCTTATAGTGGGGACTTCGACTGCTACTGACCTTGCTAATAATGTCTTATAGTGGGGACTTCGACTGTTACTGACTACTTAAAATGTCCTATAATATGGACTTCATCTTGTAGTAGGGACTTTGCTACTGATTTTACAAAATGTCTTATTGTGGTGTCTAACTGCTACATACTTTACCTAAAATGTCTTATAATGGGGACTTTGTTATTATCCTTATATAAAATCTCTTACAGTGGGGACTTTACTACTGCTACACTCGTGACTGAAAATGTCTTATAGTGGGGACTTTGAGCTTAAGCCAATGTATTAACATTTAAGGCAAATTCACGAAATCTTAAACATCTGGTGACTGAAAAAAGCTCTAATTTACCAAGATAAAACAGTTGGATATGTATTGCTTTCTCATCTGTGAAAGACTATTTAAGCCTTTCAAAATACCATAAAGAAAACAACAGGTCCTTAACCAATTTGTAGAGTAGCTCACCGTAACACATTTATAAAAAATAAGGTATTCTATAACCATAACAATTCATAATTACCCAAACAATGCAAATCTAATTTACAGAGTAAAATACCATACCCTAATATTTACAGTCCCCATATTAAGAAAACAGGAAGTTGTAGAGCAAGCAATACACAAACTAACTGTTATATGAATGTGTATTATATTTGGAAATGACCAAATACACTTATAACATGCCATATAAATAAAACACTATATTGTAAATGATACACCCTTGACAATAGTGAGAACCTTACCTGATACTTTCTCATTAAATGGATGTATCATTTTCATAATTCTCACCAAAATCATATCTGATAATGTGTCAATGGTCAACAACGATGAACACAAATTTTACATTTTACAAGAAGGACATAGCTTTAATGTTGAAAACATGCTGCATATTGTGACTGTGACCTTGACCTCTCAGGGTCAAATACATATGGAGATGTGTTGCATAAGAAATTATCTTTGCTTTATAATGACTCACCACCATAAATCCATCAAGGAATTAAATAGAGTGTGTATGTATGTGTGACTGATTTAGATATTTAATGTAGCTTCAACAACATTTCTGTTAGATCAAGACAATGTCTGCAATGTGGAAGTTTTATAGTGATATCTAGCACTGGGGCATCATGTCATAGACATATAAACAAATGAAATACTTTAACCAAAACCTAATAGCAAAACTTCCAAGTTCATGACTATAATTCCGAGGTCAATGGATGCATCAGGTAAATAACATAGTGCATAATTTTTTTAATTTATGATATGATCTTATTTCAAATGTAAAAAATTTGACCAGGCGAATGGAGTATCTCCTCATTAATATGAATAGATCTCTGCTCATAATCAAAGAAAATTATATATCTTGATAACACAAGTTGTATTAATAAATTACAAACCAAAAAGAAGTAAATCAAAAAAGTTCATAAAATTCAACAAATAATTTTTCTGTAGATTACAAAGTGAAAATTCAAAATTATGGTATTCTGAATTAAAAATACCAAGTAATCATAAATGTTTTATCAGAAGTCCAAAAGTATAGAAAGCTTTTCAAAATTCCAATAATCTTGACTGTTTTAATTCACTATAGTCTTCAATGTATTGATGTGATGTATCAATAATCTTGACTATTCTAATGCACTATAGTCTTCAATGTATTGATGTATCAATAGTCTTGACTATTCTAATGCGCTATAGTCTTCAATGTATTGATGTATCAATAGTCTTGACTATTCTAATGCACTATAGTCTTCAATGTATTGATGTATCGATAATCTTGACTATTCTAATGCACTATATTCTTCAATGTATTGATGTATCAATAGTCTTGACTATTCTAATGCACTATAGTCTTCAATGTATTGATGTATCGATAATCTTGACTATTCTAATGCACTATAGTCTTCAATGTATTGATGTATCGATAATCTTGACTATTCTAATGCACTATAGTCTTCAATGTATTGATGTATCAATAGTCTTGACTATTCTAATGCACTATAGTCTTCAATGTATTGATGTATCAATAGTCTTGACTATTCTAATGCACTATAGTCTTCAATGTATTGATGTATCAATAGTCTTGACTATTCTAATGCACTATAGTCTTCAATGTATTGATGTATCAATAGTCTTGACTATTCTAATGCACTATAGTCTTCAATGTATTAATGTATCAATAGTCTTGAATGGGCTGATGTACCAAATAATGTTGGTATATTACAATGATATGATCCATAATGTCTTTAAATAAGTTCTTAATGAACATAAGGAAGTATTTTAGTCCAAAAAAAATTGAGCACTTATAATTTCAATGAATAATTTAAATAAATGTTTCCTCTCCAGTTCTATCTGACCATGACTATAATCTATTGTTTACCACGTTCTTTATTTAACTGACCTATTACGCAACAGTGTACCCATGAGGTGAATCATTTCAGATAGAAATATCCATCCAATCTGTAAACAAGGTCAGATCTTTAACCTGAATTCAAGTAATAGGACAAAAATTAGGTGGACATAACCGTCAATAATGACAATAGTCCGGTAGGCCAAAATTCTAACTATACATGACAAAGGTTAAGCACACAATATAAATTAAATGTACATAACACAGTCTGTTTACTAAGTTTGAGAAAATGTCAAGGGAGTTTACTAAATACATTTTTTATCAAATCAGAAATACAATTACTCAAATTGGTAGGCAGCTCAAATCATCTGCTAAAATAACCTAATTAATATTCACAGCTCTGGCTCATAATCAAACAACGTTAAAAGTCATGATGATATAAGCCTATTCACCAAGTTAAAAGCTCAACTATTTAGACACAAAATATTATTAATATTAGTAGATCTTGCTCACATCTTTGCTCATCAACGATTTAACCTACTGACCAAGTCTGATAAAAACTGGATCAGAAATAGTCTCTAGTTAGGTTTGTGTGAAAACAAGCCCAGTCATTTTTTTCATTGTATGTGTGGATAGTCTCTAGTACGGTTAGTGTGAAAACAAGCCCAGTCAATCTTGTCATTGTATGTGTGAATAGTCTCTAGTACGGTTAGTGTGAAAACAAGCACAGTCAAACTTGTCATTGTATGTGTGGATAGTCTCTAGTATGGTTAGTGTGAAAACAAGTCCAGTCAATCTTGTCATTGTATGTGTGGATGGTCTCTAGTATGGTTAGTGTGAAAACAAGTCCAGTCAATCTTGTCATTGTATGTGTGGATGGTCTCTAGTATGGTTAGTGTGAAAACAAGTCCAGTCAATCTTGTTATTGTATGTGTGGATGGTCTCTAGTATGGTTAGTGTGAAAACAAGCACAGTCAAACTTGTTATTGTATGTGTGGATAGTCTCTAGTATGGTTAGTGTGAAAACAAGCACAGTCAAACTTGTTATTGTATGTGTGGATAGTCTCTAGTATGGTTAGTGTGAAAACAAGCACAGTCAAACTTGTTATTGTATGTGTGGATAGTCTCTAGTATGGTTAGTGTGAAAACAAGTCCAGTCAATCTTGTTATTGTATGTGTGGATAGTCTCTAGTATGGTTAGTGTGAAAACAAGCACAGTCAAACTTGTCATTGTATGTGTGGATAGTCTCTAGTATGGTTAGTGTGAAAACAAGTCCAGTCAATCTTGTCATTGTATGTGTGGATGGTCTCTAGTATGGTTAGTGTGAAAACAAGCCCAGTCAATCTTGTTATTGTATGTGTGGATGGTCTCTAGTATGGTTAGTGTGAAAACAAGTCCAGTCCATCTTGTCATTGTATGTGTGTATAGTCTCTAGTATGGTTAGTGTGAAAACAAGTCCAGTCAATCTTGTTATTGTATGTGTGGATAGTCTCTAGTATGGTTAGTGTGAAAACAAGACCAGTCAATCTTCTCATTGTAGGTGTGGATAGTCTCTAGTATGGCTAGTGTGAAAACAAGCCCAGTCTATCTTGTCATTGTATGTGTGGATAGTCTCTAGTATGGTTAGTGTGAAAACAAGTCCAGTCTATCTTGTCATTGTATGTGTGGATAGTCTCTAGTATGGTTAGTGTGAAAACAAGTCCAGTCTATCTTGTCATTGTATGTGTGGATAGTCTCTAGTATGGTTAGTGTGAAAACAAGTCCAGTCTATCTTGTCATTGTATGTGTGGATAGTCTCTAGTATGGCTAGTGTGAAAACAAGCCCAGTCTATCTTGTCATTGTATGTGTGGATAGTCTCTAGTATGGTTAGTGTGAAAACAAGTCCAGTCTATCTTGTCATTGTATGTGTGGATAGTCTCTAGTATGGCTAGTGTGAAAACAAGCCCAGTCAATCTTATCATTGTATGTGTGGATAGTCTCTAGTATGGCTAGTGTGAAAACAAGTCCAGTCAATCTTGTCATTGTATGTGTGGATAGTCTCTAGTATGGTTAGTGTGAAAACAAGTCCAGTCAATCTTGTCATTGTATGTGTGGATAGTCTCTAGTATGGTTAGTGTGAAAACAAGTCCAGTCTATCTTGTCATTGTATGTGTGGATAGTCTCTAGTATGGCTAGTGTGAAAACAAGCCCAGTCAATCTTATCATTGTATGTGTGGATAGTCTCTAGTATGGCTAGTGTGAAAACAAGTCCAGTCAATCTTGTCATTGTATGTGTGGATAGTCTCTAGAATGACTAGTGTGAAAACAAGTCCAGTCAATCTTATCATTGTATGTGTGGATAGTCCCTAGTATGGTTAGTGTGAAAACAAGCCCAGTCAATCTTGTCATTGTATGTGTGGATAGTCTCTAGTACGGTTAGTGTGAAAACAAGCACAGTCAAACTTGTCATTGTATGTGTGGATAGTCTCTAGTATGGTTAGTGTGAAAACAAGTCCAGTCAATCTTGTCATTGTATGTGTGGATGGTCTCTAGTATGGTTAGTGTGAAAACAAGTCCAGTCAATCTTGTCATTGTATGTGTGGATGGTCTCTAGTATGGTTAGTGTGAAAACAAGTCCAGTCAATCTTGTTATTGTATGTGTGGATGGTCTCTAGTATGGTTAGTGTGAAAACAAGCACAGTCAAACTTGTTATTGTATGTGTGGATAGTCTCTAGTATGGTTAGTGTGAAAACAAGCACAGTCAAACTTGTTATTGTATGTGTGGATAGTCTCTAGTATGGTTAGTGTGAAAACAAGCACAGTCAAACTTGTTATTGTATGTGTGGATAGTCTCTAGTATGGTTAGTGTGAAAACAAGTCCAGTCAATCTTGTTATTGTATGTGTGGATAGTCTCTAGTATGGTTAGTGTGAAAACAAGCACAGTCAAACTTGTCATTGTATGTGTGGATAGTCTCTAGTATGGTTAGTGTGAAAACAAGTCCAGTCAATCTTGTCATTGTATGTGTGGATGGTCTCTAGTATGGTTAGTGTGAAAACAAGCCCAGTCAATCTTGTTATTGTATGTGTGGATGGTCTCTAGTATGGTTAGTGTGAAAACAAGTCCAGTCCATCTTGTCATTGTATGTGTGTATAGTCTCTAGTATGGTTAGTGTGAAAACAAGTCCAGTCAATCTTGTTATTGTATGTGTGGATAGTCTCTAGTATGGTTAGTGTGAAAACAAGACCAGTCAATCTTCTCATTGTAGGTGTGGATAGTCTCTAGTATGGCTAGTGTGAAAACAAGCCCAGTCTATCTTGTCATTGTATGTGTGGATAGTCTCTAGTATGGTTAGTGTGAAAACAAGTCCAGTCTATCTTGTCATTGTATGTGTGGATAGTCTCTAGTATGGTTAGTGTGAAAACAAGTCCAGTCTATCTTGTCATTGTATGTGTGGATAGTCTCTAGTATGGTTAGTGTGAAAACAAGTCCAGTCTATCTTGTCATTGTATGTGTGGATAGTCTCTAGTATGGCTAGTGTGAAAACAAGCCCAGTCTATCTTGTCATTGTATGTGTGGATAGTCTCTAGTATGGTTAGTGTGAAAACAAGTCCAGTCTATCTTGTCATTGTATGTGTGGATAGTCTCTAGTATGGCTAGTGTGAAAACAAGCCCAGTCAATCTTATCATTGTATGTGTGGATAGTCTCTAGTATGGCTAGTGTGAAAACAAGTCCAGTCAATCTTGTCATTGTATGTGTGGATAGTCTCTAGTATGGTTAGTGTGAAAACAAGTCCAGTCAATCTTGTCATTGTATGTGTGGATAGTCTCTAGTATGGTTAGTGTGAAAACAAGTCCAGTCTATCTTGTCATTGTATGTGTGGATAGTCTCTAGTATGGCTAGTGTGAAAACAAGCCCAGTCAATCTTATCATTGTATGTGTGGATAGTCTCTAGTATGGCTAGTGTGAAAACAAGTCCAGTCAATCTTGTCATTGTATGTGTGGATAGTCTCTAGAATGACTAGTGTGAAAACAAGTCCAGTCAATCTTATCATTGTATGTGTGGATAGTCCCTAGTATGGTTAGTGTGAAAACAAGTCCAGTCAATCTTGTCATTGTATGTGTGGATAGTCTCTAGTATGGTTAGTGTGAAAACAAGTCCAGTCAATCTTGTCATTGTATGTGTGGATAGTCTCTAGTATGGTTAGTGTGAAAACAAGTCCAGTCTATCTTGTCATTGTATGTGTGGATAGTCTCTAGTATGGCTAGTGTGAAAACAAGCCCAGTCAATCTTATCATTGTATGTGTGGATAGTCTCTAGTATGGCTAGTGTGAAAACAAGTCCAGTCAATCTTGTCATTGTATGTGTGGATAGTCTCTAGAATGACTAGTGTGAAAACAAGTCCAGTCAATCTTATCATTGTATGTGTGGATAGTCCCTAGTATGGTTAGTGTGAAAACAAGCCCAGTCAATCTTGTCATTGTATGTGTGGATAGTCTCTAGTACGGTTAGTGTGAAAACAAGCACAGTCAAACTTGTCATTGTATGTGTGGATAGTCTCTAGTATGGTTAGTGTGAAAACAAGTCCAGTCAATCTTGTCATTGTATGTGTGGATGGTCTCTAGTATGGTTAGTGTGAAAACAAGTCCAGTCAATCTTGTCATTGTATGTGTGGATGGTCTCTAGTATGGTTAGTGTGAAAACAAGTCCAGTCAATCTTGTTATTGTATGTGTGGATGGTCTCTAGTATGGTTAGTGTGAAAACAAGCACAGTCAAACTTGTTATTGTATGTGTGGATAGTCTCTAGTATGGTTAGTGTGAAAACAAGCACAGTCAAACTTGTTATTGTATGTGTGGATAGTCTCTAGTATGGTTAGTGTGAAAACAAGCACAGTCAAACTTGTTATTGTATGTGTGGATAGTCTCTAGTATGGTCAGTGTGAAAACAAGTCCAGTCAATCTTGTTATTGTATGTGTGGATAGTCTCTAGTATGGTTAGTGTGAAAACAAGCACAGTCAAACTTGTCATTGTATGTGTGGATAGTCTCTAGTATGGTTAGTGTGAAAACAAGTCCAGTCAATCTTGTCATTGTATGTGTGGATGGTCTCTAGTATGGTTAGTGTGAAAACAAGCCCAGTCAATCTTGTTATTGTATGTGTGGATGGTCTCTAGTATGGTTAGTGTGAAAACAAGTCCAGTCCATCTTGTCATTGTATGTGTGTATAGTCTCTAGTATGGTTAGTGTGAAAACAAGTCCAGTCAATCTTGTTATTGTATGTGTGGATAGTCTCTAGTATGGTTAGTGTGAAAACAAGACCAGTCAATCTTCTCATTGTAGGTGTGGATAGTCTCTAGTATGGCTAGTGTGAAAACAAGCCCAGTCTATCTTGTCATTGTATGTGTGGATAGTCTCTAGTATGGTTAGTGTGAAAACAAGTCCAGTCTATCTTGTCATTGTATGTGTGGATAGTCTCTAGTATGGTTAGTGTGAAAACAAGTCCAGTCTATCTTGTCATTGTATGTGTGGATAGTCTCTAGTATGGTTAGTGTGAAAACAAGTCCAGTCTATCTTGTCATTGTATGTGTGGATAGTCTCTAGTATGGCTAGTGTGAAAACAAGCCCAGTCTATCTTGTCATTGTATGTGTGGATAGTCTCTAGTATGGTTAGTGTGAAAACAAGTCCAGTCTATCTTGTCATTGTATGTGTGGATAGTCTCTAGTATGGCTAGTGTGAAAACAAGCCCAGTCAATCTTATCATTGTATGTGTGGATAGTCTCTAGTATGGCTAGTGTGAAAACAAGTCCAGTCAATCTTGTCATTGTATGTGTGGATAGTCTCTAGTATGGTTAGTGTGAAAACAAGTCCAGTCAATCTTGTCATTGTATGTGTGGATAGTCTCTAGTATGGTTAGTGTGAAAACAAGTCCAGTCTATCTTGTCATTGTATGTGTGGATAGTCTCTAGTATGGCTAGTGTGAAAACAAGCCCAGTCAATCTTATCATTGTATGTGTGGATAGTCTCTAGTATGGCTAGTGTGAAAACAAGTCCAGTCAATCTTGTCATTGTATGTGTGGATAGTCTCTAGAATGACTAGTGTGAAAACAAGTCCAGTCAATCTTATCATTGTATGTGTGGATAGTCCCTAGTATGGTTAGTGTGAAAACAAGTCCAGTCTATCTTGTCATTGTATGTGTGGATAGTCTCTAGAATGACTAGTGTGAAAACAAGTCCAGTCAGTCTTGTCATTGTATGTGTGGATGGTCTCTAGTATGGTTAGTGTGAAAACAAGTCCAGTCAATTTTGTCATTGTATGTGTGGATAGGCTCTAGTATGGCTAGTGTGAAAACAAGTCCAGTCAGTCTTGTCATTGTATGTGTGGATTTTGTTCACCACTAAAATCATCGAAGACTTTAGTAAAATGAGCACATATTACAAGTTTTAGTAAAATCAGATGAGAAGTAATGTCTCCAGAATGGTAACGAGTTCAACCAATTAGATGCAGGTTGTTCTCATTAACATGGACCAATTATTATATTTATTGAACCTAACCATGTTGATAATGATATAAGCAAACATTACATATTGGATCAAAATCTGATTTGAAATATGGACTGATAGTGTTAACAAGCAATTATTGATTGACAGATGAAACACAATATGTGCCTTAAGATGGACATAAGCTCTTATGGCCAGGTCAGCTGACTGTCTCCTTGCTAATTCACTACATTTACTACATCCTCAAAAATAATATTGGTTTTATTTATTCATTTCTTTATATGTTTCTTCCATGTCCTTGTTGTTCTTATTCCCATCTTCAATCAAGCATACTTTGATTGGAAAATATGTTTACTAGTTTATATTTAATATTGTTTACATGTATATTTCCAGCATGATATCATGTAATCATAATCTGTACAAAGGAATAAGCAGATATGTCCCTTATGTAAAATGTAGGTTGTCAAATTGCTCTTTACTTACTTTGATTCTTTCGTTTTACAAAAATCTGCCCACATTGTTATATTTGGTTAATTTTACCTCCCTTTCAAATTACATTTGTCTGACTAAAATTTGTGAAGCAAATATAAATTTTAATTTAATTCTAAATTTGTAAATCTCATTACATAATCACAAAATTTGACAAAATACATTTCTCTTTTCTGAATAAAATGTTGTCAATATATTGATGATTCTTACAATATGTATCTTAATACAGGGTCATAATAATGTAGTGACAATGGTTGATGAAAACTGATTCCAACTGAAATAAGGAAATGACACTATATGTGAACATATGCTATTTTTATATGATACCTAAAACTTGCTAGTTTTAAGCTGGAAGGGTCAAGAATTTTAATTGTGTCTGCCAATTTAATTTTGACAAAGAATACAAGATGAGAATCTACATATTTTATTCAGAAAAGTAAAGAAATTATTGGCCATGCACAACCTGAGTAGGACTCATTTGGCATTTTACATAACATAATAGTACATATTCGAATACTAGCATCTTCTAGATCTTAATACAATTCCAGCATTATGGTAAATTGAATATCTCTGTTTTTTTGCAATGCTAAGGTTCTCTTCACTGACCCTCCAACAACATAGCTAACAGATCACTTCCATTAAATGAAGAACTTGTGTGTGCTTTTCCCTCCAAATCAAGCAGACTATGTGAAGAACATATAAAGCATGTGATCCAAACACTATTCTAGAATCGACATTGGACAAACATTTTTATATTGAGCCATGTCTTTCAGACTTTAGTCTGTGCTTGTTCCAACCCCTTCTGAAGTCTTCTAGTCTTGAGTTGAATGGCAAGTACAAAGTCACTAATGTCATTCATTGTTTTAGGACGTCTGAGTCTAAATCAATTCTCCCTCAACATCATAAAACACAGAGTACATTCGATGTTACTTTTCATGGTGAATATAGATCCATATATTTTCAATCCTAAGACTGTAAACAGATATTTAAGGTAATACGACTGCTCATTACTCTTCTAACATTCAAGAATTTTCTCTACTTTCCATCACTGAAATAACCCTGGATGGAACAAAATAGATTACACACCCTTGCACAGATTTTGGACTGTAGCAGTCTGTATTAGCTGTTCCACAATTCACATACATTATCAACTCACTGCAGCCACCAATGCAGGCATGTGTCATCATCATCATCACCAGTCTCTTGACCAAGTGTATCAGGGTCCAGGCATCATATCCGTGGTGAACCCCAATCTGCAAAAATGAACAAAGTTAAATTACGGTATAAATCTTAATGATAACTCTGATGTTGGATTAAGTGAAGTTGGGCTATTCTAATTATCCTATGGATTAAGGATGCTACAGCTATTGTAATTATCCAGTGGATTAACTGTGATAAGGTATTTTGATTATGATGTGGATTAAGTGTGATTAGGCTATTGTAATTATCCAGTGGATTAAGTGTGATAAGGCTATTGTAATTATGATGTGCATTAAGTATGATTGGACTATTGTAATTATACTGAAGATTAAATGTGATAAGGCTATTTTGATTATACTGTGGATTATGTGTGATAAGGCTTTTGTAAAGATGCTGTCAATTAAGTGTGATAAGGCTATTGTACTTATAATGTGGATTAAGTGTGATGGGGCTAATGTAACTATATGGTGGATTAAGTGTGATAAGGCTATTGTAATTATGCTGTGCATTAAGTGTGATTGTGCTACTGTAATTGTATAAAGGAATAAATGTGAGAAGGCTATTTTGATGCTGTGGATTAAGTGTGATTGGGCTATTGTAATTATACTGATGATTAAATATGATAAGGCTAATTTGATTATGCTGTTGATTAAGTGTGATTGGGCTATTGTAATGATGCTGTCAATTAAGTGTGATAAATCTTTTTTACTTATGATGTGGATTAAATGTGATTGATATGTTGTAATTATACTGATTATTAAGTGATAAGGCTATTTTGATTATGCTGTGGATTTATATAACTATATTTTCCAAGAGAAATGGTCAGAATTAATGCCAACATTAAATTAAGTGTAAGTACAGTATTTACTTATTTACAAAATGTACTCTCTGAAGATGACTTGCAATGAAAACAACATGTATTCTAAATCCCTTGCTAAGTTTAAAACTAAACTTAGCATTTATGCACATAATAATTGCAATCGAAGTAGATGGTAGTGGAAAGTACTGTTTCGATTGGTCAGAATGTTACGTGATCAAAATTAATTGCGTTCATTTCAGTATAAACTGTCAGGACAACTACTTTTCTAAAAATACCCACGTCTATAAATGGAGTCACGTGTACAGCTGAAGATAAACACTGCTAGTGAAGACAGACACGACGTAAACATTAAAGGAAAAAAACCATTTTTACAATTGTTTAAACAATAATTGAATAAATTTAGTTTGAAAAGATGAAAGCAAAAGATATTTCTCATCTCTGATGAATAAAATCATTCACTGTTTGATGAACTTTGTGAAAAGTATGGATAAAAAAAATGTTCAAAGTGCCCTAGGTCAAGGTCATCGGTATTGTGGCTATCCAACGTTGAAACTAAAATGTCAGAATTTGGAGATTTTCGATAACTTTGCCATATCAAATAGATTTCACGCATGATGATGTTGAAAATTTTGATCCATCGATATTTGATGAGCCTTTTGAATTGAGTTTGTAGAATTACAAACCAATTTAACATTTAGTTTGAATGAACCAACTTGAGTACAGGTCCCAGTTGATCAACAGGATGATCACAAACCAAAATGGTTCAAATCACTAAACGAGGAAGATCTCGTAAACATTTCAGATCAGCGGTACTCTAAATCTACCAAGAAAAACACTAAATGGGGCTACAACACCTTCACAGGTAAATTTATTCATTCATTCAATAATCATAATAAATTGACTATAATAAAAACAATAACCAGTATACTGGACTTTTCATTATTGTAAGCTTAAATAATATTGCTTGATACTGAAATTGCTCTAAATCGATTATTTTCTTAAGTTATATATTATAAAAAAAGCAATATAAATGTTTATTGTTATCCTACAATTAGAAACCAATAAATTCATTCATGCCATTTTTTAAAATAAAAATGAGACTTAACTTACGTTGAAGTGAATAAAATGTAATTTATCTTTAAACTAATATTTGTGAAAGCCTAAAAAAATGTAAAAAAAATTGTTATATAAATACAAATTAAGGAAATATGCATGAATGATTCATCCCAAGGAACTAAACATTTTAAATGTTAAAAATAGTTATTACCAAGCTGAAAAACATGAATTTCTGAATGGTGCAAAGAGAAGAATATGGAGGTAGATCTGACGACAGTTGAGTCTGCACATTTGGGCCAATTTTTAGCAATATTTTATGCCGAAGCAGCTCCAAATGTTACCACAGCACGAAAGAGGATGTTCCCTGAAGCCCAAGCTGAGGAATACCATAAAAACACTTTTAAAAATGTCAAGGCTGCTATTAATCGCCACATTCATGTTGAATGTGGTCGTTCCATTAATACTGTTACAGACCCCGAGTTTAAAAAAGCAAATAACATGTTAAATGGAAAATTAAAACTAAACACAAAGACTGGCTTATCAATATCAACAAATCACAAACCAATTAGTCCTGCATCAGATATGTATGCAATCAATCAATACCTGATGCAAGATAATCCTATCACACTCATATACAGGGTTTGGTAATACCTCTCCATCCACTATGTTAAACGTGGATTAGAATTCCACAGCCAATTGACACCTACCAGTTTTGAAATCAGATTTGATGAAACTGGGGCTGAACATGTCATTTTGACCCATCAAACTATGCATAAAAATCATCAGGGAGAATTAAATGGTAAGGAGGAAAATTCTGACAAAAGAATGTATGCAACTGGTGGTCAAAACTGCCCAGTCAGGTCAGTAAAACACTAACTCACACACATTAATCCAAGAGCTGAATCATTTTTTGTCACATTGATAAAAATGCTTTTGAAAATCCCAAATTTTGTCAAATATGGTACACAACTAGATGTGTTGGACACACAATTTAGCAGTTTTATGCCAGACATATGCAAAAATGCCCATATATCTGCAAGATATACTGCTCACTCTCTTCGTGTCACAGCTTTGAATGCAATGGCAGACGCCAACCTTCCTGCTAGGCACATTATGTCTCTGTCTGACCACTCGAATGATCTATCCTTGAAACAATACACAAGGCCCAGCACTCAACATAAACAACAAATGAGTAACTTTCATTCAAATGTATGTGCAAATATAGCATTGTCTGCTCAAGACTCTTCTGCAGTACTATCTCATGCAACTGTAAATGTTCAAATGACTCCAACAAACTCAAGCAGTATGACTCAAGAAAATGTTCAAACAGCCTATACAAACCCAAGCAGTACAAACCTAGTAAATGTTACTGAATCTGCTGAAAAAAAACTTCAAGCACTATCACATAATACAATGAACTCTATGGCAGGTTTCATTACACAATCCACCTGTCATTTCAATAACTGCACCTTCCAGTTTAGTTCAAACTGAAACAAGTGCAAACAAATTAAGGAAATATGTGATTTCCATGTAAAGTGTCAATGTAAATTATCCATACTAACATGTTATTTGCTTTTTTAAAGTAGTAAATACCTTAATGTGTAATACAGTTTTTCCTTACATTTCTATACCAGTTACTTGGATTGCAAGTATGTGATTTTCAAGTAAAGTTTCCATGTAAACTATCCATACTAACCCGTTATTGCTTTTTTAAAGTAGTAAATACATGAATGTGTCATACAGTTTTTCATTACTTTTCTCTACCAGGTACTTGGATTGCAATTATTATGCTGTATTGTCATTATTATTGCACTTCTCAGTATAATTCAAAAAGTGTGTCAACAATAAACACAAATATCACAAATTAAATTGTCTTTAAATCTGTCATTTTGTGTGTCTGTTCACATTCTACACTGATGTCACAAATTTGATGAGAGGAATCTGGTTATGACCCATTGTCACAAAACAAATCATAGAATAACTAGAGGGATAAAATAAGTACTTAATTATTTCAGAACTGTCCGTGTATGTGTATGTTTGAGCCAGCAAAACTGATCACATACATTCTATATTCAAACTAGTACAGCCTGTTTATAAAACGTAAATAGGTTTTAAAGAACGAAATCAGATTACTCACTTGTCATAACAGTGATGAATATGCCAAATCACATTAGGTCAATCTATAAAGGCACACATCCTTATAGCCATGACATCGTGACTTTAAATATTGAGCTTCCACTTTAAATACACGTGGCCATTACGATAAAATATTCAAAATGTTCGAATTCCTTCCGTGGATTCCATTGGATGACGGGCTTACAAGCAGGACAATCCCAAGAGCTATAAATAGCTACGTAAAAGAAACCCGAAAAAGTATTACTACGCATAATTATAATAAATTTTTGTTATGATCAAAAAACAAAATAACACATAATTAATATGGACTTGCCTATACATTACACCTTCATGTTATAATGAGGGTGTAATGGGGACGTCCATGTTAATTATGTCAACAATTTTTAAGCAAATTTTTACCCCCCCCTTCCTCCTTGTCAACATCTATCAAACTTTCATAGACCTCCATCATAAAATTATGTCAAATTTGTTCTCCACCCCCGACAAACTAAACACCTTTTGTAATTATTATTTTTAAATGAACAAAACAGACTCTTGTATGTAAACATTTAATTAACCAGTAAATCAAGTTTTATAGTGTTATTATTTGGTCAAATGAACATCAGAGACACGTGTGCTAATTCACCTGTAGATCTAAGTATGTAGTGATATAGTGTTACGTTATTATTTTGTCAAATGAACATTATCCTTTATTGTGCCATCACATAATGCAACATTCTATGTGTACATGTATATAGTAATATTTAAATGAGAAATTTAATGTTAGAAAGTTTTGAAAATCTACTTTACCTTTACATTAATATGGTCTCACTGGATAGTTTCACATTTTGACACCTCCCTAATATTTAAGGTAGAAGGCATGGACCTAATTATCACCATCCTAGCATTTTTCATTTCACACATAAGCTAAATCTGTAATGTGGGTTAGATCGATTTACTTTGAGTTAGCCTTGGAAACTGGTTGACTTGTTGCAAACTGCCTGTCACAGTTAGACTGGCACTGAAGGTCAAATGTGTAACTTTGGCTTCAAATGAGCCGCGGACTTGGCTTGCATATTTACATGTGTCTGCTAGAGGTAAGTATCTAAAAATCTAGATGGTTGAGGGGTGATGAAAAGTACGTTAATTTATTACAGTACTAGTGAACTTTATTCATGTAAAAGGCACATACTGATTCTTTGAGCTCATTTGTCACATATTAAAATTTTAAAAATACCCCTTTTCTGTAAAAAATCAGTGTAAAAGAGAGGGGATGGGGGCAGTGTTGATTCAGTATAAAAGCCACTAGTTGCATGAGGAATTAACTTTAATTACTCAGTGAGAATCTTGCAAGCATCATTTCAATAAAAATCCTTAGTTCATTTTTATTTGTGTCCTTAATGTTATAGTATTATCATTTTTCTGCTATAGGTCATTGTCGGACAAACATTTGCCAAAACAACTGTACAGTGAGACCTATAATGATTGTTCCCCTACTGGTCGCTGTCATTAAAAGGCTTTCTAGCTTTAACAATGCGATAAGCGTTCTGAAGTTTGTAAGTCCGTAACTAGTCTGGTCCCCTGCTTAGTATGCTCCCATGCGTTGCACTCCGCTATACTAGCGGAGTGCAACGCATGGGAGCATACTAAGCAGGGGACCAGACTAGTCCGTAACTACTGGCCCAACTTGATTATATCGCCCGTGATGATACTATCACGTGATTAGGTGTATTGAAAGGGTGTTCCAATCAAGGAAGTCAAATACGGCGAAAATGGCGGAGATAACATTTATGGACTTGCAGTCTTCAAAACGCTTACACATTATATAAACTTGTAAGCTTTTTCATGCCAGCGACTCAAGTTGGGAAGCAATCATTATAGTATTGGCAAAGCAAAGCCATTTTTTTTAACAAATCATAATATTAAAACTAATAAAAGAAATATTTAGTCATTAAAATATTACACAAAAATATAGTAATTTCTACTAGAAGAAAATCTTTTTATATCACTTTAAAAAAATGAGTCCGTCAAACAAAAAAAATCGGCTTACAATCAAATTTATCTAGAAATGCGCGCAACAACTTGGAATTCCGTAGTATTGTGCTCTTTCTTCAGAAACGGAATGGCATGAAAGTCCGACTTTATTATAAGGGTTTTAGAGATTTAACTGGGTGTGTGAAGGGCCGTTATAACCGTTACAAAAAGGCGGCCACCTATGGCGCAAAGATTTTGATCCCGGTGGGATGGGATGGGATGATGTCTGATTATGCCCATTGCTAATTCGGCCCGTGGCTGATTATGACCAACTTACGGGCTGATTCGACCAAAATACCAGGCTGATTAGAAGGATTTTAGACATTAAACAAAAAACAACGGAACACACATTTCCTTATTTAATTTAATATATATTATTATTTTTCACAAGCACAGCAATATAAGGTAAAAGGCTGATATTGAACAGTTGTTTCAAGAGTGCATCATATGTTGTTTTCTAGAATGGAATCAAATTCAATGAATTGGCAAATGAGTAAAATTAATTGAATCAGAGCAGCATTGGTTATGTTGCCATATTTTGGAATTGAGTCATAGAGAGACTGATTTAAATTGTAGAAATGGAATATTTGGAAGATATTAATTGTCTAAAGTGGGTTTTACCATTGTTCCATAGACCTTTATTTCATAGTTCTGATGAATAAACCAAAGTGTTGCATGATAATTGCATGCCACCTTTTAGATTTTTGGGAATTTAGTCCTTGAAAAATCTGACTTAAGGTATGTCTTGAAGAAATTTATCACACAAAATTGATATTTGGATGATATTACAAATCTATAGATATTACAAATTTATAGGGCTTGTAAAAAATCACCCCATTTAATTTCAGAGCTGTGATGGTTATTGCAAGTTACTGCATGACAATCAAATGCAGGAAAGGCCTTAAACTTTGCGCTATGATTGGGGGGGGGTGGAGGGGGGGGGGGTGTCTTTAAATGTAAACAAAAAAAAGTTTCAAAAAATGTAATTGGCCCATGGGGTGGGATTAGGTGTTGGAGGTGTTGTTGTAGCTTGTATGTGTTTTGTATTAATACTAGACTTATTATTATTATTATTATTATTATTATTATTATTATTATTATTATTATTATTATTATTATTATATGATGAATGTTCTGAAAAACAATTCAGACGAGATCCAATCTTATTAGTCATACAATTTTGAATGTAACGAATCAGCTGTAGAAATAACGATCCTTTTTATTCGAAGATGTAAAGTTCGAAAGGTGATGTGAACAACCATACATTGATTTGCAGTTTTAAAATATCACTCAATATTGACATGTAATACACTCACTTCATATACCTTCTTGATATCGGTCAAATATCTAGCACATGTAAATACATGAACGATATCAGCTGGGCCTAGGTTTATCTCATACACGAGTGTCACAATTCAGTGTGATCTTCGAGCTTATAGATAACAGTAGTTGCCACGTACTAACATACCAGTTTGTCCGATGTTTGACGTCGTGATATTTTTGTAGTTATCTTTCACCATCCCCCATTGATCGAATCAGATAATAAGCATGTTGTGATTCATATACTAATTAAAATAACTACTCTCGAAAGCACGATCAACAGTTTGTGATGCATTTGAAAGGATTCTGACATACTTAGCACGTTCACACCAACACCAAGCCACAAAACCACGCGTATCGTCTCAATACATAGCATCCTAGTACGGATAACTCTTGGCTTGAAATTCTACTGCAAATTCACGAACAATATTAATAGTATTAATGTACATGGTTACGTATTAGTAACTATCATGTTTATATGCATTTACTATATTTATGTAACACAAATAAAACAACACTTCAATGGCGTAAAAACGTTATTAACCGATTTTTCAATCCCTCATTGCACGTTTCCATCAGCTATAGCAGTTTTAATCGTGTAAGGAATGGCAATATGATGCACTCTCTAGTTTGAAGTTTGTATTGTGTGCAGCCTTACGTCTATATTGCACTAGCCTTAAGTAGACTGAAATAAATGTTGATGTCTACATTCATTGGCTAAGGCAATGATCTCAGAATTAAATGTTTAGACTGGAAGCCACACTCCGAATGTGCTATAAATTTGATGTAGTCTATATACCCGTCAAGGTAAACTAAAATGACGTCCCTGCTCATAGGTACCGATCTCGGTAACGTTTATAATGTTCCCTAATCCCGTCACTACTGTGGTCGAGAAATTTTATTCCCCTCCCTCCGTCCCTATATCGACATATTATTTTGTTATCAAATGTACAAGACCGCAAAACCTAAAACTATCCCTAGAGGTAATTATATATATATATATATATATATATATATATATATATATATATATATATATATATATATATATATATATATATACATACATACATATATATATATATATATATATATATATATATATATATATATATATATATATATATATAAATATATATATATATATATATATATATATATATATATATATATATATATATAGTATACAATATTGTTTCTTTCATTATCCTATGTACCTTCCATTCTTCCGTATAAATGAGTTTAGACCCCTTTAACATGAATTTACAATAACATTACAGGGCTTGCCGTCACGAGCTGGTACACTCATCTCGACCTAAAATACTCATATCAGTATTGTAAACGCTTTTATCAGTCACAATATAATCAGTCAATATATAGAACACTGACATCGCAACTATGTAATGACCTAATTGAAGTGGTTTAGTACAAACAAGGTTTCTTTGATTAGACGAAGATGATGATAATGCGAGAGAGAGAGAGAGAGAGAGAGAGAGAGAGAGAGAGAGAGAGAGATGATGATGATGATGATGATGATTATAATGACAAGTGTTAAAAAATAAATTAATGAAAGACTCAGTTTTACTAATTAGATTTAGTTTTGCCATTTTACATATTTTGCATACTATTGCTGCTATTTTATAACGTTAGTATTGTCAAAATCCGTATCGTGATCACAGTAACTTACGTAGACAACATAAATAACTTTAAACTAGCATTTAAACAAGCCAGTTGATCCTGATTGTGTGATCAATGTTTATTTAGACAACCTTATCACAAAATTATTTAAACATTTCAATTTTGGTCAGAGTTAGTCGATAATTTGGGGACTTGTATCTATTGACATAATTACCATAAATGAGATAATATGAAATGTAAACAATCACTGCGTATCTAAATGTTGTGCTGTTAAATGATGGGCAATACATGGCTGTAATTAAAGTAACAAAATTACACAAACTCCTTATACCTAGACGTGATATTCTTCGTTTTGTTTTTTATTTTATTTTATTTTTATATCAATCACTACAACAAATAGGAGAGTGATCTGTTATGCGAAATTTTACTTCTTCCTTTTAATTGATCATGATAAATTTCCATAAGTCTAGCTTAAAGGAACGTCTATCCATCCGCACGTCTACCCATCCATACGTCTACCCATCAGTATTTCTACCCATCCGTACGTCTACTCATCAGTATATCGGTTCGTTTTAACGTCAGTCGGCTTTCCTTGCAACTTAATCGATCCTGAATGCATCTATATGAGGAAGAGAAAGGGCGCATGTAATATATACTTTACATTTAATTTGAAACTGTTCTGCACCAAAATGTCATGCAGTCTTTTTCTACAGTAATCCTATATGTTATGTTCTATTCTTTGGCTGACCAATTTCGTTACAGCTGGCTGCAACACTTGAAATGACGCGTTGGTTCCTTATGTAAAAGCGGCCTATAACATATCACACCAAGTAATGAGCATGATATAAATTCATGGTGCCTGAAGTTAAATTGAATTACTTAGAAATAAAATTATGTTTTTTTTTTTAAATTAGTTTATTTCCTTCTAAATGATGAGTGTGTTAGGTAACTGAAGACTCTTTTCACGAGCTAAGATATCCTCCCTAGTAATTGGCTAATTTAAAATATAGGTGTCAACCATAAAATCATTCCGATTATATTCGCTTTCAATCTTTTCATTGATACCCATTAATTGACGTCTTCAAGGACTAGGAGTCTTAGTATCTGTATAGTGGTCTAGCTGATGTAAAAACTAATGCGATTATAGGATTTATCAGGATTACAGGGTAAGCAAAACTTTCAAGCAAATGAAGGATGAGTCCGAATTACGTATATTAAACTCCGGGATCGAATGCAATAACTGTAGTGAATGTGGACATACTAGCGACAATCTGACTTTCATCTTCACAAGTGCCTCGGCAGTCTGGCGACGAGAGGAAATTTACCATGGGTAGATCTGTCAAGCGACAAGGGGAATATAACATAGAGGAATGTATGACATCATTGTATTGGAAGTGGATAGCGAGAAGAGAAATTGGAGAGGGGTGAAGTTACGCTACTGGACACTGGGGAAACAATGGTAACAATGCTTCAAGGGGCTGACTTCAATCGGACAGTGTTGCAAGGGGCTGACCTAAATACGTGCAACTGAAAAGAGACATATACATATAAACATGGTTAGAGACATATAATAATAATAATAATAATAATAATAATAATAATAATAATAATAATAATAATAATAATAATAATAATGAGGACTTTGTATAGCGTCTAATCTTACGAAGCTCTAAGCGCTTTACACCATCAATAATGATTTGACTACACTACAGAACAACAAATGCTTCTAACGATTGTCGCTGAAATTCTGCATCATAACTGTATGGTGACGAATCAGTTGAAATTGTGCTGTCAAGCGAATCTCTAATGGGTTGTACTTTGTCATCGAAGAAATTTGCAAATTGGTCTGGTAGGTCTAGTGGAGAGAAGGTTGTTGGAAGTGGTGTACATTTGTTCCTTGACATTAGTATGTTAGTTATCTTGAAGAGCTCTTTGCAGCTGAAACTCTCCGTGATTTTAGTACTGTAGTGGGATGATTTGGCTAACGTTCTTCTTAGCGGCTTCGTAGATTTGTTTATGAATAGTGACTCTGGTGGAAAGCCAAGCCTCTCTGCTTTTCAGCGATGTCTTTTAGCAGTGCGAAGCTGGTCCCTAACACTGCTTTACCATGGAGAACACTTTTTTTTATTGATACTCCGCATTTGGTGGCTGGGTCATGTCTTTCAAGCAATGAACGCAGGCAGTTATCAAGTTGTTCCGCTGTTGGATGTAAGAAAGTTGTTAGGTTTTATTGGATGTCATGCATGAATTTGGTTATATTTATCATACGGAGGTTTCTCTTAGCAGCAAATAGAGGTGGAGGGTTAGGGACTGATACGTTGAGATGGCATACAATGCAGAGGTGATCCGATGCAAGTTCGTTGGATACAAGGGTGGATTGCAGAATATTATCATCAGGTCTATAAATAAGCCAGTCTAAAATGTGACCAAGTTTATGGGTAGGTTGGTTAACTGACTGCTTAAGATTGAAAACATGAATGGAATCTATGAGTTTTGACATGTATGGATGACCAGGACAGTCAAAGTGAAAGTTGAAATCTCCAAGAATAATTAGGTTGCCACCTATCGAATTTCCATACTCTAGAATATTTGGAAACTGCTCCAAAAAGAGAGATTCAGTCAGCTTGTTTTTCTACTAGGAGGAGGACGGTAGAGACAGAAAAAAATGGACTGACCTTTGTTTCAGTGTGAGCGTTGTTTGGACCAGTTAAAACGATGTGTGGCAGAAATTGAAGGTTGTGTTGTACTCAAGGCATTTGATCATGGAATTCTTTGTAATTACAGCAATTCCACCTCCGCGAGAGTTGCGGGGGAACGACTTGATGGAGTAATCGCTGGGTGTTAAATCCACACAGTTACATTCATCAATTGCGGAATGTAACCAAGTTTCTGTCAGGAAGAAGACGTCAATATTCTGGTCATTGATAAAATTAACAATTTCTGTGCGCTTTTCCGGTGATCTTACTGATTGAGCGTTGAATAATGCAATACGTATTGGTATCCCTGGGACAGTTGACACAACGGTTTACGATTTAAGAGGAATTTGAACCAGGTTATTAAAATTAACGGCATAATTTTTAAGTTGTTTATCCATTACGGGCGAAAGGGAGATAACTGGAATTCTTCTTCTTGTTCTACGCCGGCCAGCTTTGAAAGAACGTTTCTTTTTTCGTTTCCGTTTATATTTAAGAAATGATGAATGTAGTCCCAGTTGGTTTAGTCTTGAGCACAATGTAGTATCTAGAACCAAGGTGTGGTCATTTAATCCAATTAATGAGGGTCCGTCGTATTGTAAGCGGTCACGTGACGGCGGTTTATTCAAAAACAAATGAAGTCTTAACATTGGGACAAAACAGCTGCGAAAATTTATAATTGTTCTCGATTCCAAAACAAGATGAATTAACACATACGAACGGAACAGCCAATCCATGATGAAACACAATAATGTAGCGATGATAGAGAACAAGCACAAATATCATAAATATAGTACAAAATCGGAAGAGCCTATCTCGAGCAGTTAAGCGATGGCCGCCATCTTTCAGGAAGTCAAAATACAAAAACAGTTAGATTTGTGGAACTAAATCGATCAAAGAAAAAACTATACAACCGACTGGACATTTGTCGGGCCTCGAAAAGAGACTTTTTTGGTTTGTTTTTTTTTTTCTATAAAAAAATTGTGAACACCATTAAGTTAAGATAGAGGGAATCACACGGATTTTCTTGTCTTCCTCAAACTGCGTCCGATACCTGGAGCATAGATTAAGACTCGCTTCAGATCGCCTAGCCTCTCCACATAGATCTTTCGTTTACAAAAGCAATATCGGTGATTGTTTGAAGAAAAGCCCAAGAAACAAAACAAAAAACGAAAAATAATTAAGTGTTGTTTACACCATGAAGTTAAAATAGAGGGAATCACACGGATATTCTTTTCTTCCTCGAACATCGTCTGACACTGTGAGCCTTGCCTCTCCATATAGATCATTCGTTTCCAAAGTACAATACTGGTGATTGTTTGAAGAAAAATTCAAGAAACAAAAACAAACAACAATCCACCACCACCACGCACACACACAAACCCAACGGTCATATTCAGGGCCATCCCCACTCTCAAACATAGACTACTCAATATTTGCCAAAGCCACATAAAACTCAAATCGCCCTTTTTCCCATGATGTACGTGTGTGACAGATATAGAAATTATCTTGGCTTTTATCTCTAAAGGAGGGAGAGAGTAATCCTTAGGATTCTCTGAATAAGACCTTCGCATGATAACCTCGCTAAGCTTTGATCAAAAGCTCGATCTGTATTGGTTCTACCATCTTTCTGGTAGGAATGAAATTGAAATGAATTATCTGAGGGAAAACACTGGCCTTACATTGATATATGGGACTATGACGTTTACAATGTAATCACTGGACATTTTGCAATCAAGATGAAACGATCGCATCAATTCATGGAGAAAGGAGAAGAAAGTAGGAAGCAGAAGCGTGACCTATTCCCTCGTACAGTGGCTGAAATATTTTCTCTTATCAATGCCAGCGATTTTGAAGATGACATGAGCGAGGCAGAATTTTAGAACGAAGGAGTCTACGTCAAACAATCGTCTGTCACCAGTAACACCTGAATCCTACTACTACATTTGAGAGACAGATAAACATTCCTCTATACAATTTAGAACCACGGTCTACACGTACACTGTGAAAGTTAATGATTTCAAGACAGATGTACCATTGGAAGAAGAAAAATAGAGTGCATCACCGATTTGTGTGATTCGTTGTTAATCACTATGAAACGAATCCACACGAAGATGATAGCTTGACATTACGGCAGTCTGAAATCACCTGTTTGGAAAGTTTAGCAGGACACCAGAATGGATATTGGGCATGGCTCTCAATAGTTTCTATGTTATGCTCTAGGGGATAAAGTCTTGGGTGTAAGGAAAGGACCATCGCACATGACTCCCAGTCTGACACATGTTTCCACTTGGAGGTATCACGGTACCAATTGTTTTTCCATAGACCTCAATGATAATGTTTTGTGAAATAAATATACTTTCTATCCTACTTCAGCACGCATGTCACACACTATGACACAGAAAAGAACAATCTTAGATCGTCAATTTCACCACAGGATTCTGACGTTTTATCAATAAAATATAGCAAAATCTGTCACCATCATGTTTTCAGAGATTTTTGCTGTACTTTATTGATAAAACGTCAGACTCCTGTGATTTGACAAGGACAAAACCAGGTACTCCATTGCATTTAAGAGAGATAACTCTGCTTGAACTAGACAAGACTAAGAGTTATCTAGTCATAAGAGACCTAGTTTCACCCAGATGTCCCAAAAAAAATTCATTAAAAAAATAGAAAATATGATTTAGATATGAATTAACTTAATCTCACATGTTGCCAAGACACTTAACTTTGTTTTAAGCCTAAAAGAAAGTACAACTCTTACATAATGCACCAATCACAGCTAGTGTTATTGTTTATTTCTGAATGCTTCAAGCTCTGCCAACCTGGGGTTGTACAATTGGTACCGTTATACCCGGATTCGCATCACAATTAATACTTCCAGTTCAGTCCGAATGTAATTCTCTTCTACTTTTAGAACATTGTTTCCTCTCTCATTTTGGTGATAGAAGAGTTATATTGATGTATTTTGGGTAGGGATTTAAAGGTAATTGTTTCTTCTTGAGAATATGAGCTCAGAGATTAGTTGTCTGTTTGTATTTTGGCGACAGTGCACACTGAGTAATAAGGCCTTATGTGATGATCCGGAAGTGAAATCTGTGTTCTGTTTACATGCTGCTCTGTTTAAAGTGCAGCCTCTCAAAAATATGTCGGTGAACCCTTGACAATAACTTCATGAAATCATATTTCAAGGTATTTTACATTAACATATGATTTGTAGTGATTGCCACACAGTGGAAAGGTCAGTACTGAGAAATTTATGCAGAGAACATATAGTGACATTAATTAAGATGTACGTCCTCTTGGGTAACTAAAATCACATATAGTGAATCTTAGCCATGTAATACATATTAGTCTGGAATTACTGTCATACCCTAGCCCCATCCCAAGAACAATGGTCAAATTCCTAGAAGAGTTGATACAATCTACATGTACAGAATATTTCTGACCTCCATGTCTAACTTTATTAGTACAGGAGCTGAGGAGGGTTCAAGGAGTGAGCAAGCTTGCATCATCAAAATAGTTGTTAGCTCGTGCAAACACGTCGTCATTTCTGGTATTTTCTCTGGAAGCTTGCACTTCTTGCAAGCTTGCACAATTTGCAAGATTATGACAAACGCAAGATTCCATATATTTCCAGGTCAAATTTGTTATAGATGTTTTGATCATTGCTCATACCGTTATATGTATATAACTGTTAATATCTTTTAAACAGTTTCACATAGCAATGATATATAACGTATTTATGCTAAAGATTAACGCTGTTAATTTAATATAACGTATTATTTAATTTTCGAGCAATTATATTTTGTTATTTTTAATATTACCACCTAATGTTTACATTTTTAATGAGGTAATATCAAAACCTATAATACTACTACTACTACTACTACTACTACTACTACTACATTTTTAATGAGGTAATATCAAAACCTATAATACTACTACTACTACTGCTACTACTACTACTACTACTACTACTACTACTACTACTACTACTACTACTAATAATAATAATAATAATGATAATAATAATAACGGTTTAATTTCCAACAATTGCACATTTCCAAAAAATATAAGTGCTCGAATATAATGAGACTTTTTAAATAAAAAGGGTGTTAAACCCATCTAAACTATGTTGCAATGCTAATTTTGATTTCAGTCTAAATTTTCTAATTTTTAATTCATGAAATAATTTCCGAATTTTGATTTTAGGCGTTATTTTAGAATTGAAGAAAAGTGATTTCCGTCTAAAATCTGGACCCTCAGATGTGTGCACACATATATACATAAGGAGACAACCAAGGCAATCCGATTAATGTGTTAGAAACAAAACGTAAAAGCTCGCGCTCTTCTGACTTTCAGAGATCTAGTAAATACGACCAATAAACATTAAACAGCCAGGACAGTATACAACATCGTCATTCCATAAGAAATTCCTGCATAACAGTCAATCACAAGGTTAGTGACGTTGTACAAAATTCAGCAAACTTTATCAAACTGAATGCCGATAGATATCGTCCAAAACCATGTGCTTTTCACGAGGGACCGTCTCAAGTTATACATGTAAATATTACAGTAATACACGAAAACAACGTATATATATATATATATATATATATATATATATATATATATATATATATATATATATATATATATATATATATATATATATATATATACGTATTGTAAACATTACATCATTGAATAGAAAAAATGTATACAATGTACATATATTGTAAACAGTACAGTAATGAATGGAAATGAAGTATACATTTACACATTGTAAACATTATTGAATGGATTAAAGGTATACATGTACACATATTGTAAACATTATATTAATAAATGTATTAAAAGTATACATGTACATTGTAAACAGTACAGTAATGAATGGAAATGAAGTATACATGTACACATTGTAAACATTGAATGGATTAAAGGTATACATGTACACATATTGTAAACATTATATTAATAAATGTATTAAAGGTATACATGTACACATATTGTAAATATTATATTAATAAATGTATTAAAGGTATACATGTACATTGTAAACAGTACAGTAATGAATGGAAATGAAGTATACATGTACACATTGTAAACATTATTGAATGGATTAAAGGTATACATGTACACATATTGTAAACATTATATTAATAAATGTATTAAAGGTATACATGTACACATATTGTAAACATTATATTAATAAATGGATTAAAGGTATACATGTACATTGTAAACAGTACAGTAATGAATGGAAATGAAGTATACATGTACACATTGTAAACATTATTGAATGGATTAAATGTATACATGTACACATATTGTAAACATTATATTAATAAATGGATTAAAGGTATACATGTACACATATTGTAAACATTATATTAATAAATGGATTAAAGGTACACATGTATACATATTGTAAACATGATATTCATGAATGGATTAAAGGTATACATTTACACTTATTGTAATCATTCATAAGGAGGTATACAGGTACACTTACTGTAAACATTCATAACATGGTATACATGTATACTTATTGTAAACATTAATAACAAGGTATACATGTATGGTAATATTATAAAGAGTCATAACAAGGTATGCATGTACACTTATGATAAGCATTCATAACAAGAACTGCTCCAGTGTCCTAGTGGTTGGAGTGCCAGCTCCTGAAGCGGTAGGTCATGGGTTTGATCCCCAGCTGAGTCATACCAAAGACTTACAAAAATGGTACTAACAACTGTCTTGCTTGGCGTTCATAATGAAGAGGTTTAGTGTTGGGACTGGTCGGCCTAGTGTCAGGATAATGTAACTGGGTGGGACATCATGCTACATGTCTAACGCATGATGCCCCAGTGCTAGACATCACTATAAACAGCCTAACTGCAGACATCATAGTGATATGACAATGTTTAAAAAAAGCTATCTTTCAAATCCTAATCACACACACATAACAAGGCATACAGATACACATTTTGTAAACATTAATAACAAGGTATTCATGTACATTCATTGTAAACATTTAAAACAAGGTATACAGGTACACTTATTGTAAACATTCATAACAAGGTATTCATGTACATTGGTTGTAAACTTTAAAACAAGGTATACAGGTACACTTATTGTAAACATTCATAACAAAGTATACAGGTACACTCATTGTAAAAATTCATTCCCAATGAACAACACCAGCACATAAATAAATTCAAACCTTTTACAAACCTTTGTGGAATTGGGGCATTCATGCTAGTCTGGTTGCCTGCCTTAAATGCTCATTGTCATTGGGACATTCTTGCTAGTCTAGTTCCCTGCTTTGTTTGCTCCTTGCCATGGGAGCATTCTCACTATTCTGCTTCCCTGCTTTGTTTGCTGCTTGTCATTGGCACAATCTTGTTAGTCTGATTCCCTGCTTTGTATGCTCATTGCCATTATAGGTATAACGGTACCAATTGCGCCAGGTGGGTGGAGCTTAAAGTGTAGGGAACATTGCATTTAGAAATAAACAACAACACTAGCTATGATTGGTGGATTATGTAAGAGTTGTACTTTCTGTTTGGCTTAAAAAAATGTTTAGCCCCTTGGTAACATGTGAATTTATGCTAATTCTTATTTAGATCATATTTTTCATTTTTTATGATTTTTTGAAAATGTGATACACATGACTGAAAATAAGTATGTTGTGACTAGATAACTCATACCCCTGTCTAGTTCCAGCAGGGTTATCTCTCTTAAATGCAATGGGGTACCTGGTTTTGTCATTGTCAAATTGACAATTTAACATTGTGCTCTATAACAGTGTGTGAGATGCACGATAAATTAGGATAGAAAATGTATTTCCTTCTCCAAATATTAGCATTGAGGTCTATGGAAAAAACAATTGGTACCGTGATACCATCAAGGCATTCCTGCTAGTCTGGTTCTCTGCTTTGTATTCTCCTAAAGGCAAATCACCAAACCCATCAAAATTGTATGTGTTCCAACATCGATGATGAGGTTATTTCTCAGCTTGATGGAAACAGCCATGCAATATTATAATTGACTCTAAGATGTGCAACAATTTTAGTATGCACTTTTATCAACAGTCAACTGATCTCTTTTAACACTGATTGTTATGGCAGTAATACATGGTTTCCCCATCATTGTTATGGCAGTAATACATGGTTTCCGCCATTATTGTTTTGACAGGAAGTCTTGGATTCGCCATCATTTTTCTGGCAGTAAGTCCAAGACCCCTTTCCCCAATCATGCATACCAGGGCTGACATCTCTGATGGAATCCATATTGTTCTGTCATTTTACAAATACATCACATAGTACACCATTTTGTTCTATTGTTGAATTTGAATGATTGAGGTAGACATTGATTATAGTAATGCCTATACACCATACATGATATTTTACTGCTCTGATGGCCTAGTGGTCAGAGTGTCTGCCTTGGATGTGGGAGGTCATGAGTTCAAACCCCAGATAAGTCATGCCAAAGGTTTCTACAAATGTTGCCTTACATATTGCTTAGCATTAAGAGGTTAGTATTAAAACTGGTCATACTTTTGTCAGAATACCTCATTGCTAGACATTACTACAAACTTCCACACTACATACAGTATGGCAGTATGATGGCAGAAGTGATTAATGATTAGTTAACAATCCAATTGGACAAACAAATGGTGTTCAAGAACATGCTGACTCACTATTTTATGTTCCAAATCACACATAAAATCCAATTACACACACACACACACACACACACACACACACACACACACACACATACATACATACATACATACATACATACATACATACACACACACACACATTTTTTCAAGAACATGTTTACTCACTATTCCATCTTCCAATTTTAAAGAAGATGTTTGTATTGGAATTTGGAAATGTTTATTGAAATTCTTCATTTCAGATGTGCTTAGTTTTGACAGGAAAATTCAGACATACATTACTGGTCCAAAATTTAAAGATGGACTAATGAGTGAATTTTACATGATTATGAGCTTGTTGTACTTAAAAGAAAGGATAAGTGTTTTAATGTTAATCTTCTGACAAGAGTGAAGGAATGTGATACATTATGGCAGTTCTTCTTGTCATGTTCTGCTTTAATTTTTGTTGTTCCTCTTTGGATGCTCAATTTTGAACCTTAGCTATGTTCTGTGATCAGAATGGCCAAACTTGTTTAACATTCAGGGGATGCAAATCTGCCTTTACATTTCCAATGAGTATTTCTCCAGTACCTACCGTTACTAAATTTTGCAGAAAACTTGTATTTAAAAAGGCCTTTTGATTTTGTGGTCCAAAGGTTAAAGGTGAAGACCAATGTGAATGTAAGCTAAAAATAGTTTCAGATGATATCAATAACTTTAGCTGCATGGACATGGGGCTTGCACAGTGCACATAGTGTAATTTAGAAGCCTGTTGATTTTGAAATCGAAAATTCAATGATCAGTGTGTCTGAATACGGAAATGGTTTCTGCCTACAAATTTCAGTTACAGCCATATGCCTAAGCTGAATTTGTGTATGGATAATGATATGAGTGGGTTAGAAAGAAGACGGCTGATTTGGGGGCAAAGAGGTCATGGTAACTGTGATTGATATAACACATAATTTCTAATTGCATAATACCATCAGTTCAAGACAGGGTAGCATGGCCAAAGTTGACAATGATTCACACTAAAAGCTTTCAAGAGGCCTCATTTTTTTGGTTCAGTGGTCAAGGTCTTTGTTCTTTAAATTGCACAAATGTTATGTTATAGATTGTTTTAGTTTTGTTATAGATTTTGTTAAGATCATTGATAAAACTCAATGGAGGTCTTGCTCTAAGGGTAATAAAGAAACATATTATTAGGGGAGGGGTCTAGAAGCCAAAATACCTCGTCATGCTAAGATAAAAATAATGGCTTTTGGATAATAAGTCAAGTTCATAGCTGCATACCTTGACCCAATGTCAAGGTATGCAGATTCATGTGTACATTGTTACTATATTTGAAATATTACTAATATAAACATTTATATATTTTCTCATTTAATTTATAGATTAATAATTTCAGTGCAGATATAGCCTCATTGATCTCAGGGGTAATCCACTTGGGTGTAATTTGGTGTTTAACCCTTTTTGTTTTAATAATAGGTTAATAATATTAGCCTGCCACCTCGTGAATCCTGCCTGATAAAAACACAAAAGTTATCTTTTCCTGTCTGTTTGAATAAACAAAGCACAATAACATTTGTCTATTACTTCCCTTTAGTACAGTTTATCCTCTGATATTCCAAGCCACTTGCTCACTGTCTTCAATAGTTGGGTGGAGAACAGCAGCCATGCAATATCCTATTTTAGTCTTAAGCACTACTTGATGTTTTCAAAGGACAATATATAATACATGCTAGTCTTAAGTAAAATCAGATTATGAAGCAATTTATGTTTCTCTGAGAAAACTTTCTCAAATCACATTATTTAAAAACACTTCAAACCAACCAACCATGCCAGCATCCATGGTAGTATCTCAATCAGCTAAAAACTAGCATGAGGCACATTACATCATTGCCATGTAAGCTCAAATACACAGCTGACACATTCTACAGTAACCCAGAAACCAAAGATGACCATCAATACAAACAGTTTTTAAGGACGAAAATAAATCCACCATTTATCTCTCTCAACTAGCACATCCTAGGCACAATTCCCAGCTGACTTGCAGTACCAGCAAGTAACAGGCAAATATATTGAAACAATTCTAAGCACCAGTAGATCCCAAGGCAAGAATCCCCACTCAACTCTCAGCAACAGAAGATCTTAAGTGAAAATCCTGTGTAACTGACAGTATTGGCAGGTATTCCCAAAGTCCATTTGAACATCAGAAATAGTATGTAAAATACCAATAGTCTTTTCTTTCATTGTTAGACATACTCTGTGGATATAGTAAGATGATATCAGGTTGTTTGATGCAGGCATCAGATGAATTGATACTCACTGATTGTTACGTTGTTTTCTGTATAAGACTGTAAATTTAAGCCTCAGTGGCATGTTTTAAGACGACTTTAAATGTACATTAGGAAGCAGCTAATTTCAACCAGGCTGATCACAATTGTTGTTGTATTCATGTCCTCTTTTAGTCAATCCTGCAATGATAAAACTGCTACATAACAAACGACTATTTAGGTACTTAACTTTAAGAGGCAAGTATTAGGACTGTTAAGTGTAGTGTCATGATAATGTGACTGTGTAGGACTTGGCATACTCAGACATGGTTTTGATATTATTGAAAAATTTATAAACATACATTAAAAATCCAAATCACACACACTTATAATTTTGCCACCTTTATGGATCACTGCCATATCACCTATGTCTGCGTGGGTTGGAGTCTAAGATTCGGCCAATGTGGGTATGTGAGAAAATTTGTTAGTAGCTTCGTGTGGGTTGGTGGTTCTTTCTGGGGATTTTCCAGGGTTCTTCCTCCACCATTTATATTGGCTGCCATGTATAGTCTATCACATGCTGAAAAATGGCGTTAAACACTACAACAACAACAACAACACTTGTAGCGTTTGCAAAGGTTGGGGTGGGGTACTTCCAATATATTAATTAAAATATTATGGATGTTCCACCCTGGCTCGTGAAGTTATAAAGTTAAATTACTGACGAAATAGATGTACAGCTCTGAGTAACCAGTCAGCACTGCCGATGGTTAAATTATATAGAACACCAAGATGAAATTCAAAATAATAACAATTTAATAAAGTTGATAATTTAAAATGATGAATTCAATTACTCGTCCTCCAAGTGATAGCTTACTTCATCTCGTAATTTTCAGTGCGAGTTCGATTTTCCCCTGGCCTTTGGTTCTACTCATCTCTTTATTTCATTCCTCCCACTCCTCCTGGACTTTTCACCAACACAGTGGACCCAGTCACTGTTTTTAACCAAAATCACTAAATAAGACTATTGAAAGCACTAGTCATCTCTATCTTTTTGTATTCATGTGAGGCCTGGACCCTGACAGCACAATTACAATGAAGAATACAGGCACTTGAAATGAGGTACTGCAGAACCATCCTTGGCATCCCTTTCATGGACTATGTTACAAATGAAGAAGTGCCTTACACCATCAGGTGCAAAGTAGGCCAATATGAAGACCTCCTCAGCACTGTCAAAAAGAGAAAGCTGAAATGGGTAGGCCATGTCACTAGAGCCAACAGTCTATCCACAACAGTACTGCAGGGCAGTGTCCAAGGTGGTAGAAGGAGAGGTAGACAGAAAAAGTGGACTGACAACATCACAGAATGGACCAAGGAAAGTTTTGTGGAAGGAGACACAGGCATTGGTACATGATCAAGAAAAGTGGAGAGAACTGGTCTGATGTTTAGCAGCACAGTGCCTCAACAACCACATTAGGTCAAGAGACTGATGATGATGATGATTAGGTTTGGTATAAGGATTATTAAAATAACATATTACATGCTCAAGAGAGCCTTAAACAGAAGAACTTTTGCTACAAATCCTATTTTAGAAACAAATGGACAAACAGGGCACATAACTCTAAATGAGAGTGCTGGAATCCATTTCATTTACGCTCCCATAAATATAAAGGGACATATGGCTGAAATCAAATATTCTTTGCTAAAGTTACATTATGTAAATCAAAGAGATATGGGAAATCAGAAACCATAACTCTTGTAAGTTATAACCAGGAATGCTGAAAAAAACCCATTAAAAATAATTAAAAATAATTAAGCTAATTAAGTTTCCCTGAGTAAAGGACTGCAAGCCAAATTTGGTTAAATCCATCAATCTTTGGTTTAATCCATCAATCTTTGGTTTAATCCATCAATCTTTGCTTTAATCCAGCAGTCTTTGGTTTATTCCAGCAATCTTTGGTTTAATCCAGCAGTCTTTGGTTTAATCCAGCAATCTTTGGTTTAATCCAGCAATTTTTGGTTTAATCCAGCAATCTTTAGTTTAATCCAGCAATCTTTAGTTTAATCCAGCAATCTTTGGTTTAAGCAATCTTTGGTTTAATCCAGCAATCTTTGGTTTAATCCAGCAATCTTTGATTTAATCCAGCAATCATTGGTTTAATCCATCAATCTTTGGTTTAATCCATCAATCTTTGGTTTAATCCATCAATCTTTGGTTTAATCCAGCAATCTTTGGTTAAATCCAGCAATCTTTGGTTTAATCCAGCAATCTTTGGTTTAAGCAATCTTTGGTTTAATCCAGCAATCTTTGGTTAAATCCAGCAATCTTTGGTTAAATCCAGCAATCTTTGGTTTAATCCAGCAATCATTGGTTTAATCCAGCAATCTTTGGTTAAATCCAGCAATCTTTGGTTAAATCCATCAGTCTTTGGTTTAATCCAGCAATCTTTGGTTTAATCCAGCAATCTTTGGTTTAATCCAGCAATCTTTGGCAATGCTATGCTGTAGATGACAAAAAGTCAGGAGAATAGACATCATTGATATCAGTAACTGCAGTTTCTGAGAGATCAATAGTACATATACATTTTCAATATTGTTATCTGAAAGATCAATATTACTTATACATTTTCAATATTGTTATCTGAAAGATCAATATTACTTATACATTTTCAATATTGTTATCTGAAAGATCAATATTACATATACATTTGCAATATTGGTATCGGAGAGATCAATAGTACATATACATTTTCAATATTGTTATCTGAAAGATCAATATTACTTATACATTTTCAATATTGGTATCTGAGAGAGCAATAGAAAAAATAAATGTACAATATTGGTATCTGAGAAATCAATAGAACACATACATTTGTAATATTGGTATTGGTAACTGCTTTATCAGCATACAACACACGGGAAAATGAAAACATACGGAAGCCCATTAGTGCCAAATCGTATCTGTAAAAAGAAAATATATTGCGAATAAACGCAATACTTATTGAAAATATTCGCAATAGATTGCGAATAAACGCAATACTTATTGCGAATAAACACAATACTATTGCAAATAGACACAATACTTTTGTGCTTTAGACAATCATTTTCTTACATTCAACATGAAGAATTTTTTGCATCTCTTTCGTCAAATCCTCTGCAACTTTAGGTGAGTATGGACGTATTTTTTTGTGCAGTCATAAGTGAAAATGCCAAGATTATTGCTCTATTTCTTAATGTATTCAAATTAAGTTAAGTTTCGCCTAACTATTTCTTTTTGAAAATGAATGAAACTGTGGCAAGGCAACTGCCTAGTCTAAGCAAACTCCGCCACTGTGGGATGGTGGGTAGGTGAACATAGGTCAATTGACAATGTAAAAAAAAAAAACTAAACTAATAGTTGGGCATAACTGCATACAGCACCTCGGCCCACATTAATATTTAGTGTTCTCTTAGTACAGTGTACTCTTGACATACACATATCCGTTACTGCTACCAAATTTGATTCGTGCACATGTACTCTAGCTTAACTAGGCTTCCGGTTCTATTTAATTTCAGCAAGAAGATGGAGCAAGAACTAAGAGATTTTCTGAGAGGCATAGGATGCCAAGACGCAATTCAAAAAATGGAGGAGGAAAAGGTATTTCAGTGCAAACTGCAACAAAAGAGACATTGCGACATTATTCCTACAACCCAATATAAGCCTAGATCCATCAAAATATTATTCCTGTAACCCAATATAAGCCTAGATCCATCAAAATGTTATTCCTATAACCCAATATAAGCCTGGATCCATCAAAATGTTATTCCTATAACCCAATATAAGCCTAGATCCACCAAAATGTTATTCCTATAACCCAATATAAGCCTAGATCCACTTAAATGTTATTCCTATAACCCAATATAAGCCTAGATCCATCCAAATGTTATTCCTATAACCCAATATAAGCCTAGATCTACCAAAATGTTATTCCTATAACCCAATATAAGCCTAGATCTACCAAAATGTTATTCCTATAACCCAATATAAGCCTAGATCCATCCAAATGTTATTCCTATAACCCAATATAAGCCTAGATCCATCCAAATGTTATTTCTATAACCCAATATAAGCCTAGATCCATCCAAATGTTATTCCTATAACCCAATATAAGCCTAGATCCACCAAAATGTTATTCCTATAACCCAATATAAGCCTAGATCCATCCAAATGTTATTCCTATAACCCAATATAAGCCTAGATCCATCCAAATGTTATTCCTATAACCCAATATAAGCCTAGATCCATCAAATGTTATTCCTATAACCCAATATAAGCCTAGATCCACCAAAATGTTATTCCTATAACCCAATATAAGGCTAGCCTAGATCCACCAAAATGTTATTCCTATAACCCAATATAAGCCTAGATCCACCAAAATGTTATTCCTATAACCCAATATAAGCCTAGATCCACTAAAATGTTATTCCTATAACCCAATATAAGCCTAGATCCATCAAAATGTTATTCCTATAACCCAATATAAGCCTAGATCCACCAAAATGTTATTCCTATAACCCAATATAAGCCTAGATCCACCAAAATGTTATTCCTATAACCCAATATAAGCCTAGATCCATCAAAATGTTATTCCTATAACCCAATATAAGCCTAGATCCACCAAAATGTTATTCCTATAACCCAATATAAGCCTAGATCCATCCAAATGTTTTTCTTATAACCCAATATAAGCCTAGATCCACCAAAATGTTATTCTTATAACCCAATATAAGCCTAGATCCACCAAAACACTTTTGCTTTCAATTGCATGATGCAAAAGCATCTTTATAAACTATTGCTCTATAATGCTAATCAATATGAATATGAAATGTGGAATATTTATACAAATTTTTGGGTAATTTGGTTACTAGAATCGGTTATAATGCAAAAACCATACCAATGTGGTGCATGAAGTTACATGTGGAAAACCAAAGCACAATTTTGAATCGGCAAGTATTATTTACTGCAGTTTTGCTAGGCTAACCAAACGATGTCGTCTGCTTTATTCAACATGCAGTTATGCATCGTGAAAATTATGCATTTAACAAGACATACTCAATCAGATAATGTCATTGTATTGAGCTCTAGTATCATACAAATGGTAAGCTTTTTTTAATATTACAAATGCAAGGTGACTAAACAAGCCATCTAAGATCTTACAAGCCTAGAGCAAAACATTACAAATATAAAAAATTTAATGTGCAGTATTGCAGAGTAAAGAAGTGTAACTTTAAGGATAATAGTAGAATTTAAAATGGTATAATTCCTGTTTGTAAGATCTTGTATAGATATACCAGTGAAATATATGTTTTGTTTCCATTTTGTTGACTGATATAGATGCATTTTCAGATAATGTATATAGTGACAATGGTTGCCCTTCTACCAGAATTGAACTTGGCTTAGGTTTCAGCATCTTATAATGAAATGCTCAACCTCAAACACATCCACAAGGCAATTTCCCTTTAATACAGGTTAATTAAGCAACATATCATGGGATTATAACCAGGAACCTCTCCCTTGTAATGCTGACTTAATTTGTAATTAAAAAAACCATACCAAAGTTGTGTTTAATATATTCATTAGCACATCAGATATGATATCTTGGGTATCCATTATTCTTATATTCATTAGCACATCAAATATGATATCTAGGGTATCCATTATTCTTATATTCATTAGCACATCAGATATGATATCTTGGGTATCCATTATTCTTATATTCATTAGCACATCAGATATGATATCTTGGGTATCCATTATTCTTATATTCATTAGCACATCAGATACGATATCTTGGGTATCCATTATTCTTATATTCATTAGCACATCAGATATGATATCTAGGGTATCCATTATTCTTATATTCATTAGCACATCAGATATGATATCTTGGGTATCCATTATTCTTATATTCATTAGCACATCAGATTATCTTGGGTATTCATTATTCTTCTGGCACTGTATTAATTACATAATCCTCTATTCCAGTCTAATGAGACATTAAGTATTGCAGAACTCTGAACCCTTATTGATACAAACACAAAATTAATCTTGAAAATATTTCTCCATATTTTAAGGATTTTACTTTGCTTTAACATTATTGTTGTTTCACATACCCAAGTTTAAAGACTTTTACATCTCTAACTTGTGTATGTTACTGGTATCTTTTTTGAACATGTTTGCAATTATTCAAAAACACTTTGCCATTGGTAATAATTTTGTCCAGTGCTGAATAACTAGGATTGTGTTGATGTTTCATTAAGCCCTTTCAATGTATACATATGTACATTTATCATTAAACCCAGTATCAATATATACACATTTATCATTAAAGCCTATCACTGTATGCATATGTATCATTAAACCCTATCAATGTATTCAAATGTATCATTAAACCCTATCAATGTATTCAAATTGTATCATTTAACCCTATCACTGTATGCATATGTATCATTACACCCTATCAATGTATTCAAATTGTATCATTTAACCCTATCATTGTATACATATGTATCATTAAACCCTATCAATGTATACATATGTATCATTAAACCCTATCAATGTATACATATGTATCATTAAACCCTATCAATGTATACATATGTATCATTAAAGCCTATCAATGTATACATATGTATCATTAAACCCTATCACTGTATACATATGTATCATTAAAGCCTATCAATGTATTCAAATGTATCATTAAACCCTATCAATGTATACATATGTATCATTAAACCCTATCAATGTATTATTAAACCCTATCACTGTATACATATGTATCATTAAAGCCTATCAATGTATTCAAATGTATCATTAAACCCTATCAATGTATACATATGTATCATTAAACCCTATCAATGTATACATATGTATCATTAAACCCTATCAATGTATACATATGTATCATTAAACCCTATCAATGTATACAAATGTATCATTAAAGCCTATCAATGTATACATATGTATCATTAAAGCCTATCAATGTATACATATGTATCATTAAACCCTATCAATGTATACATATGTATCATTAAACCCTATCAATGTATACATATGTATCATTAAAGCCTATCACTGTATACATATATATCATTAAAGCCTATCAATGTATTCAAATGTATCATTAAACCCTATCAATGTATTATTAAACCCTATCAATGTATACATATGTATCATTAAACCCTATCAATGTATGCATATGTATCATTAAACTCTATCAATGTATACATATGTATCATTAAACCCTATCATTGTATCCATATGTATCATTAAACCCTATCAATGTATCCATATGTATCATTAAACCCTATCAATGTATTATTAAACCCTATCAATGTATCCATATGTATCGTTAAACCCTATCAATGCATTACTAAACCCTATCACTGTATACATATGTATCATTAAAGCCTATCACTGTATACATATGTATCATTAAACCCTATCAATGTATTCAAATGTATCATTAAACCCTATCACTGTATACATATGTATCATTAAACCCTATCAATGTATCCATATGTATCATTAAACCCTATCAATGTATCCATATGTATCATTAAACCCTATCAATGTATTATTAAACCCTATCAATGTATCCATATGTATCGTTAAACCCTATCAATGCATTATTAAACCCTATCAATGTATACATATGTATACATGCAGACTCTTTAAAAGATTTACATTGAATTATTGCTCATGTTCAAATAAGCATAATTATATACAACAATGCCATTACATAAAAGAAAAGGATCAAAGCATTCAGTTTCATTGTGATGTTTAGGCCAGACAGTGAGCATCTGTCTGTGTATTGGTGCCCATTTTTTTATATATAAATTAAAATGTACATTTTCCATGAAGCTTCATATTAGCTAGGGCTTGGAAGCTGTTGGTTATGATTGTAAGAATAATGTTGACTAGGTTTTATGAAATTATTCACAATGATTGACTTTGATAACTTAAACATTGGGATTTGACAACAAGTTAACATTCAGCCATGTGGTAGGGTCATGGGGAAATATTGCCATGTTCATGGTAGCTTATTACTGATTGAAGAAAATGGGGCAGATGAATCACCTACGTAATACACACAACTTCTCTTCGTATCAAACTCGGGTGTTTCTATGAGATTGTACTTTAATGTTGATCTTTGTTAATATTAGGTGGTTTTTAAAATCAAAGATTCAAGAGTAATCATCTTTATATTAGAGGAAAGATATATAGAAAAGGTTACATTTTATTTAATGATAGGTGATCGGAATCAAGCCTAAAATTGGCCAATTGGAATATTTCTTTTGAACATGAATAATAGTATGTCTGTCAGCCTCTCTCTCTCTCTCATTCTTAACTAACTAACTATATATATATATATATATATATATATATATATATATATATATATATATATATATATATATACATGCTTGCTATATACATGCTTGCATTCTGCCAGAGATTTATACTTGCACACGTCAATGGAAAATGATTGTAGAAGAGGGGAAAATGTTATGTGTCCGAGTATGTCTACATATCCATATTCCTTCCTTTGCCTGTTTGATCCTGATTCTCTGTACCATAAAAACTCCTGTTCTTATTAATTTTCTTCATATTGCCATTCCCTTTTATTTCTTGTTCCAGTTGGATCTTACAGTTATCAGCTATATGAGTATGGATGACTTGGTGCAGATTTTGCCAAAGCTTGGTGATAGAATAGCACTGAAATTATTTGTAGATGAAGAAATTAAGAAGAAACAGGAATTAAGATATCAAGGGAAAGAAAGAAAAACCAAGCTAATTCAAAGTTTATGCATTGTGAAAACTAGACATTGTTATGATACAGCTCCAGCAGAATTCCAGGAGAAATGTATTTCGGAGTCTGCTTTGAAGTGGAGAAAAAGAACTATGGCAAGACATTGTAACAGAAATGCTTTTAAAGAAAACAGGAAAGTAGAATTGGGATGGATACATAATGGAAAGCAAGTAAGGACAGCAAAAGGAGGAGGAACTCGCATAATTGAATTGCCAAGAAATAGCAGGAAAGAAGAAGTCTTGGATAAAGCTAAAACAATTTTTTTTCCCAACCAATCATGCCCCACTTGGTAGTATTGTGGATTTTATATTTAAATTAACAGATTTTTCCAACAGAGAAATCCAAAATGAAACAATTAATAATTATATGAATCCTCAAAGGTATAGTGACTGCTATATGGTGTATATAAGAAGAGACATAAGTAATCAATTTCATTTCAACTTTGGAGACATTCACACTTATTTTCTTCCTGTTGTAAATCTGCAGATATGTTTTATAATGTACTTACATATTAATGAGAGTAGAAATATTGGAGGTGGGGTGATTAGAAGTTGTAACAAATCTATAAAATAGTTTCAGTGATATAACTAGGATGCCTGCAGTGTAGCAGTTTATAAGTATCTTACTCTGGGGCATCATCCTACAGACATGGAGCATCATGTCTCACACAGTCACATTATCCTGACACCAGGCCAACCAGTCCTAACACTAATGTCTTAATGCATACCACACAGTCACATTATACTGACACCAGGCCGACCAGTCATAACACTAATGTCTTAATGCATCCACACAGTCACATTATACTGACACCAGACTGACCAGTCCTAACACTAATGTCTTAATGCATACCACCCAGTCACATTATATTGACACCAGGCCTACCAGTCCTAACACTAATGTCTTAATGCATACCACCCAGTCACATTATATTGACACCAGGCCTACCAGTCCTAACACTAATGTCTTAATGCATACCACCCAGTCACATTATACTGACACCAGGCTGACCAGTCCTAACACTAATGTCTTAATGCATACCACCCAGTCACATTATACTGACACCAGACTGACCAGTCCTAACACTTGTCTTAATGCATACCACCTGGTGAAGCAGCTGTTAGTACAATTTGTTTAAGTCTTATATATGTCTTGGTTGGGATTTGAACCCACAACTTCCTGCATCTGTAACTGACACTCTAACCACTAGGCCAGCAGAGTAGTCCCATTTGTTTGGACTGTTCAGTCAAAATAGATAGTGCTTATTATTTTGGACTATAAATTAATTAATATTCAGGACCAGTACATTTATGGTTTTGTAACTTATAAGGAACTTTTTATTCATTTAGGATATTAATATCTGCATGTGTGTAGACAGTGAGGTTTATTTTGAAAAATGTCGAGTTTGGTTTACAGGTCGCTTTCATGTTAAGAGATTCTTATTTGAAGTCTTTAGATAATTTTAGTCCAAGATATGGGTTTTCTCTGACTTATTGTACTATGTGATTATATTATGTGTAGAGGTCTGCTAATTGTGTTGTGTTAATAGTCATATTCATGAGGTAACATTTAGTGGCATTAAAAATCGACCCAGCCTGCCACTCATTTTTTCAGGAATGTAAGAATATTCTGTAGCATATGGTGGTCAATTTGGTTTTGGAGTGTCCTGTAAAGGAGGCAGTCAATGGCAATGTGGCAATAGAAGAGGAGGGGTACTTGCACAGTTCCCTGAGGAACACCAGATTAAACAGTAACTGGTTTAGACGATTGAGCATTTGACACCACTTGCTTGTGCTACTTTGTCAAAACCTCTCAGACCAGCATTTCAGTGGCCCAGTGAATTGCCAGCATTACAGTAACTCCAAAGTTTTCAAACTTGAATAGTAATTTATGATGCAACACAGTATTTAAATATTTTGGAAAGTGTATTAGAACCATATCAGTTTGTATTTGTTTGTCATTGGTTTGATGTTGGTCACACATTATTCTACAAAGCTGCATTTCAAAAGAATATCTCAATCGTAAGCCATGGTTTAAATTTAGCTTCAGTTTAT
This sequence comes from Unio pictorum, assembly GCA_030141615.1. NCBI lineage: Eukaryota > Metazoa > Mollusca > Bivalvia > Unionida > Unionidae > Unio > Unio pictorum. The sequence goes on from JARLTB010000114.1 coordinate 3,445,518, forward strand.
TTCCAGGTGGCTAAGATGTTTACAAATATTATATTTGTATGTGGCCAATAAAAGTGAAACTGGTCGATACATTTCTTCAACATCTATGTCTCCATTTTTCAATACTGATGCTACATTTGTATTTAGCCAGTCTGTTGGCAAGCTTAAAAAGTCAACCAACAATTGGAAAATAGCTCCATCCCTACAGGCAGGTTGGTGGGCACAGCGTTTGTAGGATAAAGCTGGTAATGTGTGGTCCACCTGTTTCAGAAAGATTAAGATGGTAATGTGTGGTCCACCTGTTTCGGAAAGATTAAGATGGTAATGTGTGGTCCACCTGTTTCAGAAATTTTAATATTTGACGACCAATTTACTACACATTTGTTGTTGTCTTAAGGAATGGTACCAGTAGGTTTTATTTGTGTCCACTTTGTGTAATCCCTGTTTATCCACTTTTCGAGATTTTACCGAGGGAAGTTTAATATTTATCTTTCCTAAAGTTACAGTGGACAGTAGTGAAACACCTATTTGTTAAATATGATATGATAATTGGCAGTTCCATAAAATGCATTAAAATGTACTTTAAAATGTCTTGCTCAGTGGAATTTCAGTTATTAAAACCTGATTAAAATCACATTTTTAAACTTTGACAATCATATTTAGAGTGCAAATTAAAATACTTTGATGTTATGAGTTTCTTACTTGAAGTCTTCAGATAATTTTAGCCAATATATGGGTCTTCATAGACTTATTGTAATATGTGATTATATTAAGTGTAGAGGTGAACTCTTCACTGATGTATTGTACTATGTGATTATGTTACATGTAGAGGTGAGCTCTTCACTGACTTATTGTAATATGTGATTATATTAGGTATAGAGGTGAGTTGATGTTGTTGTTGTACTGGTTATACTCATAAGATATGTGTTTACTGGCATCAAAAATCAACCCAATTAATCACCCATTTTTTTGAGGACTATAAGATCATTCCATAACATACGGTGGTCAATTTGGATTTTGATTCTCCTGTAAATATTATCACAAATACTGTTGTGTGTACCCTTTTTCCTTTATCTTCGCCTACTAGTAAAAATAAATATATAATGAATTGGTTGTTAAGATTCAACACAATCTAACGACTGATATAGTTCAATTCAATATTATTACCCGTTAGTAAAGTTTACATTGTGTCACTAAGAAAGAGAATATTAAAGGAATAAATACTCTACTGTAAGATTAACTATATCTGTATGAGGTCATTTGTAAGATTAACTAGATCTGTATGAGGTCATTTGTAAGATTAACTATATCTGTATGAGGTTATTTGTTTTGTTCACTTGACAATATGGCATCGGCATTGGACTCACTTAGTATCGCGGAGTGCAATGCAGGGAGTATACTAAGCAGGGAACCAGACTAAACATTCAACTGCAAGCAACCTAATCTGACATTTCATACAGTCTGGAAGATCATCTATGTGACAAAGGAAGAGTAATGGTAATAACACAGTTCTCTGAGGGACACCAGAGTAAACAGTAACTGCTTTAGATGATTCAGCATCTAACACAATTTGCATGTGCCACTTTGTCAAACACCTCTCTAGCCAGCATTACAGTGGCTCAGTGAATTGCCAGTATTACAGTGATTAGACAGTTTTCAAAATTGAATTGTAATTTAGGATGCAACACAGTCTATTATAACCATATCAGATTGTATTTGTTTGTCACTGGTATGAAGTTGGTCACACATTATTCTAAAAAGCTGCATTTCAAAGGAGTAACCCAATCTCATGCCATGGTTTAATTTAGCTCAAGGCTGTTTTTTTCACCAGGTGGTTAAGAAGATGTGTATGTTGGAAGGAGACTTTGTGTTTGACAACAATTTTCCAACATTCTTAAGGCAAGGTACCATTAGGTTTTCTTGGGATACACTTGTGTATCCACGTGTGTGCAATTTTCGAGATTTTACATCGAGAGAGATTTCATATTTACCTATCTTAAAATTACTGTGAACAACAATGATGTACCTAATTATTAAACATGAAATGATACTTGGAAGTTGAAAAAAATGCATTAAATTGTTCTTATAAATATCTTGATCTGTGGAATTTCAGTTATTCCAACTAGGGTAAAATTAAATTTTTTTAAAATCATCCAATCATATGTATAGTGCAAATTAAAATACTTCCTCTTCATGAAGATACTGAGATCAATCTTCTTGATTATGTTTCCGAATTTAGATACAAGTTGTCAAAGGCTTGTGAGGTCGCAAGAGCAAATCTGCACTCTGCTCAATCTAAAATGAAATCAAGATATGATAAAAAATCGAAGGAAAGGAGTTTTCAGCCTGGTGATAGAGTCCTGGCTCTCTTACCAATGCCACAAAATCCTCTTCAGGCCAAATATTATGGTCCCAGTGCTTTTTTGTCAGTGATTAATAATATTCAAACAAGGAGAACTAACTTATCCATGAAATGATTTTAGTTTGTCATGATGTACAATTTTTGGCTTATGCCTTGGGCTTTCTTGTATTCTGTAAAGCACACAATTAAGTTTAGAAATGGACCTTTCCAGGGTCTTTGTAATTTTGAACTCATTCCTATTATTCTTTTGGGGTCAAAATACCATACTTTATCACCTACAGCGTAGTTATGGAGATTGACTCTCAGATCATAATTCCTTTTCATATTTTCATCAGAAAGTTGTACATGTATTTTCATTCTGGAAAGTTCATGTATTTCATTCAGTCTTTCTTTTAGTTCATTTGCATAATCCGTTTTATATTTCTGACTTTCAGATGGCTGTTTCTCAGGATCACCAAAGACAATGTCTATGGGTAGAGTTATCTCCCTTCCAAATGTCATTAAAACAGGGCTTGTTCCAGTACTTTCGTGCACTGCAGACCTGAAGGCCATCATTACCAAAGGTACATATTCATCCCAGTCTCTTTGATGATCCGACACATAAGCGGAAAGCATATTCATTATTGTACGATTTGCTCTTTCAACCATACCATTTGATTGGGGTCTTGCAGTAGTTGTTCAGGTTTTCTTAATACCCAGAACCTGACACATTTCTTGCAATAAATTTCTTTCAAAATTAGATCCCTGATCTGTGTGTATGAGTAATGGTACTCCAAATTGTGATATGAAATTTTCAATCAAGGCTTTTGCTACAGTCTGTGCTTCAATATTTGGTAACGGAATGGCTTCAGTCCATTTTGTAAAATAATCTGCAACTACCATTAGATACTTTTTATCCTTTTTTGATTTTGGTAAAGGTCCCATAAAATCAATTGCTATTCTTTCCATGGGTAATCCCACATGGTATTGTTTAAGGGGAGCCTTTGCTTTCTTTTTTGGCATCTTTCTCGAACCACAAATTGTACAATTCTTGTACCAATTCTCTACATCTCTTCTTAAGGCATACCAGAAAAATCTTTGTCTTATTTTATGAAGAGTTTTGGTGATACCAAGATGTGCACTGCTAACACTATTATGCAGTTGGGTCAAAACAAATGCTTTCAAACTTTTTGGTATTATAATGTGAAATGTGAATTCTTTTCCATCATGACTTTCCCATTTTCTATATAAAACATTATTCTCTAGACACAGAGATTCCCACCTGTACCAAAAGTACTTAATCTCTAGGCCATATTTAGCAACATCAGCCAAATCAGGCTTATCCTTATTTTTCAACCAGTCATGTACAGTTTTTAAAATTGGATCTTGTAATTTGTAACTTTGCTAGAACATTGAGATCAAAATGTTCTATGTCTAAGTTCTCTAGGTGAATTTCTGTGTCTTTAGAATTTCCAGCATCTTTTACTTGAGATTTCAAATATCCATTTATGTCACTATTTTCAGCTTTAGCATATGATAAATCAGGTGCACATTTATTCTGTATATTTCTGTTATTAGTCTGCTCTAATTCAGTAGTAATCTCTTTAGAGATATTACATTATGTGTTTTCACCTTCACTCAATTCATCAGTGCTATATACTGACTTTTCTGTACTATTCCATTTCTGAGGTACTTAATTATAATAATAATGAGGACTTTGTATAGCGCCTAATCTTTCGAAGCTCTAAGTGCTTTACACCATCAATAATGATATGACTACACTACAGAACAACAAATGACAAAAACAATGAAATTGGAAAACATAAAAACATGCTGAAAACATATAAGATAAAAAACATGATTAGGTCACTAAGTTTGTCCCTGCAGTTGAAACAGATGAGTCTTAAGAGCACTCTTAAAAGGGACCACTGTGTCTTTGTGTCTAATTTCAATGCGCAATTCATTCCACATTGCTGGGCCCTGGTGTTCAAACGAACGTTGTCCATATGACTTTGTTTTCACCTTGGGAACAATGAGTATAGGATTATCAGAAGAAGAGCATAAGGATCTAGCTGGTGTATACACATGGGTGAGGCTGGATAGGTATGTTGGACTGGAGTCTGTCATTCAAATATAGCACAGAGAACAAATTTTGTGTTTGATTCTGTATCGAATTGATAGCCAATGTAGGGTACAGAGCAGTGGTGAGGTGTGCTCTGATCGAGGTACTATAAAGATGATCCGTGCAGCTGTGTTTTGAACTTTTTGAAGTTTCTGGAGCAAATATTGTGATGAACCAGACATAATTGAATTACTATAGTCCAGTCTTGAAAGTACTAATGAACACACAAGTGTTTTAGTGGCATCAACTGAAAAGATATTTACGAATGGAACTGATGCATCTCAATTCAAGATATGCAGCCTTGCATATGTTCATGACATTTTGGTGCAGTGTGAGAGTACTGCCTAGAGTAACACCGAGGCTCCGTACTGACTGTCAGAATTTAATGTTGGTGTTGCTGATATTTATTGTCTGAGGTAAAGGATGTGAATGAGAAAGTCTTTGTGTTGTGATCAGAATAGCCTCAGTTTTATCATCATTCATCTGCAGCTTGTTACATGTCATCCATGATTTCACATCAGAAATGCACTTCTCTACTCCATGGATGGTAGCAACAACTTCAGTTGGGTGGCTAGACTTGAATATTTGGGTGTCATCAGCATACAATTGGTGCAACACTGGGTGATGATCTATGACACTTGAGAGCAGCTGAGTATACAGAAGGAAGAGAACAGGTCCAAGAACAGATCCCTGTGGAAGACCACAACATACGTCAACTGGGCTGGAGTGTATTCCATTTGCAGATATAATTTGTGTCCTGTTGACTAAGTAGGACTTGAACCACTGTAAGGCTATGTTCTGAATGCCAAATACATGCTGGAGATGGTGAAGTAATATATCATGGTCTGTTGTGTCAAATGCTGCAGATAAATCCAGGAGAGTGAGGACTGTAATCTTTCCACTATCCAAAGCAGAGAGAATGTCACTAAATACTTTCAGAAGAGTATTTTCTGTACTGTGGCAAGGGGGATATGCAGACTGTACATTGCTAAAAAGACTTTGAATTCAAATGAGATACAAGTTGAGTTAGAACAACCTTTTCTAGGATTTTTTATATGAATGGGAGATTGGAAACTGGGCGGTAGTTCTTTACATCGTTATGGTCCATTGTTGGTTTCTTCAGCAGTGGCTTTACGATGGCAGTTTTGAAAAATGATGGGAATTCCCTGATGAGAGAGAGATATTAATAACATCAGTTAGTGAAGGCAATATTGGGTCTAAGCACTCAAGCAGCAGTGATGTCGTAATTGGATCAAGTTCACAAGACTTTGGTGCACTTTTCATCACGATTGTCCATATTAAATCAATAGAAACAGGTTCAAATGTTCCTAACGGTTGTTGCTGAAATTCTGCATCATAACTGTATGGTGACGAATCAGTTGAAATTGTGCTGTCAAGCGAATCTCTAATGGTTTGTACTTTGTCATCGAAGAAATTTGCAAATTGGTCCACAAGGATATTGTACTCGATAGACGCAAATGGATAAAACGGATACATCATAAGACCCAAAGGAACGACACCCATACTACCTTATGGAGAAATGAATATCGGAGAGCATATAATCAAAATAAAAGAACCAACACCGATACTTAGGAAAAATAAATTTAAAAATCAGGGGACCTACATATTTCAGATATCCCGATGGAAATACCAATAGAGGCAATAGTTTAAAAAAACTGAAGCGAAGGTAGGAATAAAGGTAGCATCATACAGACTAGAGACGATCCCTAATACAGCCATTTACAACGGCATGCGAGTACTGGAAATTGAGAAAGCAGAACTTAAAGAGATCAAGAAGGCCTGCTATATATATATGGTTTCCTCGTACATACGTGCTACAAGGGTTGCATTTATCATCGCAAATGGAAACACAAGGCACACAACTTCAAAATGCACGGCCAATCAATAGTCACAAGAGGATCAACAATAAGAATGACAACAAAAAAGACAACGTTTAGAATTGATAACCCCACAAGTGGAACGTAACATGTCAGAAATAACAATAGAGAAGTAAGAAAAGCACAAGACCAAAATAATGCTCAAAATATTAGAAGATATAAAGAAACTTCAAAAGAACAAGAGAGAAAAGAAACCGAAGAAACAAATCTAGAGCCTGAATGGAGGGAAAGATAAAAGCTACAAATTGTACACATGTTGCAAGAACAACAAAAACAAATGCTAAGAGACAATGAGACAACACAAGAAGTAACAATAGATCAAATAAAACGCAGAGAATTCACGAAGAGAAATACAGAATTAGAGGCTAAAGAGAGAGATTTGAAAACATCAAATGTTACAACTGTTGCAAGAAAAACATGAACAAAGGCTACAAGAAGATGAGGACATTGAAGTATAAACAAAAGAAACAATGGAGGAAAGGAGAGAAAAAGACCAGAGAAAAAATACCATTACCTTGAAGAAGATGAATGTATTGAATAAACACAATAGGAATAAACAAATAACCAAAAATTCCCACCCACCACAAGAAAAGGCAATTTAAGAAACAAAATTTTTTTTTTAAGAAAGTGACATAGAAATAGCACAAACACAAAAAAAAAGCAGAAGAGCCTACCCAAATGGTCTGTGAAGATCAAAATGGAAGAGAGCACCCTGCCAAAAAAAAGGGAGCATACAATAAAAAGGAATATTTGCTTGAAACAAGTGAATACCTGATACATTTCATCTCGTGGATGAAAATAATTTGTTTTACATCCACTTGATGAAATACATCCGTTATTCGCTCATTTCAAGCAAATATCCTCCATGTAATAGTTTATTTCATTGTTTGAATTAGTTTACTTTACTCCTTTTGATACTTTATTTCACTCCTTATGTGAATGTTGTTCATGCCTTATGTTATTTGTTTTCATTCCTTGTACTTTATTTTACTCAATATATTGGTTTATTTATCTCCTTATACTAGTTTATTTTGTTCCTTTTACCCGAGTATTGTGTTGGAAGTTGTCCAATGAATTTGTACATATTTACAGGAGATTATGTGGTGTCTACATTATGTGTGGTGCAGTATTACTTCAAAAGCTGAGATACAATCTGCTGTTGGACACTAGACCAGTACACTGCAGTACAATCTACAGTAGGTCATTAGGCCGATACACTGCAGTACAATCTACTGTGACGACTCTGGTGTTCTAGTGGTTAGAGCATCCACTGCGGAAGCGGGATGTCGAGGGTTTGATCCTCGGCAGAGTCTTACCTAAGATGGTACTATCAGCTGCCTCGCTTAGCGCTCAGCATTAAGAGATTAATGTTAGGACTGGTTGGCCTGATGTCAGGATAATGTGACAGGGTCGGCATGATGCCCCAGTGCTAGAAATCACTAGAAACTGCTTCACTGCAGACATTGTAGCAATATGACTGAAACATTGTTAAAGCTACATTAAAAATCCGAATGAAACTAACAAAAAGAACCTACTGTGGGACACTAGACCGGTAAACTGATGTACAATTTACAGCAGGTCACTAGACCAATACACTAAAGAACAATATGCCATTTGTCACCAGACCAGTACACTAAGGTATCTGCAGTTGGTCAATATACTAGTACACCAACTTATTAAGTCATGTTGCCATTCGTGCATTGGTAATGATAGTTTTATGCTATTACAAATATGTATACAATGTTTAACTTAGGTTGAGTCCGTTCTCTGAAATTTCCCTTTGCTATAAACTTTGACATTCATTACCGGGTATACAATTTGAACCCAATAACTTTAATTTTTAAAAAACCTGTTCATGGTAAGTTTATGAATACCGGTAACTGTGCATATGTATGTATTCATGTTGGAAGAGTAGAATGTGATAAAATAAATTGATTAAGAACTCTATTTAATATACATTGGTATTAACCACCTTAATTCACCATATATATTGCAATACACTTTGTAGTCAGCAAATCTTCTTTTTGCTTTAATAGTTTTTGGATTTGATAGTATTTGTATATGCACAATAAATATGCATGTAACTGTATACAAAGTTCCTTTTATTTTGTGAAAGATCATACTTTTGGAAACTTGTAAGTACTTCGTTTCAGCCTGCACCAAAAATGAGTACTTTCCATAAATTGCTGAAAATTTTATTTGTAACTGGCATAGAAGGCTATTATTATTTCAAGAGGAAAATAGATTAGCACTAAAATTTATTTCCATATGTGTTTTTGTATGGTTGACATTGATACCAGATGGAAAGTCTCAGTCTCTCTGAATGAAATATGTTTAGAATTTGCCATCTTATGTCCTTGCTAAAGCTACTTGATAATATTAGTTTACTATAGTATAATAGACGTTCTTGAGTATTTCAGTTTACTATAGTATAATAGATGTTATTGAGTATTCAAGTTTACTATAGTATAATAGATGTTATTGAGTATTCAAGTTTACTATAGTATAATAGATGTTATTGAGTATTCAAGTTTACTATAGTATAATAAATGTTATTGAGTATTTAAGTTTACTATAGTATAATAGATGTTATTGAGTATTTTAGTTTACTATAGTATAATAAATGTTATTGAGTATTTAAGTTTACTATAGTATAATAGATGTTATTGAGTATTCAAGTTTACTATAGTATAATAGATGTTATTGAGTATTCAAGTTTACTATAGTATAATAGATGTTATTGAGTATTCAAGTTTACTATAGTATAATAGATGTTATTGAGTATTCAAGTTTACTATAGTATAATAGATGTTATTGAGTATTCAAGTTTACTATAGTATAATAGATGTTATTGAGTATTCAAGTTTACTATAGTATAATAAATGTTATTGAGTATTTAAGTTTACTATAGTATAATAAATGTTATTGAGTATTTTAGTTTACTATAGTATAATAGATGTTATTGAGTATTCAAGTTTACTATAGTATAATAGATGTTATTGAGTATTCAAGTTTACTATAGTATAATAGATGTTATTGAGTATTCAAGTTTACTATAGTATAATAAATGTTATTGAGTATTTAAGTTTACTATAGTATAATAGATGTTATTGAGTATTTTAGTTTACTATAGTATAATAAATGTTATTGAGTATTTAAGTTTACTATAGTATAATAGATGTTATTGAGTATTTTAGTTTACTATAGTATAATAGATGTTATTGAGTATTCAAGTTTACTATAGTATAATAGATGTTATTGAGTATTCAAGTTTACTATAGTATAATAGATGTTATTGAGTATTCAAGTTTACTATAGTATAATAAATGTTATTGAGTATTTAAGTTTACTATAGTATAATAGATGTTATTGAGTATTTTAGTTTACTATAGTATAATAAATGTTATTGAGTATTTAAGTTTACTATAGTATAATAAATGTTATTGAGTATTTTAGTTTACTATAGTATAATAGATGTTATTGAGTATTTCAGTTTACTATAGTATAATAGATGTTATTGAGTATTCAAGTTTACTATAGTATAATAGATGTTATTGAGTATTTCAGTTTACTATAGTATAATAGATGTTATTGAGTATTCAAGTTTACTATAGTATAATAGATGTTATTGAGTATTCAAGTTTACTATAGTATAATAGATGTTATTGAGTATTCAAGTTTACTATAGTATAATAAATGTTATTGAGTATTTAAGTTTACTATAGTATAATAGATGTTATTGAGTATTTTAGTTTACTATAGTATAATAAATGTTATTGAGTATTTAAGTTTACTATAGTATAATAGATGTTATTGAGTATTTTAGTTTACTATAGTATAATAGATGTTATTGAGTATTCAAGTTTACTATAGTATAATAGATGTTATTGAGTATTCAAGTTTACTATAGTATAATAGATGTTATTGAGTATTCAAGTTTACTATAGTATAATAGATGTTATTGAGTATTCAAGTTTACTATAGTATAATAGATGTTATTGAGTATTCAAGTTTACTATAGTATAATAGATGTTATTGAGTATTCAAGTTTACTATAGTATAATAAATGTTATTGAGTATTTAAGTTTACTATAGTATAATAAATGTTATTGAGTATTTTAGTTTACTATAGTATAATAGATGTTATTGAGTATTCAAGTTTACTATAGTATAATAGATGTTATTGAGTATTCAAGTTTACTATAGTATAATAGATGTTATTGAGTATTCAAGTTTACTATAGTATAATAAATGTTATTGAGTATTTAAGTTTACTATAGTATAATAGATGTTATTGAGTATTTTAGTTTACTATAGTATAATAAATGTTATTGAGTATTTAAGTTTACTATAGTATAATAGATGTTATTGAGTATTTTAGTTTACTATAGTATAATAGATGTTATTGAGTATTCAAGTTTACTATAGTATAATAGATGTTATTGAGTATTCAAGTTTACTATAGTATAATAGATGTTATTGAGTATTCAAGTTTACTATATTATAATAAATGTTATTGAGTATTTAAGTTTACTATAGTATAATAGATGTTATTGAGTATTTTAGTTTACTATAGTATAATAAATGTTATTGAGTATTTAAGTTTACTATAGTATAATAGATGTTATTGAGTATTTTAGTTTACTATAGTATAATAGATGTTATTGAGTATTTTAGTTTACTATAGTATAATAGATGTTATTGAGTATTTTAGTTTACTATAGTATAATAGATGTTCTTGAGTATTTAAGTTTACTATATATAGTATAATAGATGTTCTTGAGTATTTAAGTTTACTATATATAGTATAATAGATGTTCTTGAGTATTTAAGTTTACTATAGTATAATAGATGTTATTGAGTATTCAAGTTTACTATAGTATAATAGATGTTCTTGAGTATTTAAGTTTACTATAGTATAATACATGTTATTGAGTATTTAAGTTTACTATAGTATAATAAATGTTATTGAGTATTTAAGTTTACTATAGTATAATAAATGTTATTGAGTATTTAAGTTTACTATAGTATAATAGATGTTATTGAGTATTTTAGTTTACTATAGTATAATATATGTTCTTGAGTATTTAAGTTTACTATAGTATAATAGATGTTATTGAGTATTTAAGTTTACTATAGTATAATAGATGTTATTGAGTATTTAAGTTTACTATAGTATAATAGATGTTATTGAGTATTTAAGTTTACTATAGTATAATAAATGTTATTGAGTATTTAAGTTTACTATAGTATAATAAATGTTATTGAGTATTTAAGTTTACTATAGTATAATAAATGTTATTGAGTATTTAAGTTTACTGTAGTATAATAGATGTTATTGAGTATTTTAGTTTACTATAGTATAATAGTTGTTATTGAGTATTTAAGTTTACTATAGTATAATAGATGTTATTGAGTATTTCAGTTTACTATATTATAATAAATGTTATTGAGTATTTTAGTTTACTATAGTATAATAGATGTTCTTGAGTATTTAAGTTTACTATAGTATAATAGATGTTATTGAGTATTTAAGTTTACTATAGTATAATAGATGTTATTGAGTATTTAAGTTTACTATAGTATAATAGATGTTATTGAGCATTTAAGTTTACTATAGTATAATAAATGTTATTGAGTATTTAAGTTTACTATAGTATAATAAATGTTATTGAGTATTTAAGTTTACTATAGTATAATAAATGTTATTGAGTATTTTAGTTTACTATAGTATAATAGATGTTATTGAGTATTTTAGTTTACTATAGTATAATAGATGTTATTGAGTATTTTAGTTTACTATAATATAATAGATGTTCTTGAGTATTTTAGTTTACTATAATATAATAGATGTTATTGAGTATTTTAGTTTACTATAATATAATAGATGTTATTGAGTATTTTAGTTTACTATAGTATAATAGATGTTATTGAGTATTCAAGTTTACTATAGTATAATAGATGTTATTGAGTATTCAAGTTTACTATAGTATAATAGATGTTATTGAGTATTCAAGTTTACTATAGTATAATAGATGTTATTGAGTATTCAAGTTTACTATAGTATAATAAATGTTATTGAGTATTTAAGTTTACTATAGTATAATAGATGTTATTGAGTATTTTAGTTTACTATAGTATAATAGATGTTATTGAGTATTTAAGTTTACTATAGTATAATAGATGTTATTGAGTATTTTAGTTTACTATAGTATAATAGATGTTATTGAGTATTCAAGTTTACTATAGTATAATAGATGTTATTGAGTATTCAAGTTTACTATAGTATAATAGATGTTATTGAGTATTCAAGTTTACTATAGTATAATAGATGTTATTGAGTATTCAAGTTTACTATAGTATAATAGATGTTATTGAGTATTCAAGTTTACTATAGTATAATAAATGTTATTGAGTATTTAAGTTTACTATAGTATAATAAATGTTATTGAGTATTTTAGTTTACTATAGTATAATAGATGTTATTGAGTATTCAAGTTTACTATAGTATAATAGATGTTATTGAGTATTCAAGTTTACTATAGTATAATAGATGTTATTGAGTATTCAAGTTTACTATAGTATAATAAATGTTATTGAGTATTTAAGTTTACTATAGTATAATAGATGTTATTGAGTATTTTAGTTTACTATAGTATAATAAATGTTATTGAGTATTTAAGTTTACTATAGTATAATAGATGTTATTGAGTATTTTAGTTTACTATAGTATAATAGATGTTATTGAGTATTCAAGTTTACTATAGTATAATAGATGTTATTGAGTATTCAAGTTTACTATAGTATAATAGATGTTATTGAGTATTCAAGTTTACTATAGTATAATAAATGTTATTGAGTATTTAAGTTTACTATAGTATAATAGATGTTATTGAGTATTTTAGTTTACTATAGTATAATAAATGTTATTGAGTATTTAAGTTTACTATAGTATAATAGATGTTATTGAGTATTTTAGTTTACTATAGTATAATAGATGTTATTGAGTATTTTAGTTTACTATAGTATAATAGATGTTATTGAGTATTTAAGTTTACTATAGTATAATAGATGTTCTTGAGTATTTAAGTTTACTATATATAGTATAATAGATGTTCTTGAGTATTTAAGTTTACTATAGTATAATAGATGTTATTGAGTATTCAAGTTTACTATAGTATAATAGATGTTCTTGAGTATTTAAGTTTACTATAGTATAATACATGTTATTGAGTATTTAAGTTTACTATAGTATAATAAATGTTATTGAGTATTTAAGTTTACTATAGTATAATAAATGTTATTGAGTATTTAAGTTTACTATAGTATAATAGATGTTATTGAGTATTTTAGTTTACTATAGTATAATAGATGTTCTTGAGTATTTAAGTTTACTATAGTATAATAGATGTTATTGAGTATTTAAGTTTACTATAGTATAATAGATGTTATTGAGTATTTAAGTTTACTATAGTATAATAGATGTTATTGAGTATTTAAGTTTACTATAGTATAATAAATGTTATTGAGTATTTAAGTTTACTATAGTATAATAAATGTTATTGAGTATTTAAGTTTACTATAGTATAATAAATGTTATTGAGTATTTAAGTTTACTGTAGTATAATAGATGTTATTGAGTATTTTAGTTTACTATAGTATAATAGTTGGTATTGAGTATTTAAGTTTACTATAGTATAATAGATGTTATTGAGTATTTAAGTTTACTATATTATAATAAATGTTATTGAGTATTTTAGTTTACTATAGTATAATAGATGTTCTTGAGTATTTAAGTTTACTATAGTATAATAGATGTTCTTGAGTATTTAAGTTTACTATAGTATAATAGATGTTATTGAGTATTTAAGTTTACTATAGTATAATAGATGTTATTGAGTATTTAAGTTTACTATAGTATAATAGATGTTATTGAGCATTTAAGTTTACTATAGTATAATAAATGTTATTGAGTATTTAAGTTTACTATAGTATAATAAATGTTATTGAGTATTTAAGTTTACTATAGTATAATAAATGTTATTGAGTATTTTAGTTTACTATAGTATAATAGATGTTATTGAGTATTTTAGTTTACTATAGTATAATAGATGTTATTGAGTATTTTAGTTTACTATAATATAATAGATGTTCTTGAGTATTTTAGTTTACTATAATATAATAGATGTTATTGAGTATTTTAGTTTACTATAATATAATAGATGTTATTGAGTATTTTAGTTTACTATAGTATAATAGATGTTATTGAGTATTTTAGTTTACTATAGTATAATAGTTGTTATTGAGTATTTTAGTTTACTATAGTATAATAAATGTTATTGAGTATTTTAGTTTACTATAGTATAATAAATGTTATTGAGTATTTTAGTTTACTATATTATAATAAATGTTATTGAGTATTTTAGTTTACTATAGTATAATAGATGTTATTGAGTATTTTAGTTTACTATAGTATAATAGATGTTCTTGAGTATTTCAGTTTAATATAGTATAATAGATGTTATTGAGTATTTTAGTTTACTATAGTATAATAGATGTTATTGAGTATGTTCTTGAGAAATTTAGTTTACTATAGTATTATAGATGTTCTTGAGTATTTTAGTTTACTATAGTATAATGGATGTTATTGAGTATGTTTTTGAGAAATTGAGTTTACTATAGTATTATAGATGTTATTGAGTATTTCATTTTACTATAGTAGTATAGATGTTCTTGAGTATTTCATTTTACTGCAGGAAGTGTTATGACTATACTTTAGTTTAGGTTACAAAATATATGGTAGTTTATAGTATCTTTTATCTGTAAATATTTTAACTTTTTCAGTATTTCAAAAACTATGCAGTCAAGTTTGATAAAATATGTATTTTGAATGGCTCCCATAGTGGTCATTCAATTTCCAACACAATTAAATACAAAAATGTATTATCTTCTGGATATATAATGAAGTAAGTTCATGGCAGTACATAATTATATTTCATGACATGGCCTTCCATCTCTGACTATTAGTAATTGTGTGTGATCACATTGATTTCATATATTGAATCTGGTGTTGATCCAAATAGTATCATCATTATCATGGATAAGATTAATAATAAATGGTATCTGTAAATATTATTTAGATCAACATTCATTTCATTGACTTAACTTGTTACGTTTTTGGATTCCATGTTACTGATTTGACCTTGATCAGCCTTAAGAAATAAGGAACTCTGAGGAATACTTTAATTTGAAACATCCACACATGTACTTGATTTTTCATGTCTGTAATAAAACAACTATTATCATTAATGCACATGAGATCAATGACGAGTGGCATCCATACATATGAATGGATTGATCATGATTGGCTAATATGAATTTCATCAGATGTACGATATAGGGGTCACACAATATAAAAAACCAGATTCTTAGCATGGGTATGTTAAACCATGAGGCTATAATTTCTCGCCGGCAAAATGTCTGAGGTGTCCAGCCTGTTAGTTAATTGAAATAGCCGTGAAATCAGACATGCGGTTAATTTTGCCAAAGTCAGTTTCTTAACCTTGTTCACTGGTAAGTGGCGATTTCTTATTTGGAATAAGGGATCATCAATTGTATCGTAAACATCTTTGACAGACGGTTGGGAGGGGCGATGTCTGATCATTAGGAACCAACATCCAATCATAATTGAGTTTGGCGTGCCAGACATTATAATCTTAAGTTAAAATATATCATCTTGAGAACCAAAACTTGACTAGTGTTACAATTATTTGGCGGAACAAGGCAAATAAAACTTTTCCGAGACCAATCGTAATGGCGGAATTATTCCGGGAATAATAAGGGAGCTTTTAAGCAGGTTAGTTATTATTTGCTCGATTGATGTGCAATATTACTGCAAAGTAAGTGTACTTTAATTATTGCAGTATATATATATATATATATATATGTATACATACATACATACATACATACATACATACATACATACATACCATTGTGGTTTGATTCATTCGTAGTATTTGATATACATGCGTATTTTGAGATATGAGCAACGTGATTAGCAGAATTAATATTGTAATTCGTTATTGAGTTAATTCGTAGTAACCTCATGCATGTATTCATTTGATATATATTTTGCAAATGTTGAATTGAATTTTAAACTTTGTATTATGTTGCGGTGTGCAACATTAGTATAGGAATTTGTCTATTGTATAGGAATTCGTCTTTTTGTGTATAATTGTAGGAGTATCGTGTGTATGGATATATCAGAGCATGGTTGTGGATATCACGCTTTTAGAAGTGCAATTCAAAGAAATGCATCTGATTACATGATATTGTTTTGTATATAATAAGATTGGGAATATATATATACATGTGTTTATATATATATATATATATATATATATATATATATATACGGTGTACACTTAGCAGGGAGAATGTATTTTGATGGGCATGAATGCATCTCTAGAAAACCATAATGGCCTATCTCATCATAGTAATGCTAGTGTGAGTTATATACAAAAGGAATATGCTTTGCTAATGTTTGTGTATGTATTCTGTTAAAGCTTTTTAGGCACCAGAGGGAAGTACTCAGTGCTGTGGTCCGAGTCTCTGGGAGACAAAGAGAAGTTATAACGAAGTTTAGGGACCAGAGTGAATAACCCCAGCAGTTGGTCCGAGTCTCAGGGAGACATAAGAGAGAAAGAAAGGACAGAGGGAGAAGGAAGGGAGAACAGAGGGAGACAAAGGAAAAGAGAAGAAACATACAGATGAGTAGAACTCAGGACAGAAGAGAAAATTTCACACACTCATTCAAAAGATGAACCAGGTCGTCACTTGTTTGAGTGATATGATATTAGCTGAATTGTATTTGAGAGATTACTGTTTGAATTATATTAAATTCTTGTTATTTCAAATTTCAATTTGTGTATTCATTAATTTAACTGTCGGCACTGCTAACTGTGGGCTCATAGCTTTGCAACTCTCTATCACTACTTCAATTTCTGACAAAAATAAGCCACGGTGGGTCTTCTCTATAAATTTAAATAAAATGGAAGCACCTGACCCCTAAAAGGGATGCAACCTAACTTTTACAATAGGCTTCTTATTCTGTCTGCAATATTGCACTCTTCAGTGACTAGTTACATTATTGGTATATATTACCTTATTTAGCCTCTGTTAATTTCAGAGTCAAGAAACTCAGACGGAATGTGTGTATGAGTTCTACATTATGTCATTAAAGGTAGATCAGTATATTTATTAGTTTATTAATAGGCGTTTTAAGTTAATTTTCATAGTATATTCATGAAAAATTATGGAATGCGTATCTGTGGTTTTACATCACCAATACTTCATGCGTCATTGTCTTTGGATAACTTAAGCGTTTTGTGTTAATTTTCAAAGACTTCTAATGCCAGGGTATTGAACACTCGACTTATAGGGTTATCAACACATATAATATCAGGGTAATGAACACTTCTAATGGCAGAGTAATGAAGATTTTTAATGACAGGATAATGAACACTTCTAATGGCAGAGTAATGAATATTTATAAGGGCAGAGTAACGAATATTTATAATGGCAGACTTCTAATGGCTCGGTAATTGACACTTGCAATGTCATGGTAATGCACACTTATAATGGCAGGGTACTAAACAATATAATTATATTGTAAAGAACATTCCTATTGGCATAGTAATGAACATTTATAATGGCAGGGTAATGAACATTTCTAATGGCAGTGTAATTATCAGTTCTAATGACAGAGTAATGACAGGGTAATGATCATTTATAATGGCAGTGTAATGATCACTTCTAATGGCAGTGTAATTATCACTTCTAATGACAGAGTAATGACAGGGTAATGAACATTTATAATGGCAGAGTAATGACCACTTCTAAAGCAAGGGTTCACACGACATAATAATGAACACGTCTAATGGCAGGATAATGCACATTTATAATGACAGGGTAAGAATAGTGTAATTACGACTTATAATGGCCTGGTAACATATTTGATGTGAGAATGATGCATCATTGAGCTATCATCATCTAATTTAACATGGCCTGTGTAGACATGATATTTGCATTGTGAAACATCATCTCACACACTGTAACCTATAGGTTGGAAATTTTCATCCACTCTGATGAGGCATACCTATAATAATAATAATAATAATAATAATAATAATAATAATAATAATAATAATAATAATAATAACAACAATAATAATAATAATAATAATAATAACAATAATACTAATAATACTACTTTTAATATAATACATCTAAACAAATATAATACAAATTGTGTTAATATTTCAAAATAAAAGTACAGTTTTTGATTGTTATTGTTTCTTCCTAGTGATATTGGCATATATCTTAATGTGCACAAGAAATATTTCATAGACACGCTTTACATAATAAAGAAATAATGTTGTTGTTTGAGTGTGTTTGTAACCTGTTGATAAAGTAGGTTGTACTTAACAATACAATTTTAAAAACCTGTTGGTGTTACTTTTCAGCCTTAGAAATGTTTTGGAAGCAATTTTATGAGATACATCCTTGTCATTTGCTGGGGTATTTTGATTTCTCTACATGGTTCTGAGAGAAAATGAAATGTTCATATTTTAGTGTCCGTCTAGTAAAACCACCTTTGCATTCTACACATAAAATTGTATAGGAATACTGATTTAAGTCATTTATCCAAATTATTAAAGTACTAATTGACTGGATTAAGATTATTGTGAATTGATTCAAAGACATGAGTGTATTAACATTGCTTTGGTCTGTTTTCCATAACTGTTGTACATGGCTGAACATAATGCGTAGATCTGGTTGCCTACCATCTAGTAAGTCTTCTTCGAAGTCCCTCATCTCATGTGTATTATAGTGTGGTTGTCTACTTTACACTCACGGTCATAGATCTACTTAATATTCTTCAAAGTACATGTCATATAGCGTGTTTGTCTACCTTGATATCAAGGTCAACGATCAATGTAATATTCCATATCATACATGGAATATAGTGTAGTTGAATCCCTTGTAGTTAAGGTCCAAGATTAATGTACTATTCTTCCTCGTGCATGGTATTACGGTACCAATTGTTGTTCCAAAGACCTCTATGCTAACGTGAAATAAATATACTTTCTGTCCTACTTCAGCATGCGTGGCAAACACTGTCACAGAGAACAATCTTAGATTGTCAATTTGTCAAGGAGAAAACCAGGTACTATTTTGCATTTAAGAGAGATAACTCTACTGGAACTAGATAGGGGTACGAGTTATCTATTCAAAACAGACGCATTATCACCCATAACTTGGATCTTGATGTTGGTACTACGGGAAAGTACCGGTACTCTTCCCACTGAGTCGGATGGACTCAAACGACGTAGAAGAGGAACTACTGTATAACTACCGATGTGCTACCTCAGCAGACGCTTAACTGCAAACAGGCTCATATTAATTCCATTGCAATGGTGACTCCTGCCGAAAAGTGACTCCTGAAAAGGTAAATCGCGCGTCCGGGACAGTACACAAGACATCATCATTCTGTATGACACGTGGCTCAGTTATTCCACTCTTGTTAACAAGAGGTACATTAAACTGGATTGCGCGAAAAGGACGCCCGACTTGATGTCAGTCACCATCATTAATCTCAACTCTCTGGACCTCAAATAAAAATAAAAAACCCACATATTTATCAGGATGTTCAGAAACCTTCAACTTGCGTTATGACATTTTGTTAAACCAAAATCAAACCCAAAGACATGGAAACTAGTACCAGTAAATATTAATATAATCAGGTCATTTGATTGCCGGGCAAGATCGATACCAATCGAAGCTAAGAACCCAATGGTTAGTAACTTTCAGCCAATAGAGCTGAGGAACCTGTGACAGTAAGATGCAACTATGACGCAGTTACGGCGACGCTGATGAGAAAATATAGTAGAGAACTCTGGATGGTGAAGTGAAGTTTGTATGCAAGAAAGAAATATCGTACTCACACACGAAGACGTGTAGTGGAAACTTCTAGTAAATCATCTTACCTAAGGTAAAGCATCATGAAGTGCTGACGCTCACAAAACAAGTCATATGTGTATTAAACTGCGTAAACCAAAGCTACATGTCAAACCTATAAAAATAGACGTGATATTACAATAGTGACATATTATATACAATACATTAATAATCTTACATATCCCAACAACCAACAACTCAACATGTCCTTATATTAGAAATGTTCATTGCCAAGACTATCCCTGATGTAACGAGCTTTACCTACGTTGAGATATTTATACACAGGTATTTTCTGTGCACTTGAAGTAATCGGTTCTTCCCATCAAAGCAATTTGCATGTTCGACATTAGAAAGGACCCAACTCACTGTTTCGAAACACAAAATAATATACATTAATCACCGTCGTGTATCCTTGTACAGACAAACAAAACTCTAGTAGATCTATCTAATACATAAAATGCACTGTATCCTCTTTGTGTCATGTAACTCGGACTATATCGCATTTTCAAAACCACGATTGATCATATTGTTTTTACTTAACAATGCCCACAGAGAGCGTGATGCTGGTGGTGAAATACAGCTTGTCGCACAAAACCGTTTATAAGGAGAAACGGAAATTTAAAACTTGGAACAGTCAAGGCTTAAACTTTGAAATACCTGTGATGAAAATTTCGAGAATCTCTGGCAAAGAATTATCAAAAAAAAAAAATGTTATGCCTGAGAAATATTTGTTTATTTGTGTTGTGCATGCGTGCTACGCTATCTAGTATAATCATGTGGTTTTTTTTCCAGACAAGCAAAGGAACAACATATGTCTCGCCGCCGTTAATGCGGCTACATACACCATAATCACGATATGCATGGATATTTTACCCTGAATATTACTCACTGTCCTATAATTTTAAGCAAGAGTAAGGTATAACCGTCACCTGTCTGTTTGGATCTGTCGTGGATAGCACACGTGGTATTTATATACACTATAGCGGTAACGAGGCTAATGAGTCTAACAGTCTAACGGGTGTAACGAGACTGATGAGTTAGCTAACGAGTATAGCTATCTAGATGTCTATATGTATGTACGTATGTGTGTACATGTGGTGGAGTCAAGACTGTAGACGTAGCTAATACAAGGGTGCTGTTGTATGCTGTCTGCACGTGTCTACGTATGACTTACTGTACATGTAGTGGATCAATGAAGGGTGTGAGCAGCCGATACAAGAGAGTGGGCAAACCCAAGGTATGTGGTGAAACTGTGCAGTTTAACGGTGTATAAATCGTGCGACTCTACAAGAACCAAGAAGCATATGTTTTTCTGATAGTTGTTTCAATTAGTATATTTGTTTTTCCCATGAGATTATTTTGAATCTTAGTTGAATTACAGGAGATTTATGAATCTTACTGACAGTGCAAAACATTTGAAACGTATTTGAAAACTTGAGATTGTTTGAATTCTAAGCCTAGTCTATACGTGAAATTATGTGAATATCATAGTGTGTACTATTATCTGAAACTGAGGTTTCTTGAAGCTGTATATCAGATATATATAATATTATTGGTTTATTTTCAATGTGTGAAGGTTAGTATAGAGTGATTGGATCAATTTTATGCTGAGAGAGCGTGTGAGAATCATTGTATTGTTACATCATATATTTTTCTGTACTAATCAAGTTAATACATTTTCATCTTTCACACATTGTGTTTGAGTTATTCATTTAATCCAAAACACACTCGGTTTCAATTCTGCGACAATCTCTGTAACACATTTATCGACTGCATCATATATGGCGTTAGTGTCTTTGATGTCCACTTTTACATGTCGTATACTGTAAAAGGATTTAGGTTCCAATGTGATCTTAAGTTGTGTACAATACATTAAAACATTTGCAAAGAAAATAATATTCCCTTTGAACTCACAATCTATGGGCGATGGTTGGTTATTTTGATCTAAACAATAGCATATGTCTGAATGAAGCTTTCCACAATCTATGCAAGTTTCGCGGTTTTGGCAAATAGTTTATATTAGCAAAGAACAACTAAGGATACAAAGGTAGAGATTAAATTGTGTAACATAATTATTGAATAAGTATAAACATAGGGATAGAAAAATTACGCTATATTGAAATTAATGACCTGTAGGTCGCATAATAAACAAAATTCTTGGTGTTGGTCAAAAAAAAAAAAGCATTTAAAAAATAATTATACAGACATAAACCAAAAGAATAACACATCAAATCTGAATTAGTAAAAAAAAAAACAATAAAAGGCAAAAGAAAATAAATAGCATATGTTGAAAAGTAATGAACACGTCTGAGAATATCTATCGGAGTCAAGAAGGGATACAATAAATATGAATTTTGCTTTCGAAATGAAGTATGGCCAAATTTTACTTTCTCAAACAATATAAAAATCTTGATGTAAGAAATGACTTTGTTAGATATAGAATGACAAAATCAATACTAGATATTAAATAATAAAATTATGTTAAGAAGCCTAAAGAAAAAAAATTAACATTTTACTTCGTTTATGTTTTTTTTTAGTATATATAATTTGCTAGATATATACTTTGATCTACGGATAAATGTTAAAAAAAATGTTTATAAAAATATTAAATAACATGCTTGCCACTAACTAGCTAAGAAACACACGAAAATGGAAATTTACGTCAAACTGTGTATGTATGTATGTATGTATGTATGTATGTATGTATGTATGTATGTATGTATGTATGTATGTAGGCTGTATGTATGTATGCATGCATGCATGTATGTATGTAGGTGGTGTAAGGGGTGCTCATTGTGGGGTAGCACCTCTGGTGGGAGTAGCAGTCGTATCCTCTTGGGGGTAGCTAGTCCACCTTTGGTCCTCACTTGGCACCCAGCTCTCACCTGTGGCTCCAAGAATCTGTAGCATGCACAGCGGCCACACCACGGGCAACGGCTTCGACTGGCCGGCTAAACCAGGTTGAGGGTAACCGGCAGGTCTCAAACCTTCGGTGAGTCAGGGATTGTCACCCCTCGCATGTGAAGACTGGACCCGGCGGACTGCGCGGAGGAACCACCAGCTGGTCAACGGGCAGAAAGACGGACCCAGCAAAGCGTTGTGGAGCGCTAAGAGCACGGCAAGACACGTAGGACGCCTTGGTCATCCACTGCATCCAGTCCCCATTCCGGCCGTCTTGACTATGTCATGCCACTGGAGAAAATGGAGCCTGGACGAGAGAGTGAGGCTGACTTAGCGCAACTCTCCCTCACTTTAATCCAATTCACGCGCAAGTCATTCATGTCGTCATCATCATCATCTGTTCCAAGTCCTGTGGCGATGGGCGAGCTGCGACGCAGCAGGTGTGGATGCACTGGCAGCCGTAGTGGCGGACCTGCACGCAGGCGGCTCAGGCCATAGGGTCGTCTTCCATTGACCTGAAGCAGAAATGGATCTCGGCAGCCGTCTGAGCGACTAAGCAGACCTTTTTAGGATAGCGCTGCTTACCTCCATAGCCTGAGGATGGGGCTAGAAAAGGTGCCCCAAAAAAAGCCTGCTTCAACCACCCCGACCAGCTTACCGCGGCTGGAGGGAATCCCATTCTTGCGGTCGAAACACAAAGAAAACCCAAAAGGTTCCACTCACTCTTGGTGCGTGGAACATACGCACTCTACTGGATCGTGCAGAGGCTGACAGACCGGAGAGAAGAACTGCCCTGATTGCAAGAGAACTTGCCCGCTACAAGATTGAGATAGCAGCACTGAGTGAAACTCGCTTGGCCGACGAGGGCCAGCTGACTGAAGTTGGAGCTGGTTACACCTTTTTCTGGAGTGGACGTGGCACTGATGAACGTCGTGAGGCTGGAGTTGGTTTCGCAGTCAAGTCGAGTTTGGTGAATAAGATCTCTACCTTACCAAAGGGGATTAATGACAGATTAATAATAATGAGGCTACCATTACATGGAAAAAAGCAAGCCACACTCATTAGTGCTTATGCACCAACCATGACAAGCTCGGAGGAGGCCAAAGACAAGTTCTACGACGATCTGGAAGCCCAAATTGCTGCGGTACCAAAGTCAGATAAACTAATCATTCTTGGTGATTTCAACGCCAGAGTTGGCGCGGACCATATCTCGTGGAAGGGAGTTATTGGTAGACATGGTATTGGCAACTGCAACAGCAACGGACTTCTTCTCTTGAGGTTGTGTGCAACTTACGATCTTCTGATCACAAACACTGTATTCCGTCTGCAGAACCGTAATAAAACAACTTGGATGCACCCACGGTCTAAGCATTGGCATATGATCGACCACATCTTAGTACGTGGGACTGACAGGCAGGATGTCCGGGTGACTAAAGCCATGTCTGGTGCTGAGTGCTGGACAGACCACAGGCTACTGATTTCCAAGATGAATCTCAGAATTAAACCTCCCAGACGTCCACAGGGAATCAAAGTCCCAAAGCGGCTCAATATCTCCAGGTTGAAATTATGCAACACTGAGCAAGCTCTGTCTGCAGCTATACAAAGCCAGCTAGAAACCACATACTCTGACACCAACGACGTAGAGAAATGCTGGGCGACCTTCAAACATCTGGTGTACTCTACCGCATCTGAAACCCTTGGCATAACTGCGCGAAAGCACCAAGACTGGTTTGACGAGAACTGTGAAGAAATACAGTCCCTGCTAGAGGAGAAGCATCGTCTCCATCGAGCGTACACCATCGACCCCAAGTCCGCTGCAAAGAAAGATGCATTCAGCAGGGTCCGCCAATCTGTGCAGAAAAAACTGCGAGAGATGCAGGACACATGGCTGAGCCGAAAGGCTGATGATATCCAATCCTTTGCCGACAGACACGACATGAAGAATTTCTATAGCGCTCTTCGTGATGTTTATGGCCCAGTAACAGCAGGCACAGCCCCTCTATTGAGCACAGATGGCAGCACTGTCCTCAACAGACCCTCTTCCATCAATGAGGAAGCTATCAACAGTCTACCACAGGTGGAGATCAACGAGAGACTGGCTGACCCTCCAACAGTGATGGAAACTCATAAAGCCATTGAGCTCCTGTCTAGTGGAAAAGCTCCAGGAGCAGACTCCATCCCAGCTGAGATCTACAAGTCTGGTGGGCCTAAGCTAGTGGAAAGACTAACAGAGATGTTCTGTGGGATGTGGAAGCAGAAACGCATACCACAGGAATTCAAAGATGCATACATCGTCCATATTTACAAACGCAAAGGCAATCGCCAATCCTGCGACAACCATAGAGGAATTGCTCTACTCTGCATCGCAGGTAAGATCCTCGCCAGGCTACTGCTGAACAGACTCACAGAGCACCTTGATCATGGCCTACTACCAGAAAGTCAGTGTGGCTTTAGAAAGGAGAGAGGCACCATCGACATGATCTTTGCTGCTAGGCAGTTGCAAGAAAAGTGTCTTGAGCAAAATGTCAAACTATACACCACCTTCGTAGACCTGACTAAGGCATTCGACACTGTCAGCAGGGAAGGCCTTTGGAAAATTATGGCCAAATTTGGATGTCCAGAGGTCTTCATTGAAATGGTGAGGCATTTTCATGACGGCATGCTTGCCAGAGTTCAGGACCAGGGCAACTACTCCGAACCCTTTGCAGTCACGAATGGTGTGAAACAAGGATGCGTTTTAGCCCCCACTCTCTTCAGCCTCATGTTCTCCGCAATGTTGATGGATGCTTTCAAGGACAGTAATGTGGGAGTAGGTCTCTGTTACCGTATGGATGGGAAGTTATTCAACCTGAGGCGGCTTCAAAATAAATCCAAAGTCCAAATTGCGAACATTTGCGACCTCCTGTTTGCAGATGACTGCGCCCTCAATTCCAATACGGAGGCAGGCATGCAACAGAACATGGACCTGTTTTCCACAGCGTGCACTAACTTCGGACTCACCATCTCTACCAGCAAGACTGAAGTTCTGCATCAGCCAGCCCCTGGAGAAGATTACCTGGAACCATCTATCACTGTCAATGGCCAAAAGCTCAGAAATGTAGGCAGGTTCACATACCTCGGCAGCACTCTCTCACAAGCAGTTCACATTGATGACGAGGTCAATACAAGGATTGCCAAAGCCAGTGTAGCTTTTGGCAGACTCCGCTCTAATGTCTGGGACAGGAGAGGAATCAGGCTTGCAACCAAACTAAAAGTCTACGCAGCGGTTGTTCTCCCCACCCTCCTCTATGCTTGCGAGACCTGGACTGTGTATAGCCGCCATGTTAAGAAACTGAACCACTTCCACATGAGCTCCCTGAGAAAACTATTGAAAATTAGATGGCAGAACAGGGTGCCGGACACAGAGGTACTCAAGCAGACTGGCATGACAAGCATCCACACCATGTTGTGCAAGGCACAACTCCGATGGGCTGGCCATGTCGTCCGCATGCCGACAGAACGCCTACCCAAGAAAATCTTCTATGGAGAACTGCAGCAGGGCAAGAGATCTCATGGCGGTCAAAAAAAGAGGTACAAGGACACCCTCAAGGCCTTGCTAAAGAACCTATGCATTGATCCTAACAGCTGGGAGAGTGTCGCTGCTGATCGATCTGCTTGGCGCAGTCAAGTTAATGCCGGTGCGGCAGCCTTTGAGCACAAAAGACTGGTGGACGCAGCTGAGAAACGTGATCTGCGCAAATCCAGGAACAGCAGTTCTGCAATTCACAGTCAACAACCTGCATATCCATGTCCCCACTGCAACAGACTATTCCGGGCCCGGATCGGACTGATCAGCCATCTCCGGACCCACCCTCAATGAATCGATGACATTGAATGGTCTTCATCGACCTCGATGGACAAACACATGTATGTAGGCTGTATGTATGTATGCATGCAGGCATGTATGTATGTAGATATGTATGTATTTAGATATGTATGTATACATGCATGCTAGATAGATAGATAGATAGATAGATAGATAGATAGATAGATAGATAGATAGATAGATAGATATTCCTGTTGTAGGGTTTAACAACATTTTTAAGCACATGATAGGCTAGAGAAGAATCCCCGGCAAGAATCACCAACTCATGAGAAGGTACTGGCAAGCCTTCTCACCTACCTGCTTTGGCCGAATATGGGACTCAAACACACGCAGACATAGATGAGATGGCAGTGATCCGTAAGTACACCGCCACTCAGAACCCGATTTTTAACTTTGTATCATTGATATACAATGCCAATATATCTCAAATAAAATGCACACGCATCGTTACGACAAACCATATTCCTATAGGTTATTTGGTGTAATTTCTTTTTCAAGTTTTAATCCAACACAAGTTCTTTTTCTCTCTCACTCCACATTTCTGCGTAGCTTGTCCGTTATGCACGAGAGGGGTTGGGGAAACGTAATGCAGAGAGGATTTCAATTTAAATAAGTATCATATTATATTTATTTAAACAATTAGCAATACTGATACTGTTTATTGTTATTTTTATGCTTCGCTAATGAATGGACATGTATCATTGATCTCGAATCAACTGCAGACATTCGCTAGAATTTATATCTATGCGTATTATTGAGCCATGAGCGGATCACAATTTCATGTACCAATAAGATCAAATTTCGTTAAACAATCTAATTCATAGTTTTACAACAGAATTATCAAGAGAATAAACACATGCATGTCACTTATGCAAACCATGTTGAGACCAAGAATTAAATCTATCAAAAGGAAAGGTACCTTTATCTGCAATACGAGTTTTTTGTTGTTGATACAATGGCTGTCATTACATATAATTACTGACACATCGTTTCCAATTCTAACATACAAAACATAACGACGTATAATATCTAATAATAGTGTCAGCCTGAAATAGTACGCATAGGAAACGAGGTACACAGGCATATGTAACAAGTCATGCATGATGGTTTGGGTTACAGAAACATACATCACTTGCTAGAAGGTATAAAAGGACAGTATGCGGTACACCCTATTGGGTTGAAATATCGAGACTATTCGTGACTATTGACCTGATCCATTATGATATATTGCGTTTTTTGTTCTTCTGAACTACCCTGTTCTCAAATAACTCAGAGGCCATCACATCGTTGGTGTCTGGGCTAGACGACGAATTTTGAAGAAATTAAAGAAATTAACTGAAGGTTTGTACTATCTAAAGAATACATATTTAACTTGTGGTAAATTATACTTTACATACACATTATGCGATTGTGGACACGGTTTCGTCGCATCTCTATATATTAAGGACGCTGTCAATTTTGCAGACTAATCTAATACCTATAATAATTAATGTCTTATTAGGTGAAGGTAGTGTTAATATTGAACATTAAAATATAGAACACATATTTTGAGTGAGCCTAATTTAATAATGTACATATGCGAAGAGTCATGACATTTGCACCTTACATTGTTACAGAGAATCAGCATATTGTTAAATACAAAACATTGATTATACATGATTTAATACATGGTGAAGAATTATGCCAACTTTTCGTAACGATGTAACTTGTACTGAAAATCGAAACTTGGAATAGTGTATTGGGTGTTGAGAATATATCTTGCGGAAATATATTTTACCTTTTGTGTCTTCTTTCAATTTAATTTGCAGATATATCATGATACATATTCGTTTTATAATGTGATTTACTAACATATATAAAAAAGATAATGAATGACAGGGTAGTGTAATAGCTGGAAGGTATTTTCATATATTCCATTCAGGTTAGGGTGGTTTATCTTCAGGTGCTACATTTAATAACTTTTCCAGTCGGGAAATTTCGTGATATTTACAGTTTGGACGGTGACGCTATCAAAATGTTACATTTACGGACTACATTTTAGTGCCTGTATGTAGAACCACTAATGTATTTGTTTGAGTACAGTTATGACATTATGTCAATTTATCAGAATGGATGAAGGGTAGTTACATATCTTACAAATATAAATGGTTCCTTGATTACGTGAAAGGTTTGTTTATTTTACGTAATGGATGAGATAAAATATCAGTGAGATGTAACGCACGGGTATATTTAATGTCGCATACTCAGATTATATCGATCACATGCAACATCGACCAGATGTGTGGATGCTTCTTCATTAATTGTGTGTGTGTGTGTGTGTGTGTGTGTTTGTGTGTGTGTGTGTTTAAATCAGGAGGAATATCCAATCGTGGGCCAGGTTCAATGTATCTTGTAATTTATTTTTTAACAAAGGTGTGTGCATCGCAGCAGCATCATTACTTCAAACCATATTTCGGAACACAAGTTCCTTGGATATCGGCTCTGTCATTACCTGTCTGAACCCGCGATATATTTCGAGTACATGTTTTTGAGCGACATTGCACTCAATATAAGACTTGTTTGCGTTATACAACAAGTGGTGCTTAGCATTGTATTATGAAAGAGATATTTATCTGCTCTTACCGTTATCAGTATTTGTGCAAGTATATGCGTTCGAACCAAAGCCACACTCATGCACGCTGAAATGTTTCTAACTTAATTCGTGTGGCTGAGTCAGGGAAAATCGAATAGTTTGATTTTTAACTTTGGATCAGTTGTACATAAATACTTTGTCAACTAGTGATAACACATTATATTTTGAAGATCACCCATTACTAATGTAATGTACAAATTATTGATTTAAGTTATTACGCAGGGTCCAATTATCGATCGGGTCTTGGCATGATAGTTTAATTCGGTTAGATATTTTGTTGGTGATTTTATTCTCATTGGGTTCGCCATTGTGCAAGAGCGTGATGACGTTGGTAAACTATTGAGGCCAGCCATGCGTCTTCACTACAATAAACAGTGCGTCTCTATTGATTATGTCGAACGCGTTTGTCCGGTTCACGAAGACGGTATACATGTTCATGTACTGAGTAAGGAATATATCGTGTGTTGCATTTTGGAGTAGTTAGTCAAGAACAGTTTGGCTGATCGCTGAGGGAAAGGTTATGAGCTGCCTAAACTATTCTTTCCATCTATACTTATTGCCAGCATTGTATTTTATTAGTGTAATTCCATCTTAGACATAGCCAGGCTTTGAAGGGCCGAAGATTGACTTGACAGAGTTCTATAACTATTTGGAGTTGTTAGCGTCAGCAAAGCCTTGTACTTCATAAGCTTTCTTTTTATACCTCTGGTCTTGCATTTTGTTTCTTCTATCGAACCTATGTTAACAGGATTTGATGTGGTTTCTTTGATAATGGAGTTTGTCTGATTATGCCAGTCTATGAATCCTTGTTTCTTTTTGGTAAGCAGACTTTCATTACCCCATATGAGCTGTACTTTTCGTTATTTATGCGTATGATTGTTAGATTCTAAGTGCTACAGAATATACATCTGAGTATCATAAAAATTAAAGCAGATCTTACTGGTATTTCTGGGTAATAATCACGACACAATAAGCAACGCCCGCCCATTCTTGGCATGTTGTCAAATAGATAGTAAACGTATTCATCTCATTGTTTTGCTAATTATTTGTTTATCCTACTCCAAACAGATTTTGTATTTATTATGTTCGTTAATTAGTGTCATTGTTCATGCAGAAACTGAATAATATAGTGGGTCTATATGTTTGTCATATTTAGTTGTGAAGAAATGTTAAACTGAGTCCCTAGTGAAAGCTATTGAGATTAGTAATCCATAATCCTTAGCCGAAAAGGCTGGTTTTGTAAAATTACATTTGTCTGAAGGCTTTGGAATGGATGCGATGTATGTGTCTGCCGTGAATTAAAATGTGATAGCCAAAAACACGTAATGCAAATTAATGACAAAAATGGGTGTGATCTCACTAGTGAGCGTCATGTTATTTTTTATTTTAGTGTAATGCCAACGATTCATTCACGACAACACCCTGGCTGCAATAAGCCCTCAAAGGACAAACTTAGGTAGATACGTGGTCAAAGCCCTACGGGTTTACTTGTGGGAGAAGGAAGATACATGGATCCAGCACGTTCTGTTGGCGATGTTTGAAGTGCCGTTGAGGTTGAGGTGAAAACAACATCGGATAATTTTCGATGGATTATTGAGACTTAAAGAATCTTAATATCGTGTGTGAAGTTAACGGGTGCTTATTTCACGGATGCCCTATACACTACCCTCAGCGTAACACCAACTATCAGGTTTTTGATGAAGACTTATCAGACCACGTGTCGTTTTCGCATGAAGTTAGAACTACAAGGATGCCAAGTGGTGGAAATGTGGGAACACACGTTCCATCATCGGTTGACAACCGATTCAGAGTTTAAAAGCATCGTGGAAAGTTACAAGCTGGTGGACCTTTTGAACCGAGTGAAAGTTTGTACGTAGGAGGTACACATGCCACCTCTTTCCTGTACCAAGTCGACGGAGAAAAAAAAAGAAATCTGACAAATAAACAACTGACAATTCCCGTGTGGCGTACCTGTGACCTGTGATTAACGAAAAGTATTCATGTTCTATAAGCTGTCAAGACGTCCTGGTTCCTCGTCTACAGACATAAGCAGATATATATGCGGTAGTCTTCTTGTTGAGTCTTTGTATAAATACAAATAATAAGACTCATGAATGACTTGAGCTTAATATATACCAGCTTAATGCAGACCGCGGAGACGTTGAATAAAAACATCTTACAAATAAATGATATGTTCACTTTGTATTATGAATGTAGTTAAGTGTCTGATTTACAAAAGTTAAATAGTCAGTATCATAGAATGAAATTGAAATTTTATTTATAGCAAAACATAGGAACTTTTACACGGGGAAAAAATCTCCAGTTGTTCTTAAAATAAAAATTACCCTAAAATACGTAATACGGATAAATGAAATATTTTATTTTTGTAAATACGTCTCAGTACTAGATTCCTTATTTTACATCTGAATTAAAGAAACCAAATAAATAAACTTAGATATTAGACATTACAAATTACGATCAGCGCAGAGGCTAGGAATTTCTAATTTGGTGGAGTAATGCACACTGTATCTGATATATACATATACTCTATACTCATACTCTGTTTCAGGTGTGATCTCCGGTCATGTGGTATCACATGTCATCGAGCTGAACAGCGCAAATAGTTAAATACTCACATAGTCTTCTAGATTCATTTTTTATATGAATTTGGCAGACAATGCAATATGTTAATCACACTTAAATTCTCATCCATATCATTGTTTTAATACAACTACGCTTCATGACTCTAACAGCTGATATAACGAAAAATACGTCTGCAGACACGAAAACAGACACTAGGACACATGATCGATTCCATGTAGTAAATTTATCAAGTTCACATTTTGACTAAATTTCATTTGTTGTTTGTAAATGCTGATCTTCTTTTATGCAACTATATTTTGAATATTTAATAACTGATTCTTCACTTTTATGCTTGTCAATACAGTTGTAGTGTTATCAGCATGCATTGGTAGTTGTTTACTCTACACGCAAGCTTAACAGAAATGATTAAGGCTTATATTACGTTGGAGTTTGACGGAGAGGATATACTATATAATATTTAATCTTTTGCCAATGACAGTTTAAACGCAGAGGTGATGATAGTTAACTTTTATATTAACCCTCTCTTTGTGTCGCTGGTTGTATCGTGAGTATATTTACGAAACCATCAGACATGTTCGGCATCCCGGATAAACAATGGTTGGTTGAAATTACGTCACATGACTATTTTCCGAACAGTATGAAAATGAGCGAGATTCGTAATTCGTAATACCTGTAAACAAAAAACATTGTATTGAGGTAGTTATAATTATATATCTATTAAATGACATTAAACAAACGCATAGAGATAACAATAATAATAAAAAGACAAGTAAATGAATTTTAATTTCTTTATTCTCAAATATAGACTGGAATTACACGTATATAGTACAGCAACATAAATGAATTCAAGAAAATTTAAATCACTGCTATTGATCCATGCTGAATATAGAAGTAATATTGTGCCATATAAAATAAGCAACTATCTCCAGCCACAACTTTCAAAATATTTACTGTTTGAGTCGTACATTCCTTGTTAAATAAATACGTTAAGGTTATGACGGTCAGCATATTATATAATTAGTGTATTGCATCTGTTATACATAATTTAATGCATACATTCATGGTTTGTTTTTATTTTTGTACTCCCAATATAGTAACAAGTAAACAAGTTCCGGCTTTGAGCACTTGTGTAATGGAATCGTTACGTTCAATCATGTTCGTCCATATCAAACAATTATCTGGTACTATAGATAGATAGATAGATAGATAGATAGATAGATAGATAGATAGATAGATAGATAGATAGATAGATAGATAGATAGATAGATAGATAGATAGATAGATAGATAGATAGGAAGGTGCGAAAATGTAAATATACGCCGTCAAATCAAAGGGAATATCACGTGATCGACGGAAAATGTTGCCTATAGTACTGGAATAGCATTACATTATCATGGAAACGTACAATACATTAGATATTATCAATTACCGATATAATTGGCATACTATTGTTTAAATTAACCAAAATAGAGTTTATGCTATAAAATAATTTAATCATAAGCATATACGTGTATGTGATTATTGTATATATCAATTATATAACATAAAATATAAATACATTATGTTACACTTGATATAACCACTTCTAGAAAAGAAAGCTCTAATTTTGCTATATATATATATATATATATATATATATATATATATATATATATATATATATATATATATATATATATATATATATAGAAATGATTAAAAAGTATAAAACTTATTATCCAAATAATGTAAGAAAATTTCTTTTACATACAATAATGAATTCAAAACTGGCTTTTGAATGAAAAGTTTAACTATAATTGTATTTCTTTATGAAAATCATATTTACGTTTCGTAACTAATTTTATATAAACATCATATGAAAATTCCCCAGGTGTATGGATTTCTAAAATTCAACAAGGTGCATAACTTATACACAATAATAGTGATATTTAAAAGCCTGCAATCAAAGAATGCAAATAGTTGTTCACTTTATCCAGTTATAGAAGAATGATATTTTATTCGTTGATTGCTACAAGTTGTGGCACGAAACATAATTATAATTAGTCAACTAATATGAAGCCATGCTGAATATTCTTGAATCGAAAATTACAATGTTCTTATCATATCATTTTCATTTCTTGAACACGATTCATAACTTGTAACGCAAACAACTAATTAATAAATAAACACAATCAAACATTTAATCAGTATTGTAATACAATAAAACGAATAGTTATTAATTAACACGAACAAACCATTACCTAGTGATATAAAGCAACAAATTTCCTAATTAGTACTGCACAAAATAAAATGCTACTTAAAACTGCAGCAAACAATATATATGAAACGAAACTTCATCTTTAACAATTTCAGCATCTCAGATACAGAGTTTAGTGTTTATTAACATCAAACACATCTCTTGGTTTGGGAATTCCCTCCACCCCTTCTGTGACAACATCTTCACTTTGCACAAAACGTCCAGCAAACTTGAAAACCAAAAATACGTATTACAGATTATGATGACGTAGAAAATATATTATTCCGGTTATAAGGATAACGTATTTTATTTTAATGTGCATCTGGATACGGGAACTACTTTACAACGTTATCTTCATGGTTTATACAATCAATGCAATAATATTATCATGTCTTTGAAACTCATTTTGTTTAAAGCCTAGAAAATATAGTCTCAATATTACTTTATGACTCATTTAAATCTTATATGGGTACGTATTGGGGACTTATCGATATTGTTTTCTTCTTTGATGTGTTGTGGCTGCTTAATTTATATTAGGTGGTAAAATTAAATCTCAGAGGTAAGTTAAGTAAGTTTGTATGGAGTTACAAGCTTATATGCTTATCTGAAAATGCGTTTGGCAATAGATTTGCATAAGTTCAGGGGCATGGCTTCCGTATAATCGTCGTTAGCTCTCGTAATATTTAGCAGTGAGCATTTTATTCACGTGCATACAACAGACTTGGCTTTGCCTTGTTGTGCTAAGCGTGCATACAACTAAACGACTTGGAACAAAACCTGCTGCATCCTACTATTAAAACAGCTATCCGAAGTAAAGGTCCGTCATCCAATATACTAGCAGAGCCCTTTTCTTGATTTGTATGAAATTCACTTTACTAATAACTTTTAAATTATTTTTTCACAACAACAGTGGGAAAAATGTGTCATGTCTTTTATATCGTCAAATGTTGTGAGAGATTGCTACCTTAGCAATTTACGCTTACGACAACACGGGCTATGGATTGCAAAGCTGAAGGAATATTAAATGAATACTAACGCAAAAATGTCAAATACTATTATTACAGCCTTCATATTTTGATGTAGGAAGGATGAATGCTATTTTTGTTATTAACATTAACATTAGATGTTTTAGAAGATAACCTTCAAAGCAACTCCAATACTGCAACTAAGTTGATTGATCTTACATACATACACACACACACACACACACATATATATATATATATATATATATATATATATATATATATATATATATATATATATATATATATATATATATATATATATATATATATATATATATACATATATGAGTGTGTGTGTGTGTACGTGTGTATACATTGAAATTAACATGGCTTGTAAAGTGTTGGAATAAGGCAATAATAACATACCAATACTATAGGTATATCAACTTGTGTCCCACCGATGTCGCAATAATAAACATACATAAACATTCTTGGAATGATGAATTTCCACTCATTATTAATTAGTTAGGTAAGATAATAACGATACAACGTACCATTAGTACCGGTGTTCTAACTGAATCTAACATGGTACACAATTAATTCTAACTCCCATCTTTTTCCATTTTCCGCTCCACTCGCATTCACAAGGGATATACTATGCATAAATTGCTGGCACGCTTATGTGGGTGCGCTTTTGTCGTTCCCGCTTTTGTACGGCGCCTTTATATATATATATATATATACATATATATATATATATATATATATATATATATATATATATATATATATATATATATATATATATATATATATATATATATATATATATATGTGTGTGTGTGTGTGTGTGTGTGTGTGTGTGGTGTGTGTGTTTGTGTGTGTGTGTGTGAAATCTACACATGTGTATCGTTGACAATCTGATCTTTAATGTAAAATGTATCGTTTATTCAATCAAAAAGCAATTTCTATCACCTGTATACATACTTCTGTTCACTTACTTTCAATTATTCCCACCACATTTGCAATTGAAACCAAACCAATATTCACTTAGCCATCCTTGACACTTAGCACACTGAAACAGAAACGGAAACAGTTCATAAGTATTGCAAATTAAACACGTTATCAAATCAAACCTTTATTAGATGTAATGCTGCTTTGACATCTGTATTATATATATGCATGAAGCCATTACCTAAACCGACTCAAGTAACATTGTGAATTATATGTATATATATATATATATATATATATATATATATATATATATATATATATATATATATATATCCAGCCAACGGTCACACAAGCGCACTGTGTACACTTAAGTATACACAGACATACACAAAAGTAACAGGAAAAGAACGAAATAGACAACATTTGTCAAATCGTAATCCGGAGGTACATAGGTAAATGTCCTATGTCTTGGACGTATACTGAGATAAGCATGTTATATACAGAATCAAAATCAACATGACAGGTCACGTTGATAATGGCCCTGACTTTGGATAAGTTCATGTCTAAGATACAATTCCCCATGCTATATTATGTATATAATAGATAACAAAGGAGCGACATTAGATATCCCATAACACCTACCCTCATATACAAACATGTATGCAATCAAGCTTTATTTCATCTATTAGTCAAAAGTAAAATTCATACACATTTACGTAAGATGTATTCTTATTAGAGAAACAAAGTATATATGAAGCAATGTTGACTGAACTTTGAAAACGAAAATAGGAACATTTCATCCCAAAAGGCATCCTTTGATATGTATGATTGTTTGTTTGATTAGGATGTTTAACGTAGCTTTAACAATTTTTCAGTCATATCGCTACGATGTCTGCTGTGAGGCAGTTTATAGTGATGTCTGGCACTGAGGCATCATGCCGCAGACATGTAGCATGATGTCCCACCCAGTCACATTATCCTGACACCAGGCCGACCAGTCCTAACACTAACCTCTTAATGCTGAGCGTCAAGCGAGGCAGCTGTTAGTACCATTTTTGTAAGTCTTTGGTATGACTCGGCCGGGGATCGAACCGCGACCTCCCGCTTCCGCGGCGAACGCTCTAACCACTAGGCCACCGGAACGGTGATATGTATGAAGTCTATCCTGTTCATTTACCTTGAGTGAAATTTGACATAGTCAATTTAAAAGGTCAAATATTCTTGGCAATGACAATTAATCATGAATCTGTTTGGTTACATTATTCGCTTTTCAATAGTCAGTGCAAATGGGGAAATAATTATCTGTTATCAGGAAGTTATATAATGTAAACTGCAGTCACTTTTATATACAATCATTATCTAGCAAATGCTGAATTTCAATTTGTAAACATTACTCTTTAAAAGGTTTCTTATAATAAGGAAGTTGGTTAACAGGTGTGAAATACATAATTTCAACATCACTGTATATTTTATTTACTTGTGTAGGAACGGAACATCAAGAGCCATGTGTTCACATTCAAGTCATAGGTATGTTAGATCATTATATTCTTGCTGATTCAGACGTGAAAGTGTCTGGTCTAGATTATTCACAATGTGCGAATACTTAAGACTGGTTAAACTAAAGTCAACACAGTATGTTTCTAATGGTTAAATTTGCACTTTGTGTTGATTACATTGCTTACGTTTCAATTTGTAGGATTCAGAATCAGCATGCTTTTCCTCTTGCAATAGGTAACCATATGAAGAGGCGACAATATCATATATGTCATTTCTAAACGTTGTGAAAGGTTTGAAATTTAAAAGTGTTTGAATTAGACTGAACTATTTCATTTGTGATTTACCAGAAGACTGTTGGGTAGCAGACATAATGAGAAAATATATTCAATTAGCAAAGGATTCCTCGTCTGCTGTATGATTAGCATCTTCTAATGTTTCAGCTTTGTGATTATCAAAGCAGTTCTGAACAATATCTTCGACGCAAGTTGTCAATTCTTGATCTTGATCTAATATACGTTGTTTGTTATTATCATCATATTTTTCCAGTTTCGTGGTTAATCTAATATTTATTTTGACAAAATAAACTAAACATGTTTTTTAAAGTTGGAATTTGCATGTTAATAGCCAGTTCTAATATTTGTAAAATAACTTAAACTTCGCTTTCTTCATTTTCAATTTATGTCTGTTTTTCCCTCTCATAACATCTACCTGTACAACCCTATAGTCTCTTAGTACATTGGTAATTCCTGCTTTACATTCAGTTGTTTAAACATGTCAGTATAAAGGAATAATTTTGTTTAAAATATATTTTGGAATTACAAAATGCTCATATAGTCTTTCATCTACCGTAATTTTAAATGATGGACTTATTGTTATTGTATTCGAAGACATTCAAAGTCTTTTGACACAGCAACATATTTAATAATGGACTTTATTTGGAACACTATATTTTTTTGACTTGTGAAAATTATTTTGGGACTTGGTAACACTACTGTATGTTAATTTTAATTCTCACCTATATTAATGGGAATAACATGTGGCATGGTCCAATTTCGTATAATGATCCCTGGCAAATCTCTTATCTTAAGGCTATGGTGTGATTTTTTCAGCTGCTTTTGTTTACTATTTATAGCTATGGATATATTTGCGGACTTCTGAATTTCGGGCTTGTGTTGTTATTTCCATTGTTGTTAGGCATGTACATTTTCCATGGTTACTCTGCAGTATGTAGATAGTGATATAAACATTGTCGGCTAGGAAGAAGAGCTAGCATCGCATGGCAGGTAGACACGTCGATTCAAGGCAAGTAGAAAATATTAAAAACGGATTATTTTACTACTATTCTGAAATGCATCAGGCTACTTAGTAGATAATGGTTTTCAAACGTTTCACCAAGGAAAAGGGCTTGCGTTTGCACTGTGAGCACAACATGATATAACAAATAGGGGTTATGTACATAAGCCTCGTCTACTATAAGCTGCCATTGACTTGTATAGCCATTATTCCTAATCTTTGTTGTACTATAGTTATCCAAAAATATGGATATTTTTTTAGCTCACTTGTGTATTTTACTTTTTATGATCTTTTATACTAGGTAGCTCCATGCAGAGTTACATTTGTACATAAACATTGGTCCCTGCCCCCTTAGTTGTTATCGTTAACTAAACTGTATGTTGTTTCAGTTTATCGATTACTTCGTTTGAGACCAAATAGTAATAGCACATGATATTATTGCTATATCTTGATAGCAGAGCTTAATCCAAACAAAATATGTCAATGCAAACATACATAACATTTAACTAGGAACATTACCCACAACCATCGACTAATGATATTTTTAGGATTAGCATTAATATAATTATTCGGACGTGATGACACCCAATCTTGACGTACATGGAAATTTTAATAACGTGTATATGGATTTTGTTTTGCTTTGAATTCACATCTCTAAGATCAATTTTATGGTAGCACGACTTGAGAGAAAACTTTTAGGTATTAAATTAAGCAGAAGAGAACGATATGAG
Source organism: Unio pictorum (assembly GCA_030141615.1). Lineage (NCBI taxonomy): Eukaryota > Metazoa > Mollusca > Bivalvia > Unionida > Unionidae > Unio > Unio pictorum. The sequence continues at coordinate 3,485,564 of JARLTB010000114.1, forward strand.
TATAGTATGCATATTGAGATGTTAAACAAATAATATACGACCAAGATTTAAAGCCCGTTTTTGGTCTTACCCAAGATGTTCATATGTTTTAAAGTAGCATTAAATGTGATCACGGATGGAAACATTTTAAATGATTGTTGAATATTGTCTTTACAAATAAATACTTTTCAAAAGGAAATGCAACTTGATAAGTTACGTCACTTCCGCAATCACCATTACTATATATATATACCGGTATATATATATATATATATATATATATATATATATATATATATATATATATATATATAGTGACACTCTTGGAATTGTGTACTTACAGAAAACTGAGTGTGTTCATTTAATATATTGCAATAATGTATCTGGATATAAGGTTATTCTAATTATAGCTTAACATATTTGTTTCTATTCAAACAATGATCCTAATGAAAGAGACATATCTGATTTATACCTAGCTTGCCTTTGCGAATGGAATTAATCAGGAAATGCATCTTAAGGCAGACATACCTACCGATGAAATTACTTTCGAACCTGTTATGGATCAATCACAAAATATTGATCAATATGATCATCATGTGATTATTCATTGAAACATTTCAAATCAGGGTAACAAGAGACAATCACATGTTCTCGAGCGGATCAAATGACATCCGGTATGTGTCACATAATTATTAGGGAAGCTGACCCTGTTGAGGTAGGAACTTGCTACATAAAAACCAAATGGGGTTCTGATGCGTAAAATAACATCATGTGAGGTTGCCGCTGATGATGAATAGTCAGTGACATATATCCCATGAATCCAACTTGGCTGGATATTTAGGAATGAGTACAGCCTACTACAAGGTCTTATCTCATTTGTCGCAAATTAGAAGCAATTCAGCTTAATAATGTAGGTCTTGTCACACCTGTACAATGGTAAGAAAACATAACCAAAATATACCTATAGCTCATTTAAAATCCTTTATGGTATAGTATGACTAAACTAGAATTAAATCCATACCAAATTTCTTCCTACATTTTGGCATTCCTAGGCCTGTCAGTTCTGATTAATTACAATCAGGATTTATATTTAATGGCACGATCTTCATAGAAGTCATGTATGGATTGGGTAGCAAAATTTACAAGTATTCCTTGCATCAAATTAAAAGACAGTGAGTGTTAGAAGTATTGTATCAGTGTAAAGATTATGATCATGTCGTATTGCTTCGATGACATAATTACACGAATATATTCACCATTTGTTGCTTGACGTTAGGGATTCAGTGCAAGGGTAACTTTTATTTGTGTCTGTAGAGCGAGTTTTCTGAAAAATATTTTGGTCGGATTACAGCAGTTTGTTCAAAGATTAATTAAATAATATGACAATAGTGTAGCTAGTAATCGTAGGTTTCTCTGTCGACGTCCTTTAAAATAGTTGCAAATTAGTTTTAAGTCAATTAAAGTTTTAGATGACAACTGAAACATTTAACATGCATATAGCAAATTCGTATACTATGAGGTTCTGACAATTTGATTTGTTGGGGTGGTGCAGGGATTTTATTTGAGCCGACTTAGCTTGTAAATAATATAATGGATGTAATGTGTTTTTATTTCACTTGCAATTGTGCCAGACATGCGTCAGCTATTTCAGACCTAATGTATTTTGTAAAATATATATCCCAGACAACGATCTACGAAAATGAAACCTTTGGTCCCTAATGTTATTGTAACATACTATGGAACTGACTGAGGTATGTTATTAAATGCAGCAGTATCAACTGACACAACATGTTGATGGTTCTCAGCTATATATATATATATATATATATATATATATATATATATATATATATATATATATATATATATATATATATATATATATATATATATATATATATATATTGTTATTATATACGTATGGAGTTAGGTATGCATGGGTGTGTCCATGAATGTGTGTCTACCTTCATAAGTCTCTATGTGAAATGGAACACAAATCTTCTGAATAAGTCAAGACCTGAATTCCCATACAATATTCCTTTTTATGTCTATGTATTTGTTTCATAGTTAGAAATATAGAAAAATACAGAGTCGGCCAAAATTATTTTAGCACATTTATTTCTGGATCCATCACATATCAAATAGATATACAGGATCCAAATTAAAGACGCGGCACTGAATGATATAATAAACTTGTGCTGATAGTGAAAAACTGGAAAGCAATTGGCTCACATGTGGATACCGTACCATTATATATTTATTTCGCGTCTTTCAACATTTTAACATGTAATTTTTCCGAAGTGTGTAGTTTGTATCTTTTAATATATATGTTCTCATACATGAACTTCTTAAGCAGCATTGGCAAATATCTCTGACACATATTATGTCAAGTTCAAGCCGGCAAACTTATTTCTGCGGAGAAAGTGAAACTGTTTTCACAAATAATACCAGTCATGGTACACATTCTACAGTGAATATAAATCAACTATGAAAGGGGCGGATATAATATGGCATTTACATTTTATTGTTATGTATTACATGTAAACTAACACATGTCATTAAAAAGGATTGCATTCGTTTACTCAAACCCACCAGTTCGTTTACATTTGCTTGATTGCAAGTTACACTGGCAGAGTTAATCGTAATGGTACTGATTCGAATAAAATAACCGCTCTAAGTAACATAAATAATGTTTGTACTTTTCGTCCAACGCCAAAATGTGCTGGTAGTATTTATATGTTCGTATTATTTATACTAAATACAATTATAATTGTACAAATGTGCAGTTGTTCGTTCTGAGTGAAGACTCGGCATTATCAATGATAGTGTAATTCATCATTTCCTAATCGTTTAAGTGGTTATATCCATTGAGAATACTAACATTCAAATTGAGAGCAGCTGCCACCGTTTGATTGATGTTTGTTATTACCATGTATACACTAGTTCTAAAGTGCTATAGATAAAGTACTTTTATCAATGCGATTTTGCATGGAATTATATATTTTCATGAGTATCAAACTTCAGGTGACTTACTGATGCATACTTTACCGTTATGAATACCATTTGGGTATGTATGTATGTATGTATGTATGTATGTATGTATGTATGTATGTATGTATGTATGTATGTATGTATGTATGTATGTATGTTTGGATTCTCAAAGAAGAGGTGGAGCAATAAGAACACTAAAGAATGGGAATGCAGCTGAAGTAGACAACATCACATCTGAACGATTCAATAATGTTGGGGAATCAGTGATAGAGATACTAACAAAAATCTGCAACAAGATTTGGCAAACAGGCATATGGCCAACACATTTGGACCCAGTCACTGATTATACACTCCCAAAAAAGGATATCTCCAGCTGTGACAAAATATGAGAACTACCAGTTTGATCAGCCATAATAGAAAGGTGAAGCTGCAAATCATCTTGGATAGACTGAACCGAGCAGCACCAACAAAGGGCAGGTATGTCAAAGCAAAGACCCATCTAGAGACTAAATAATTTATGTCTGAAAACTAAAATCATACTATTGAGTGCACTATTCATCTCAATTGTTTTGTGAGGCCTGGACCCTGACGGCATATTTACAATGTAGATTCAAGGCACTTGAAATCCGATGCTGCATAAATATCTTTGGCATCTCTTATATGGACCAGGTCACAAATGAAGAAGTTCGTAACACCATCAGGCCCAAAATAGGCCATTATGAAATCCTCTTCACCACTGTCAAAATGGGAATGCTGATTTAGTAGGGTTATGTTACTAGAGCCAACGCTCTTTCCACAATATGACTGCAGGGGAGTGTCCAGTGTGGCAGAATTAGAGGGGGACAGAGTACAAAGTGGACTAAAAACATCGCAGATTGGACCAGGAAAAGTTTTTCAGAGACAGAGACATTGACACATGATCTAAACAAGTGGAGTGAACTGGTCAGATGTTCAGCAGCACCGTGCCTCAACAGCCACAGTAGGTCAATGGACTGATGTATGTATGTATATGTATGTATGTATGTATGTATGTATGTATGTATGTATGTATGTATGTATGTATGTATGTGTATGTATGTATGTATGTATGTATGTATGTATGTATGTATGTATGTATGTATGTATGTATGTATGTATGTACGTTTGGAAGAAGGAAGATTATGGTTATCAAGACATAATTCACATTTTAGGTTTTATTGAATACGAACTTTGAGCCATAGTGATTAATTTTGTCCATTGCTTGGGTGCATATATTATTATATTGAAGCTAAACTTAAAAACATAGGTACCATAACTATAAAAAATTACATCATACGTTCCCCCAATGAACACAATTTACATCGTGATGCTTTGATATTTTATTTAATGATTGTGCTTTAAATAGTGTATATTCTGGAAAGGCGTCCCCCGCATACAATAATTAGTTCCAAAGGTTAAAAGACAACCATGTGTCTCTTTTACTGCCTGGGAGCACCTATGTGAAAAATTGATAGTTCAAAATGTGAATCTATAGATTGATATGGTAAATCTTTTCCCTGAGAGCTCAGCATCTGATCTGCAATGAAAAGTTTCTCTCAGATTATCCAATCTGCAAAATGTGTCATTAGCTTTGTCGTTTAATATACAATTTTCACTACGTTCCTGATAATTATGTAGAATGGCAATATTCCAACTCGCGACAGATATATAATATATCGAATATAAAAGGAATTGAACAAAAGATATTTGAATAACTACAGAAATAAACAGCCATAACCAGAACAATAATTTAAAAATCTATTCAATCCATCATCATAATCAAATTTGGTTTCCTTTATGACGAAAATTTGTTGTTTTAATGTCAACATGACAGTTGCATTGATCGTGGAATTACTAGGAGAAAGAATGAGGAATGAAATTGAAAAATGCTGTTTCTTAATTAGTTATAATTTGGGATTTAAGAGGAAGATATTTTTAAAAGCAATTATTATTCTCAAATTGTCATTTAACCCAACACAGTTGAATTCATTAGGTCTGACAAGTAGCAGCTTATTTATTTATTTCTTTCAGTCCCATACACCTACACAACTTACGCAACGCGCCTTGTTTAAAAGCATTATTTCTTGCAGATTCTCGAGAGCATCAACTGTATGCATATATTAGACCTAATCAGTTGCAATTTTATCAAAATGTATACTTTCCAGATGTATTTGTTTTCGGGTCGTATTTGTTTTCGGGTTGTATGTCACCATAGAACAATACTTAAACGTCTCTCTATTGTTCAAGTATAGTTTAATACATCCAGCTAAACACACCACATCTGTTTTCCACATATTGTCCATAAATGTATGACAAATAGACATCATCTCTGTATGGCAGTTATTGCATTTATTGCATGCCACATACATCGCATATCCGTATTCCAATTACTTATGTTAATTGTATGACAAATATACGGCATCTTTGTATTCCAGATATTGATTTTACATGTATATTAAATATACAAAATATCTGTAATCTAGGTATTGCCATTTATTATATGAAAAATATACTGCATCTCTGTGTTCCACATATTTTCTTTAATTATATGCCAAATGCTCATTCTCATGAATCAAATTACCTATAACTATGTACCGGTATGTTGTGCGAACCAAGCATGATTGTGTTAATGCACGTACTTATTAATCAAATTTACAATAAATGTCTCTACTTTTTAAAATAAAGTGTGTAATCTTATATATGCATTATTAATGACCTTTACGGCATTTTATTTGAAATAAATATTTACCTACATTATTAATTGTCGATTCATTATAAGTTATGATTCACACAGATGACATTTTAATTATGTGAGCAATAACAAAGTCAATATAACAACTTTGCAAAGTGGCATTTATGTTGTATTTTTATACTGAAGTACAATAGTAGGCTGCAATATGTGTGATATTAGAATTGTACCTATGATTACACCATAACATTATCACATGTAAACATTTTTGTCAAATATGTAACAATGTTTAGTTGTCATCGTTTCAGAGGTTATTCGTCACTTTCAATTCGCGTGATCATATGTCTGACTTATGAATTTTAGCGTCCAAGATATTTTTATATTTATAGCTATTTCGAAACGTATTAAGTGCATAGGTACCGCAAAGAATTGAATATAGCTTTAATACATAATATGTGTTACATAACAGCCACATGACTCCAAATTGTATTGTGTGAAATGCATCATACATGAACATTCCAGATCTTTTAGCTTCGTTTTCCTTTTTTACCAACCTGACAGGCTTACATAAATATTACATGATCATAGTTGAGCTCGAAATATAGCATAATTCCTGAGATGATATTTTATATTTACTTACTTTATTTACTTACTTTTATATACTTTTTATATTTACTTACTTTATATGGTCCAATGCTTGCAGAATATACGAAATGATCAGGATATTTACTTACATAATGTCTGGATGAATGTTCATATTGAACGTAGACACTTACCATCTGAAATGAACGAAAGCTTACAATTAGTGCTGTATCATCAATGTAGGCACTCAATATATGAAATGAAGCATACGATTAAGGTTGTAACATTAATGTAGGTATTTATCATATGAAATGAAGGAAGCCATACAAATAGCGTTGCGGCATTTTTTAGACTCTTTTTGCATATAGTGGTATGCTATATTCTGATTGCCATTGATATTCAGTACAGTACACAACTGTTTGCTCTTGATATTATATTATTAGTTACGGTGACGTACACAAAGATTACTAATTTGCTCTGCAAGAAGACATACTTTACATCAATTTGTGTGCCGATCAGTGATAAAAGGGAACAATTCCAACAAAACCAGCTCAACGAAATCCAGTTGGAATACACCCATCACATTAATTGAATAATACCCGTTTTAACCATACGAGGATACTTAAACACATGGGGATCCATATATTGATACACACGAAACAAAATTTGCCACAATAGCACTGACGAATTCACCTATGACAAAGTGTGACAATAAAATTCAATTGCAAGTAATTAAAGCTGCATTTTTTCTCGTTTATAAGACATATTCAGGTTCACATACATTACCTGAGTTTGATGCATATACCACAGTCAAAATCATTATATTATATGTTTTACAGCAATAAGAGTGTTCCTTGACTTTTTGATTCAAATCTCAAAACACATTCGATATAAATAGTGTTTGGCAATGTTGGTTGCCGAGATGACAATGAAATGCAGAGAGATTCAGACCGGCTGGTGTTACCGATGCGAATGGTACTGCCTGTCGGATTGATATTATGGGTTTAAACTATCTGGACTAGTCTTGCAAGTACGTGGTCCATCCAACACATTTAATGGCTTGCTTTTTAAACACTGTTTTACATTCTGACGCGACAATTAGATTTAGACCATAAAAAGCATTCGGGTCATGCAACTCTCGCTCTGCTTGGAAAGGTTTTGCGATTGCAACAAATGGGGAGAAAAAGACATGTTCAAAAAAAGAGACTGGTTTGGGGTCATTGGGTCAAAATTAAAACAATAGCATATAAGATGTTTATAACTTATAATCTGAGTAATACAAAGGATTGAATTTCGTAACTCTGTCGAAAATACATGTTATTCTCACGATTAATTATTCAGTAGCAGTCACATACATGACAATATATCCGATGATTCTGACAGAGAAGAGGTCTTGTTAAATGCATGAATTATATGATCTGGCTTTCTGTTGTGACGATATATTATATGTCAAGACTGGTTTAGACACCGTGTGAGCAATTAGATGGCATGTTGTTTGTAAGATTGTTGATAAAGATCCTTTTGATCCTTTTTGCATCATGGCTTTATACACACCATGGCAGACATCATTTTTGTTTCAATTAGTTAGGAATACGTTACGAGTATTATTTTGGACGTGCTTCTCAGCTTGAGTGCAGGGTACGCTGCATTGAAAGGCTCTCCGATATTAACGTCAAACATCGTTCCTTCTTTTGGAAAGGTAGCACTTACTAATCATGCCTTAAGATGACCGACACGATGAGATTTGAAGCCTTCACCTTAGTTACACACTCATTTCACGTACTAGATATATAAGGCCTAAAGAAATAATTTCGCATTCAATTTACAAACACCGTTAATGTTGTTATAAAATCAATGCCGCGATTGGCTGTCTATGCCTGCACTTGGGGACACAGTTAGGATTGTAATAATGGCATTATATATATATATATATATATATATATATATATATATATATATATATATATATATATATATATATATATATTGTATGTGATAGCTCGGTGTTGAATTAATAATTATGCAGATAACTGATATTTATTTTGAAGCAGATGCGATTTTCTTCAGTTACAGTAACTTTGACAATTATCCTTTTGACTCTAAGCTAGGTTAGCGTCATAATCCCAAGTACGTTCCCCACACATAATCACAAATAACTATGGTATTAAGCCAAAAGGAAATCATGCTCATGACCTGTGCAGATCTTTGGTTCATCTATCGATCCATCGATTCATCCATGCATATGTCTGTGAAATGCAACCCAAGCAATTGCCCAATTGAATATTTGCTATTAACATTCAACATTGCTTATTTCTGTAATTTAGGTAAGCGACACATACTGCAGTGTTGCATCGAAAAACGTTTAAATTTGCAATGTAATACATGCCATGCAATATAAATATCAGATGCTACCTAGCCATGTCTGGTTGGCATGATATCATTATATAGAAGCAGAAACCAGAGGAGTAGGATTACGATGCTTTATCCACAGAGCTGCTGCTCCACTGTCCTCCACTTTGCTGCCAGAGACTTTTCTCTTTTCAAAGTTATAAAGTTATATGTTACATTGTTCACATATATGATTTTGCACCTGATATATATATATATATATATATATATATATATATATATATATATATATATATATATATATATATATATATATATACACACACACACACACATACATATATATTGCTTTTTTATAAATAACAAGACCAATGGAATTTACACTATAATTATACTTCGATAAACGAAATATTTTTATTTTCTAAAACTGGTAAGTATTCACTACTTGCTATGTTGGCTTTTCTTATTTAGTTACTCAATTTTACTTAATTCGGCATCTAATAGAATACTTATTGTTGAGATGCAAAGTAAGTGTTTATAATCGCAATGGCTCGCACGAAACAGACCGCAAAAAAGTCAACCTAAGGATTATAATTGGGTCATTATTAGAAAATGTGAACGAGATTATTAGTTTGGGTCAAAAGTTTCAGTGCTAGGGTGGGACCTAAGCCCAAATATACGTATACTACTGTTTAGTATACATATTAATTGTCAAACTTTTCTTGAATGTTTGTGTAATTTGGTGCATATTACTATGTACTAAAATTTGTTTCCTGTACAAACTGTATAGAAAGATATGATAGACAAGCAGAAAACAATGGATAACAAACAATCAAAAACACACCTGACCACATATTTCAATACGGTGTTGGAAGGCGAACCCGGGAACCAAACGATGATAGCGTACATTATTGAGGGTGCCAAACTCTGGATTTCGGAGAGGCCGAAAACTTCTCCAGACAGGCAGAAGTTCTTACTGCCATGAAGGTAATGAGGATAGATATAAACCATATTCAAGACATCCAGTATGGGGGAAGAAACAAGTACATTTTGCACCCAGAAACGAAACCCAAAACAACAATGAGAGATCATACAGTAGAAAGAACCCAAATAAACAGGAAGATAACAAGGACAAAGAGATGGAAACAGAAACTACCAATAAAAAAGCCAAAGACAACGAACAAATGAACGAACCAACTAATGAAACGACACAAACCAATGACAATAAGCCACACTAGTATGGTACAAACAGATGAGGGGACTAGCGACACTAATACACAACGACATTACTTAGTACATGAAACACACACCAACTTAACAAATAAATGATTGGCAAATTAGAAAACAAAATGGGCACAAAAGTTGTCACCAATGATAGTAGGGATAGTAGAGACATTGACACTAAGGCGGGAGTTGCCACAATAAGCATGAATAGAAATAAGACAAAATGGGGAAAAGTTAATGAAGGGGAATATTTAAAAGGTAGGCTACTACATATAAAATTAGATATGTTGCGCAACATCAACATGTATAGCCCTTCAATTAGGAACAAAAACATGAATTCATACAAAACTTAAGTAAACATGTAAACAACTATACAACACAACACCTAATGATCGGATTAGACTTTAAATGGGTGGGAGAAGACATCGATCGAATAGGGAAACTAACAACACAGGATCTCAGTTATCTCAGGATCTCAGTTATGGGGAAAATATTAAGAGAACATAAATTTATAGATATATATATAGACGATTAAACATATTAAGAACAGAATAAACACATGAATATATAGACAAAGGAATAATAAAAAATAGTTGAGTAGACCAGATAAGTTTTACGGAACTAATTTCGACTTTAATACATACAAAAAAACCGGAAATTATAAACTTTAATATTTTAGATCATAACTTAATACAAATGGAAATGGTGATAAAAATTAGAAATAGATGGCGAAAGGGGACATGGAAAAACTAAACTACTCAATCCTAGGTGATAAACACAGATTACAGAAATGATAGAAGAATGGTAAAATTAAAAATAAAAAGATCACAAAACTGACATAATAGCACATTATGATATATATTAAAGAAAGTGCAAAAGTTAGCATTGTATCACTCACATCAGCGAAAACGAATTCCAAAAAATGGAAATAAAATGACCAAAATTTAGGATAAATAGTAAAAAAAACACATAGAGAGGAAAGGGATAAATATTTAAAACAATTAGAGAAATTAGTAGAAGGAGAGATAAAGGGAAACGAAATACCAGCTTGAAAATACAATCACATCTACAAACAAGCAGAGGGATTATATAAACGGGATGAAGTAAGGAATTGGAGAGAAAAATCACTAGACACACTAACACTAAATGGTAGAGAAGTGATTAATAAAGAAGAAATTATGGAAGGAATACAAAACGAATACACAAAACTCTCTACATCTCAACAAATAGACATATGAACAATAATCGAATACCTAGAAAAAAACACAATGCGAAATGATATCGTCAGAACACAACCAAATGTGTGATGACTTCATTTCTGTGCAGGAAATACAAACCGCAATACAAGAACTTGTAAAAGGAAAATCCACAAGAATAGATGGCCTCAGCGAGGAGTTTCATATATGAAAAAAATCTAATGTGAGTTGGCACAAATGCTTGAAAACGTATTGAATTTTTAATACATCTAAAAAGAACAGAATGACAAATTCAATGAGGGAAGGTCTGAATAAAAGGGGAAAGGCGACATAACTGACTTAAAAAAGTGGATACCCATCTCCCTCCTGAACACTGATTACATCATACTTATTAGAATTTTAGCGAATTGGGTAAAACACGGGATAAATACAATAGTAGAGACTAATCAAACACGTGGAGGAAAAAGTAGGAGCATATAAAACAGCATACATAAATTAGGACAAATATAAACTTTATAAACGGGACAGGCGCGAAAAGTTATATGATACTTTTCGACACGTAACAAGTTTTTGACAGATTAGAAAATAATTATACCCAAAAAGTACTGAAAAAATTTGGATTTGGATCAAACTTCCAAAAATGGACTAATATTATGTACAATAATATGACTGCAAGTGTACAGGTTAATGGGGCGATAACTGAAACTTTGAAATACAAGGATCAGTGAGGCAAGGATGCCCACTATCGATGCTATTATCCGTAAGAGAGATATAAATTCTGAGTATAACAATTAGGAACAACAGCTATATATAATGAATAAAAATCCCAAACTTGAGGGATGAATTCAAGATGCTTCTATACGCAGATGATTGTTCGAACTGTATTAGAAACTTGATCTTCTTTGAACGCTTGGACAAGGAATATGGAACATTTGGTAATGCTTCGGGGTCATAAATAAATCATGACAAACATAAATCTTAAAAATAGGAAACTGTAGGGGGATTATCCAAATTTAATTAAAAACAGAGTAAAAGCTCTGTGATTATTCTTTGGGGCAAATGAAGAAAACAAAGACTGTATAAAAGTAAACAAAAGATAAATGAAATTATCCAGATCTGGTCACTTACGCCACTTAGCTTAATACACCATCGCAAGTGGGCATAACAAACAAAACGCTAGAAACAGTAGATAATGAAATAGTAGACCACAAATGGAATTTCAAGACAAACTATACAAAGAAACCATCTTTATATAGGTACAAATTAAGGAATGGACTATCCTTACCCATCCCAATTCTAACTAAATGCAAAACCATTTTCAATAGTTTTTAAAAAAGGAGGATGCACACCACAAACACCATGGGAAGTACTATACATGTTTTTGTTCAGATTCGGGATGAGAAACAGGCAAGACATATACACACACAATAAACTGAGTACGAAATTAGAAACACCGAGAAATTTGAGAAACATTAAAGAACTTCTATAGAAATTACGACTGGATTAGAGAAAGTTTAACTAAATCAATTAGAGAAAAAGTAGAAGAAGAATTTATTTATGTAAACTGGGATAGAGTTTGGATGCATCGAACCAACATAAGATCACCAAAGGTACAAAGTATAATTTTTAGGTAATTCCAAAACGCCTGGTTAACAGGCGAAGTGTCATTAAGAAGACACATGACAGAAACCCGGTTAGCTGCCCTTTATGCAGAAAAGCCCCGTTCATAAAATACCACACTATGACATAATGTGACAAAACAAATGAAGAAACAATACAACTAATAACTAATGAAAAGGTCGACACATATGAAAGCCGCTAGATACTCTTCCTAGACTGAAATTGTAATAAAAACGTAATGAAACAAAGAACGGACTACATCATGAAAACAATGACAGCATGTGGACAAATAATTACGATTAAGAAATAGAGAAAGAAAACACTTGTTTCTTTTTCCCAACATTTTAAAGGTTGATTACATAATTAACAGTTTTATGAATTTTCCAAACTTGAAAAATAAGAATGAATATCTAGAATATGAACCATAATGGGATATGTACGTTATAAAGTCGTCATGGGGCTATATTACATGCCACTACGCGAGGTGGACAGGACTGTGGAAGATATTGGAAAAGAAAGGTCACCAGTTACTAAAGTTTGGATATATATTATCCACACCACTTCCTCTGTGCAGCTCCCGTACTGCACATAGAATCCATCTGTGTAGGCATCTTAACTAATTTTGGACATTTGTTAACTTTAAATAAAATAAATAATTAGAGACAACGCAAGCCGGGAGAAGAACAATTCAAAATAAAATATGTACGGTCCTCAACTCGAACACAGTCGTACTCAAGAGAAATAAATATACTGAAGGCACAGAACGTCACGAATAAGAAACAATCAGTAAAGCAATGAGTAATCTTTTTCAAAGTTAGTACATTGGACTTTGCGGAAAATTCAAATTTTCAAACTAAAATGAAATAGATGGAATAATACAACGGGTGATGATCTGCTTATTGTTCGATATCACCAAATAGTAAAGCTGCGACAAATTTGACATAAAATGGCTATCGGTACAAAGAAACAATATATATATATATATATATATATATATATATATATATATATATATATATATATATATATATATATATATATATATATATATATATCTGTGTGTGTGTGTGTGTGTGTGTGTGTGTGTGTAGATAAAGCACACAGACATATAGCACTAACACAAATAACACACACAAGATACAGGTGACCTCTATCCAGGGTCAACTGTATGAACTGGGGTCGGGACTCCGATGATGGGTACATAAAACCTTCTCGGACAAACTTCCCTATAGATACACTAGAGAAATATTATAGCTACAAATACCTATTTAACAATTTTTTATAATCACGATATGACAAAATTAAATTAAATGGAGAATTAAATTAAAAAGTTAAAAACACGAACCTACAACTCAGCGGGAATACACCCACATATAAAGACTTTTTTAAATACTTTTTTTTGAAAATGGGGGTTTTGTCTGTTCCCTCCCTCCCCCGCAAAAAAGAAAAACCCAAGCATCAATTTGACAAATGTGTTAAGTTATTTGTATTTAGCGTAAGAAAAATCAACAATTATTCTAGTAAGTCCCACTACACGAACACTCGGACTGTGGATGCTATCAAATACATTATTAATATTTTGTTGTTTTTTTTTGTTGGGGGTGGGTGCTCTCTGCCATGCTGATCTTTCCGGATGCTCTACTCGTTTTTATTTAGGTTGTTCCCCGTTGGTCCCTGCTTCATTCACTGTGTCCGTGTGTTTTTCCTGTTGGATTGTTCTTTGTGTTGCGTAATGTTCTTCATTGTCTATTTGCGTTTTCGGGTGATACTCGTCATTATTTAAGTGATTGGTTTATCCTTAATTTGTTGTTGTTAAATTTGTTCCTGTTATTATATAGTCTACCTTGGTCCAGTTTTTGTTGTGCCTGTTTCTGTTTCCTTAATATCACTTTGTTATGTGGTTGCTATAGTTTCTGTTCCGGTTGTTGTTGCTTTTGTTGTGTTTTCCCTCTTTGCTCGTCATTATTTTGTTGTCATTTGAAAGGCGTATGACCTGTCTCATTACACCTATTGCATTTTCTGTCATAGATAACTCCTTTATACAATGTGTTTGCAAGAAATCCGTGCATAAAGTATGACCTTTTAATGGTTTTGAGATGTATTTTCTCTACTTCAATCATCCTCATTCCGTCGTAGATTTTTGTTGTCGGGATAGTCGCCATTCTTGATGGTATTACTTTTACTGCACATTTTTCCTCAAAGTGTTTTACCACAGCTTCTAGTGGTATCTCTAAAGGAATGTCGGATATGCTCAGCTGTCCGGTTCTCTTTTTGATCTTACGTTCTATTGTATCTGGTTTTTCCACAATTATTAACCCTTTAGATGTCGTCATTTCCCCGTACGGTAGTACGAGTTATTTCCCTTTTGGGTCTAATAATGAAGCCCTTACACCCTGCGGGTTTATGGAATAGAGTTTTTAGTATATCCTGGGTCCAACGTTTTGTATCGCTACCATCACTTGTGATGTACTTGGGACTTCTTCCCTTGAGATTCTGGTCATATTGAGAAAATGTGCATCCTTCTTTGTATGCACATTGAACGTAACTCTCGTCATCGTGTTCTACATGTTTGACCTTTAAATAGTTTCCAAAGGTCCTGATTTCTCTGATATTTTCAGTCCTGCTTGCTGCCATTTCTCCTTCCACTTTGCTAATTCTTGTTCTGTATTCTCTTTGTTTAAATTTTCATCTAGTTGATACTCTCCTTGTTACATTCCATCGTGTTATATGTTCTGTTTCGTGCGCGCCATTGTGATTATAAGCACTTACTTGACGTCAACAACAAGAACTAGAATGGCGTGATTTCATTCAAAGCAGAACATATCAAATGCATTAGAATATGTAAACAATAAGATAGTCTACATTGATGTGAATGTAAGGACTTACCTATTGTCAGAAATAATCACATTTACAAAGGTATTAACCATGTTATGCAGTTAATCCCAAAATTATATAAGTACCATAAACACCGCATCACATTGGATTTGGAAGGTGGATATAATCTTAATCGTTTCGCATAGGCAACTAAAATGTTTGTTTTCTTTATCCTCACACACACGATACGTATATATAGATATGGAATAATGTGTATATATGAAGATGAAAACAATATTATATTGTATTTAATGTATTGTATGTTGGTATTAGCAAAATGTATGTTTGATAGTGACTTATGACGTATCAGACAACATCGGCTCTTCGTCTAACATGACCAAATTAACAGGTGTTAACAGGTAACACCTTTTTAACACCTGCCTGAAATAGCCTATAATGCTATAACAATGACGTATAAGGCCGTTGTAGCACGTATATGCACAATCTAGAGGATGTCATGTAAAAAGAAAACCTAGTTAGACTGTACAGCAAGAAAACATAAATTCATTTGAATGAAACTTTAGGAAAACATATTTAAATCAACCTAGAAAAGAAGTTTAAAAAGTACAAGCATGAGTTAGATTAAGACGAAACAAGTTACTAGCATTTAAATAAAACGGCGTTGCAACCACTAACATTATTAGTATACCTGACTTAACTGTATGTGTCATTTTAACAATACGGTAAAATGTGAGGTTCAAGCGATGATTAGTGTACATCTCATTAAGAGAAAAGTGTCGGAATGTAAGATATATAATTATATATTCAGCATCACGTAATGCCTGCCATTTATTTTTTTTTCCTTTTATAACAATTTGATTGTTTTCTCTTATAGCTTTACATTTAAGCTGAGTTATATTGTCAAATAAGCCGTTGTATATTGTTAATTATCCAAGGATGTATTACATGTTCCAATCTCAAATTGCATGTTCCCTCGTATTGCATTAATTAGGGTCATAATACCCACAAACAAGAACGTTAGCATCACGTTTCCATCAAAAGAACAGAAAGAAAGTCAAACGAAATATAAAGTTTAATCATACTGTAATAATGCCCTTAACACATGTATCATATCCAAGATTTATAAAATGCATATTGCATAATTATTTACTCAGAACATAACATTCCTTTCAGAAATATTACTTACATAAGTCTTGATCTGTTGTTCCTGAAACGAACAGAAGGAAAATGGCATTAGTATCTAGTATCGTTGACATAATTATGTATTATTTCGATTCCTAATAATTAATCTTAGACACATCATCATCAATGCATTGCCTATCATCTGCTTCATGCACACATAACCAAAATCTTCAGGGTATTTCGTGTAGGTATCGTTTCGTAGCAAACACAACCTAGTGTCGACCTAGTATCAATTACGATCTATACACAGTCATGATGGAGTCCTTATACAGAAATCCGTGCATGTATCAATTCTAATAGGGGTTTGCAAAACATGCACCGAAACAGATTGTAAATTGTTATGATTGGATTGTACATGATGCTGATAGATTACTGTGTAATGGATACTTTACGAAAATTCGAATTATCATCTACTGGTGTTACCCACCGTCCCATTACCATTATAACAATAATAATAACCCCATCTGTAAGCACATTCCCATATTATACTGCTATGTAGTATTATTGATACACATTATGTTACTATTGCTAAACATTATCTTATAAATGACGGTTTCCCGATACAGCGGAAAATTTAAGCAGTTGCTTAAAAACATAAAAAACACTCTTTATAATGAGAGAGCATATATATTATTTTGATGATTTATTTAAATTCAGGCGCTAGGTCTTTTTCACTTATGTTTTCTAAATCTCCAGACTGAATATAACTTGAACTCTTCTCATTTGTATGCATAATATAAATCAACCTACTTTTCTTATTTCAATATTAGTAATATGCTTATCCATAACATTGTCTTTATTTGGTGATAATTTTAAACTACTTCATATAATGATAAACATTTCGCCACTTAACACATGTATTTTGTGTATATTTATTTATGCATATTTTACAAGGGCGTGAAAAGAGAAAGGTAGTCTATTATTGTTTTGTTTGTCAAATGTAATCGTGGTGGAAACATAAACTGAAGGGAACGTGATGTAGAAAATAAATCTGAATCGCTAGTGAAAATACGGTTTCTTAACTTTGCTCCTTGTTGCTCGTGTTGCTATTCTGGTCTTAGTTTTCAGAATTTTAGCAGAATACTCGCCATAAGGATTTCGTGTCAACAACGGGTAACACTCATTCAAATCTAATCAGTACATGTAATATTTTAATTTGAAAATTGATTGTGCTCTCTGTTGTCATTGATTACCATTTTAATAATACTCAACTGAAACCGAACATTTATTTTATGTTGCCAAATAACTTGACGCAAGAAAACGCATGCCGAAACTATTCTCAGCCCTACTCAAGAATTTAGGAATTGGCAGACAAAATATCAGTGACCCGATGACAACCAAGAAAATAATAATTGTATCATTGCAATGTAAGCGGATATATTACCGCTCTGTCAGTTCTTACTTCTTTTTTAGAAACCAATATATATATATATATATATATATATATATATATATATATATATATATATATATATATATATATATATATATATATATATATATATATATATATTGATCATTTGTTTAAACAGCCTACACCCATATTAACGATATGCAAATTAGGTTCTGTCATTTGTGGATGCATTTTCGTCTCTGATAAATATATAGCAGAATGGGGTATTTGCCCAACAAGTTTTTAGATAAAAACGAGCCTATTTTACATATAAAAAATAATGATTTTGAATATGAAAAACATTCGAAATGCAATTGATGTTATGGCGTTTTCCCGCAATAATTGGCTGATATGAATCAAATCGTCGTTATAACAATAATGGTAGGAGAATCGTTAACAACTATACTAACTCGAGAGCGACTCGCCGCTATTAAAATATTCATCCCGGTGAGAGATTCGTTCAGACAAAAATTACAACAACGACAGGAATCTCATCTTGATTTTGTCACAGCCGCTGAACAATTATTTAAACCTATTACAACGGTTACTGAGAAAGATGCAACTGCTACTGAAGTAGCTATTTTTGGAGATATTAAAGACGAAGATAAGGGAAAGAAGGCTATTATCCCTGAGCTTGAAAGAATCACAGAGAACTGAAGTAACATCTAGACTGATACAAAAGATTTCTCCTGTAATACAACAAACGGCAAGATCTCAATCTGTTCCGAAATAAACCGGTGAAGAAAGAGTCGAAGAATTACGTAATGAATTTATTGATGAGGTTTTAACAGTAATCGATACAAGTGATCCAAAGAGACTTCCAGTTCTTGTTGTTACGACTTACGAAAACAAAAGGAAAATGTTGAAACCGAAAAAAAAAGAATATATTAGAAATATACAACAATGGACTGATGTATTTAATAAAATCAAAACAAAAAAAACAAATTCGAGATGATACAAAAAGTGTAACGTATATAGGATTTTTCGATACCGTAAATAAAGTGATCAATATGAAGAATTAAAACAGCACGAAATAGTAAAACAAAAGCAGCGGACACAGCAAAAGAAAAGACAAAAAAAAACCTCCAAGCAGGAAAGAATAATAGATGAGGGTGTTGTTTTAAAACCATTGGGATTGGGAACTGAAGAATAATCTTATGATACGCAAGGCTCATTTGGTTATATTAGTGGCAGTGGATTATCTCATGGTAGTGGTCTTGTTGCCTGTCCTAATAATATTCTCTTAGATATAGCACGATTAGAAATTCTCATATCGGATAAACGAGCCAGAAATAACTAACCGGGAATAATTAATGAAGCCGCTGATATCTGTAGACGATTATTTCAAAGTGCTATCTTGGATATTGGTGTATATAGAGAGTTTATCGACGAACTCGTTGATGATTATCACATCGATTAGATACATAACAATTAGATAAGATGACCATACACTAACCACCATCATAAAACAGGTATGAATTATGTAGTAAATTCACGATTGACCGTTTATAAAGTATATTATGCAGACGGGCTAGATGATGTTGTTCAAGGATTATTCACAAGATTGGCCGCACAAATAGCACGTATCGCAAACCAATTATCGATGAAAACAATAGATGTTATTCGTTATAAAGATATTAGCGTTGTTGGTGATGTTGTCGGTAAAGTGTTTAAAGAAAGATTAGTAACCTTGATTCGACGACGACAAAAACCACCACCAGTCAAATTACCGTCTACTGAACTTATGCCCACGAGTATCTGTAAAATAATAAACCAAACGATGGATCGAAAATTAGCAGCGATTATAAGTCAGGATGATAACGCGTTGGTGATTATTGCAGCAAATGTAATAGCGGTTGAGTGGTCTGAAATCCCGCGCGAGATCGCGATTTCGATCGACAAAATATATAATAAAATGTTCAAATCTTCACCCGACTCTGCATTTGATGTAGACGCACCGGTTCTGAAAGCTAATTCTATACGGGTTTATCATTTGTATTCCTATCCCGCGATACAACCCGATACCCGATCAAGAATAAAACTTCAGGTTCAATATAAAAACAAATAATTTTATCCGCTGCAGCTTTCATCGAAGTAGAAGGTCTACTTTTACAAAATGTTGCAGCTCCGAAACGATATGGTAACCTTGCAAATATCCCGGTTGGTTTTGTCAATAATGGGACTATTGCGCTGTTTAGTAGTGCTAGATATATGATTGGTGGAAGATACATCGAATCTATCGAGCATCATGTTGATGTTCCCACAACAATAATAGGTTTAGCAAAATATTCTGATGATTATACAAGATCGGCTGGTCTATAAATGATGTTCGCTAAGGATACTAATAACTCTGATCATAATAAATATTGTATTAGGCGGCCAAATGTGGCCTCAGTTCCTGCTAATGACGTCGATGTCGAAGGTGTTGTTATGGTTGAGAATCCTAATTTTAACCAAGGGTTTTAAACGCGTAAAGCGATGTTAGAAAACAATGAAAGATTTTCCTGCGCGATTCCACTATCTCATATTTTCGGGTTTTATACAAATGTTAGAAAGGTTATTTTCTGAGCTAAACATACAGTGGTTCTCACACGAAAACGTAATGACAATGATGCAGTATGGCTTGGTGCTGGTGTTCCTGATGGTAAAATAGTTTTATCAAAACTCTCATTGTAGATGCCGGTAATGACTCCATCAATTGCCACAGAGAAAAGTTTGCTGTCGTTTATGGACAAGAGTGGTAAATCATTACTATCATGGTTGGCGGTTTTGACGGATACGATGACAAATTCTCTCACTGGTGTATTTACATGGCATATAGCATCAACACAAAGTGTTTCTGCTCCCAGGCATATGTTGATTGCGTTACAGAATAATGCGCGACTAGACCCAACTAATAAACAAGAACTTTGCTATGTGATATTTGACAAACTAGGATTTAATGAAATTTCGTTGAGGATAAATGGTCACCAAGAACCATCTGAAGATATTTTACTTATTTACACCGATAATCAAATAGCACGCGTATATTATCGTTTATTGACGTTTATGGGACGCGATCATAATGTTGATACCGGTCTACAAATATCACAAGCTGATTTTAAAAGTTTATATCCCATTTATTACTTTTCGTTGCAACACCTCGATTTAACCAGGCAGAGTTTCGTTGAGATACATTTCTGAGCTCGTATAACATAACTTCATGTTGCTGTCGGAGGTGGTGATGGTTCATATAGAGCAATTGCTGTCATTCTCAGTGATAAATCGATGTTACTAGAAGGTGGCGGTGGACGAATGAAAGTAGTTGACGTGTCCGTAGAAAACATGTAGACAATTAGATAAATATCGTATTAAATAAAATGTCATATAATCATGTTAATGTCACTTTAACTCCTGATCAGGCGAAGAAATTACAATCTAAAACCGCGATTACATATGGGGCGAAAATAACATTTAAACAAAATCAGATTGCTAGTGGTGGACCAAATAAACTATCACTGACTAAAACTCAACTTAATCATTTCAATAATAAAGCGCTAAAAGCAAAAACCAGCGTTGAATTTAAATTTAGCCCTCTCCATGATCAAAAATATGATTAAATCAGGTGAAATATTTCTTCTCCTCGCCGCGTTACCACCGTTGATTGCCGCCACGGCTCGCGTAATCGCCAAAGCTGCCGCGTTGGGTGCTGCTAGAACCGCTGCTGGAATGGCACTAAAGAAAACTACTGGAAAAGGGTATCAAAATGGGAAAGGGTCTAAGACTAGGGGCTCTCGTTTCACGCGATATTGAGCCGACTTAAGACTCTCAGGGAACGCTTATTCATAAACCTGTTGTCAAAGTTTGATTTAATTGAAGAAGCCAAAAATACAAATGAAAAAACCTTAGAGGAGTTTTTATGCAAGATCAATTACCACAACAACCAAACAGCATTGAAACCGATATTATTAATCTCGATAATAAAACTGGACCTGGAACACATTGGGTCGCATACGCGATTTACTCCCGCGGAATTATATATATATATATATATATATATATATATATATATATATATATATATATATATATATATATATATATATATATATATATATATATATATATATATATATATATATATTGATTCTTACTGACTAGCACCGCCTAGGGAATTTCTAAAATATATAAATCGAGTAAATTCCTCGTTGGTAATCGACTTTGCCAACACAGACGATGACTGATTTTCCGACATGCGGTCAAGAAGTAATAATGTTCTTAGAGCAATATCAACATCAACCGCACAACCTCATAAAACCGTACATGAAAAGTCCAGTAATAACTTTTTAACGAGATTTTAAATGTATGATGGTAGATATATGGGGAAGATCTCTATCACGATGGGAAAAAAAACACTGATGGGGTTGTTGAGAAACTTATAAATGGTAAACTATCTGAAAAATTAAACCTGACAAGCGTGGAGCCTGATGAAATTGTTATCTTTCAAGACCAACATGGTTAGTTAAAAACGAGTAATACTTCTCTGAAAGATATTACAGTTAAACATAACGAGGCAGCAGAAAATTATATATATCGCGATGTTTGATTCCAATGATAGAATTAAAGTAGGTATTCTTTTTTAAACCGTGCTAGATAATAATAACGGCCTAGTAAAGAAATCCTGCGATACAATACGAGGTGATCTTGACATGAACTCAAATAAAATAACTGTGCCTGGTAATCCAACATCGGACAACGACAGGACAACAAAATGTTACGTAGACGATACATGATGATAAACTAACAACTCTGCGGGCCGTGTTCACGTAAATAATCAATTTGGACGTCGACACGATTAAAAAAACTCATGACGATATCATCACTGATTTTCCTGATATCGTTGCTCGACCCGATAAGGTTAAAATACCGCATGATAAAAATATCAATAACGTGTATTCGATACATCACGGGTATTTTGCCTGGATACCTCAAAGTAATATTATTCATGTTACCGCGGGTGTCAATAGAATTTATAGATTAACTGTGGTTTCACCTACACAATTTACCGTATAATCGAGTTCATCTACCGGGGTTAATACTACAAGCGCGGTGATATACAAAGGATCCACTGAAATATTTACGTTAGCTTCCGCTGATGATAAATTAGCTTGAGCGTCGATTAGATGGAATATAGAAATTGCAATTGATTTAAGTAAACAATATAGTTAGATTACCTAACCGCAGCAGTAGCGATACGATCAAATCCGCGAGCTAAAAACTAAACTAAAAACATCTCGTTGATATGTATCACAAGAAGCTAAATGAATATATCAGGCGTATTACACGCATCGATATAATATTGTATTCGGATTCAAGAGTTATCGCTGGAACCGGTGCATTATTTTCGACGATAACGATGATCGCCCCTGTAGTTGTTACTATTTGTATTTCAACGGCGACAACAATCATAGGATTTCTCAGCATCATCACAAAAAAAATCCTCGTTTACTCAAAATAAATTACATGATTATACAGTTGAATTACACACAGCGTCAAACGCGTATTCTCACACATCATCGTTGGTATCATCCAGCCTCGATGACACAGTAATATCCGATAGCGAATTCACGACGATGACTAATATTTAATACCGCGATGTCAAAATTAGAAAAAAATAATATTGAGAATAATGGCAACGCCGATGACATCTCCACAATAATTACTTCAACAGATAGTCACAAACACAAACCCGCCGAGAACAATGACGATATCAGTAACATCAAACAAACCCGAATTCATTGTAGATTTTACAACACCGATTCAAGTAAAGAAAACCGCACTTACTCAGTTGCGGGTATATTACAGATGGCCGAATATCCGCTCGGAATCATTTGCGGGTAAGCCGCCTATTAATACATTTGTAGTAGCGAATAAAACTAACCCTGATTGGCAAACTATATATCTTTCCAAAAGGAGTTATGAAATTGAGGATATCGACAATGAAATGCAACGTAAAATAAAATCTCTCACCGGGGAAGAATATAAAATTGCTATAACGGTTCACGAACTATCATTGTCTACCGTGATCGAGATTACATCACCGATTACGCCGTGGATATATTAATCTTCAATCACAACTATACTTGGATGGCCTGAAAGCCCACCATCGGAAACACCGGGTCCACCTGAACCAAAAAAATCGGATTATGTAACGGATAAACAATCATACAGTGATATTGACTCAGAATATAAACGAAATTCATTTCACATTTTATAAAATTCAGTAGATGACATCTTTTATTATATAAACAAGGATGATATTCATTAGATAATTAGTTTTACAGAACTCGGAAATCCTGAACGTGAACATCCTGTTCGTATATCATTTAGTTTATATCATCTTGCTGTTTTTTGTTTTTAAAGAAATCAATCAATTACATAAAATATATGAAATAAAACTACAACACAATTTTCAAGAACATCTCTCTGATATAAAATATTCACGTAACAAAATCATTTCACAAATTGAAGCGTTAAACCAAATTGAATCCGACACGGAGTATATCAACGAGAGACTTATTCAAGCAATTGTTAAAAATCGATATAACTTAGACAACAAATATACTTTATAGATACATACTCGTTAATAGAAACTACACTGCCAAATTTCAAGTTTTCTGGATATAACGCAGAATAATTAAGAAAATCCGTTAGTGATCTTATCAATGATTATTTCACTTGATACTAACGGCGTGGAGAATATTACCCCAACAACTATTCTCTGATACAAGAATGATCCAGATGGAACAGGTAGACATATATCACCTGGCAAAGTTTATATATATCCTGTGATCGCTGTAATCTTTCACTTGGTGCAATTGATGGAAGTTATAGCACGAACACAGAATTATCAAGTCAAGCACAACAGGGATATATTCTATATATATTATATATACCTTTACTCCTGAAATATCTCCTGTAAGTTTAATAGCGCAAGTACCGGTTAATGCACTGTATTTACGGTGTCATATTCCTTGGATATAATAATATATATTTTAAACTTGTGGACCAAAATTCTAACAAGATCGATTTATCCGGGGGCAATTACAGATTAGCCTCGATGTAAAATCTTAAAAAATCAACCGCAATTTAAATTTTACAAGACTTTATATATAATGACTGACCATGTGAAGATATCCTTCGTTGATAAACAAGAGATCGAGCGCGCGATCAGAGATTCATTTACAAATTCCCTCACTGGCAATTTTAATATAATCATTGATCAATTCGGCGATGAGAAGTTCTTGCTGACACAACATAGACTAGATAGACTTCAACAAGAACATATTACTATGATTTCATGCGGACGTGATCAAATTGTAAATTATGCTCACTCGTGTATTTCCTGCGATCGCTTTAATGAGATATTAAAGTCATAAGACTTCAAAGGAAAATCCGAGAATAATGTTAATAGATCTTAAATGAAATCTTTAAAAATAAATTGCCATAATTACCTCCAAAATTATTACTTTTATTTTGTATTGCTATGATTACCGCGTTATTTTTTTATACTATTATATTTTTATCATTTTTGTTGTTGCTTGTAGTATAATGAGAATTCCAACTTATTTCTCCGCGGACGACGAATAAAATCATTGCTTTAGATGACGTTAAAAGACCTCTTGAAGTCGCCACCGAAAACAAAATCGGATTATCGCGATTATTTAAAATATTGGCTAGTGAACGCACTTACGTGTAGCTCCACAAGAATATCGAGCTACTAAACGAAAACTACGAGATGATATCACCACCATAAAAAATAAAATCGCCAATTTGAAAAACCAGCGAGATCGACTACAATCAGTGTAAGAAAAAATACAAGCTTAATACGCCCAAAAGATCAACGTGAGAAAAACCAGCGAGGGCAATTTAAAACCACGATAGAAGAAAATCAAACCGAATTACAAAAACAACAAATATGTAATAGCAAATACAACACCGCTTATTGAGAAATTAACGACCGAGAATTTGAAATTATCAGCTCGATATCATGATAGTTTAATCAACAATTAGAAACTGAAAGGGGAATCGAACAAATTCAGAAAGATCGTTAATATGATAAGAAATTCAACAGCACTATAAAAAAAATTCCGAAGATATATTTAAATTTCCTTAATCAAGCAGCATCTTTTCAAATTTTGCCATTATAACCTTTACTGGTCATCGTTCTTCAAAAACTGTGTTGATGTCATCAGAAATTCTTTTGATACGCTTTGAAGCTGATAGAAGTTATTTTAATCTATTATAGTTTCGATAAACAACTTTATTTCGCTCTTCAGTAATGATTTTCATTATCCAGTATTCATTTTTATGTGATGATATACCATTATCTCGCATCGATTTAATACCTTCATATTGATCGGTGATGAATTTACTGGTAAAAATTGTGCTGTCACCGACTAATCTTTTACTCGATCAATTTTCGATTTTCAATTCGGCCATATTTTCGTCGTTCATACACTGTATAAATTCTTTTGTCTAAATTATTGTATCTCTCAGACAATTTACTATAGATTTTGATAAGCGTGAACCCCATCGCCAAATACATCGGATAATGATGTCGAAATTTTGTTTTCTTTATGATAAATTTGATAAACCGCGTTTCTCTATTCATCATGAAAATCGTTAGACGACATAACCTCGATGGAATTTTCAGCAAGGATATCAAGCTGGTGTTTGACATCCCACTCGAATTCTAACGTGCATAGATGATAATGGTTTACGAGCCATCGTTCATTTCGGAATTGAAACGGTGGCACATGACTAATATTTTGAGTGAATACATCGAAGTGATTTATAATATTTTGCCTCGCTGCGTTAATTAACTCTGGTTGCGATTTGTAGTCCTTATACTATAATCGATTATCTAAATGATTGTATCTATCAGACAAACAATCACGCATAAATAAATGAAACCCGCTTGTATTTTTTTGAGAGGGTTGTTAAACGTATACCTTTTGCGACAAATTTTACAATTGCTGGATAAATATCAAAATATTTACCTGCGGAGTACGCTGATGGAAATTCGATACTCTCACTGTCGATAAATACGGGTTTTCGTAGTTGAGTTTTGATTTTTTGCTTCGAAATCAGACAATTTTCACCCTGTGTGAGTGATGGTTCTCAATTTGTGTACGCGATTGTCAAGAGAATATCCATTAATCTGATCAACAACGAGACCTTTATCGAGAAACCAATAAAAGCATTCATAAATAAATCAATGAGCGTATTATGGGAATCCGTCGACATTAATTTTTATAGAACCTCTATTATTAACTGGACCGATTTTTACCTTTGGTTTACAATGTGTAACGATTCCAGCACGAGATGCTTCATTATTGTAATCACGTTTTACCTCGTATACTACCCCAGCATTGAATGCATTTAATATGACCATCATAACCTCGTTTTCAATGTTGATTATGACCCGCGCAGTATTCTCCTATGCATTGTTTGAACATATACCCGCTGTTCCTTTTAATATCCATTTGCAATAATTGTTCGCCATTGCTATATTAATAATATCGATAAATTTAATTGAATATATAATTTGGCTAATAGAAGATATTTCCATGATTACCTATATAACGCCGTATAGTCCGTGGAGAGTTTTTTTTAACCTGGATTATAGAATAAGGCCGCGAACGTGGAAATCAAAACTAAAAAATTGCATCAATTAAGCAAAATATGAATTTTTAAGAGATGGAGCTGAATACGTATGGTCGGCGTATAGGGCAACACGCGATAATAACACTATGACTGATGACCTAGCAGCTTAAATATTATCCAAGATAAACCGCCAATCACGAAGATATTGTATTTTAGTAAAATTCAGTAAAATTTCAAAACACCACTGGAAGGTTTATAATAAACGAGAACGCGTAATGGCGCCATAAGATAAATACGCAATAATCGATGATAAAAACTTAACCGGGAATGTTAACCGGATTTTGATCGAGCACACTACGATCAAGTATAC
Organism: Unio pictorum; assembly: GCA_030141615.1. Lineage (NCBI taxonomy): Eukaryota > Metazoa > Mollusca > Bivalvia > Unionida > Unionidae > Unio > Unio pictorum. The sequence goes on from JARLTB010000114.1 coordinate 3,513,640, forward strand.
CCGCTAACCGTAGTGTTCTATGGAATCTTTTTGATAAAATCCCCAGACATCGATAAACTTGCCCCGATGAGAGTTTAATCATTGCTAATTTGTGTAGCCGAACGTGCTATCGAACATTTAAAGAATGTGAAACGAAAAACGGGTTAACCGATCTGAGATTTTCCAAGATAAATAAATGAGGACAATCGGTAAAAACTACCAATGAAGGATGATGCTGAATTAGATGAATTTCAATAACCGTAGCAACGAGAAGTATTATACCAATTAAAACATTATAGAAAAATTGAAACTCCGATTGAAATCATCGATCACAATTCGCTCGCATGGACAATCTCCGCAAGGATATTTCCACGATATCGCGTGGTAAAATATTACCCCGATGATATATTTAATTGTATTCATCAGTTAAGAAAAACCGATCCAGTATGGGTATGGTTATTTAAAAGTTCCGAAGATAGCAAATATGATGAATTTGTAAGATCCAACGGTGAATTATACTTGACAGAATCACTTTATGGGAAAATGACCGAACTAGCTACATCATCAAATACAGAAAAATTATTACGAGATTGTTTCACTCTTCCATCTGTCGCCGCTCAATTTGCTCGAAAGAAGAATTTATGATCACCAACTTGATTTGAGTTTATGTGTGATGAACAATTAAGTTTTGTCTAATACGGCCACGGCGGGCTGTGGAATACAACCGCGATGATAGTATTTCAGCTGACATGATTGCATGTTACCAAGGAAGTTTTCTCGGGTATGGCGAGTGTAAGGAATATTTTACACGGTTTGGTCATCCTACCCATGAAATGGACCTTTACACGATTCTGATTTGGGATTCTCTCGTGTGATATAATTTAAACTCGCTGAAAACCTTCATCCGACTTGTTATGCTTGGTTTGGTAGACTTTTTCAACGAAGAAATGGGCACCGAGTGTATTATTACGATTTATGCTTGATAGTATGATGTTAACATCGTTGGCTGTCAGCGAGGCAAATATATCATATCGGAAACAAACTTAAGTTTGGTTAACAACATTTTAAATACTAGTTGGAGACGATGATGATACCCGATTAGCAAATCTCGACGAAGAAAACTCCACAAAAGATCTCAAAGGAAGAATAATAGATAAATTTACTCAAGGTGGATCATGCGATCACAAACGACGTTGTACGCGATTAATTTTAGATGATCCTGAATGTGATTTTATAATCGCGGATGCTGCAAAAAACTATAAATGTGCATCTCGACAAGCCGCTTATTTCTCCAGCGAGGAAAACAAATCGGTAGTATCATTGAATACTTTGACAGTGAATTACCACAGTACACTCATTTGATGATGATCGATGATCGCTGATGTTTCTATTAATTTATTATCGATGATAAATAGATTTTCTAATATTGCGGTGAGAGTTGCGACAGATTCGTTTAACTTTAACTTTAAACATAATGACATTGTCGAAACATTTATTACAAATGTTTTTGAATGGGGATCATGGAGAATAAAACAAGAAACATTGCACGAATATTGTGAATCGGCAGATGTTACCATCGAGGATAATTATCGCGGAGAAACAATAACATAATTATCATTGTCACGATCTTAGTATGATCCAATAACTAGATATAAAAATATTTATTTGAACGGGCCAGGCGCATGCGGTAAAACAACTCGTGTTATCGAATATTTTGGAAAGTATTTTGACGTGATTGTGTTAACAGCCACGCACAGACTTGCCAGGGAGATTAAAAATCGCGGAGAAAATTCTTGTACGTATCATAGCGTTTTTCGATAGAAAGGTGACGCTTGGACCCCTGATAGACTGGGAACAAGATATATTCCTCGAATCACCATTTGCGATGAAATATGTACAGTATCATTAACAATATTAAATCTTTCTTGGAATGGCTGCTAAGAAAAATTACCGCTGTGAAAACGTGTGGTGATCACAGTCAACCACAACCATTCACCGGATTATTTCCTCATGAATGGCTAGAACGACTGTAGATTATTACGAAGAAATTAATACAGATCAAAGATCACATGATGAATCATTAAACACATTAAAAGCTTCAATAAGATTACAATCGAATAAAATCCAATGCGAAACAACGCGTAGAACGATACCAGAAACATCTATCGGCGATTTTTGGGAATAATGGAAACCAACCGATTTGATAATGGCGAGTAGAAGGAAAATCAGGGATATGCTTTAGTTTAAATTATTGTATTTACATGAAGAAAAATTTCCGTCGTGTTAAGATCCACTGTGTTATAGAGCGGATGATACTCGACGAGAAAATATCGATGTTGATATTCCCGAGAAAACAAAAAGAAAACAAAATCGTAATAAATGATATTGTACTAGTTGACTTCGCTGTTGTGAGAGATGCAATAAACGCTGAAAAATCTCAGTGGAAGTTAGGATACGTAATGAAGATTCACTCATCTCAAGGATTAACCATTTCTGATATAATTGTTTGGATCATCACTGACTACATAAAATGGTCAAAATTAGTTTAATTACGGTATCTCGAGTAAGAAAAATAAATCAACTTGAAAGAGTTTTTGCAAATGTTTACAATAATAATATTATTATGATTGATATTGTCAACGATACCATGATAAGAAAAAAAACCTCACCGAGTATAAACAAATGTTACAAAAAAATAAGAGATAATTTGATATCGACGTTGAATTTATATTGCATTTAAATCAAAAACAAGATAACCAATTCGCGAGGTGTACTTGCATAATGCTATGGTCGGATAAAACTCCACAACCATTTAACGTAGATAGAAAAGGTAGTTGTCGTGGTCACACACGAGAAAATGTAATGTTGACCTGCCTTGAGTGTAATCGACGTCCTGCTGCTAGTTAAGATCCCGCGGTGGTAATTGAGTATCATCGGGAATCAAATGTAGTTGTTTACGTGTAAATCCACGTTGAGGAGCGGTTGAATCTAATCTATATATTGCTGGTATACCTTTAGATGTAACTACGTTAGAAATATTATGTACGGTTACACTCCAAATAGGATCGGTTGACCTTTTTTATCACCTTCAAGTTCACCAGGTTCATATAAATACCTCACAATGACATTTCCTAATACCAGTTATGTTAACAAATCAAGCCGTTGTACATTTATTTTTTTGGAAAACGCGTTAACAGGTTTCATATTGATCATTCGAGTAATTTCATTATTCAGCACGGATAGCACACTCGGTAATCTTACAACCCATTCTCGTGATCGTTTGTCTTCGTTAAATTCTCTCGCGTATTGATATCCAGATAACCAGTATGCAAGTGTTCGATTAAATCGCTTTACGATTGTCTGATCGCGATGACTTGCAGTATGTCCTCGTCTGATAGCGGTGTTATGTTGTTTCATCGTTAATGATACCTCGCCTTGAAATTCTTTACCGTGATCAATCTGTAATAGATTTGGCCACCGTAGAGGTCCTCGTCGATAAGTTCGTTTTAACGCAGAGGCTACATCAGCTGAAGTCTTAGTCAATAGCGGCTAAGCTTCTTTATATCTACTCGGAATATCAACGCCAGTTAAAGCGTATTTGTAGGTACGTGTATTGACAGTATCGTGTGGGAGAAATATTGTATCAACCTGGTGAACTTCATTAGGAACGCTAACATCAAAAGACGCAAACTGAATTTTCTTATGAGGCGGTAAATAAATTTGCCATATCGCTTGCAGGGATAACCAATCTGCCGCGGTAACCCTTTTGACTTTTGCCACGCTGGCGATTTAACTGATCGTGGAGTTACCTTTCCAATATCCGGTTGGAGAATAATAAATTGATCCCATATAATATTAAGTACAAACTCGTGAAGCTCCTCTACCAAATACGAATTTACCTCTCATACAGGATTTTATTAGAAAACTAGCTACGTTTTCTTTGAATGGTTTATCACTGATATAATTTAACACGTGAATCAATTTCACATCAGCGATATGTCGTTGCTGAAGATCCCTACTGTTATATGCAATATCGTGAGCATGACAAGCTTTATCGATATGGTTTACTGGATATTCACCCGGCTTAGGTTGATCTTGATTATCAAGTCTGATATTGAGTCGAGTTAAAGGACCGCAGTAATTATATCCTGGATGATGTTTTTGCCCTGGGTATTTAAAACTATGGAGCTCCCGGAATTTTATTTAACCTGGAGGCAATATCACCTCTTAGTTTTTTGTCATACCAAATTTAATCTTTTCATACCGCATCGTGTACACTTACCAGTGATCGCTGTTGTGTTATTTTTTTGTCATAACAGGTGTTAATGTATCTGTTGGGCTACGCATCTTGCATTTCACAAAATATAAATCCATATTTACTTATTCTTTGATATAATATGGAAACCACTGACTTGACAAAACAACGAAAATCTGTTAAGCATCATGCAATCCCACCATATTCTGTTGGGATGATTATAATGGGTCCAACTGCAGAAATTAACTATTCAGTGTCTGAGAAAGAATGCTTGGCGATTATCTTTGGAATAACTAAGTTCCAACGTTATCTGTATGGCAGGAAGTTTACTTTGGAAACAGACCACCAACCGCTTGCGTATTTGGCCCAGGCGAAATTAACTAACGGTCGATTAATGAGATGGTCACTGTTTCTACAACAGTATCAGGTTCAAGTGCGCTACATCAAAGGTAGGTATAATGTAGGAGCTGATTGTTTAAGTCGGTTAGGGATGTCTGAGGTGAATGGCTCACCTAAGGACATGTAACGGGAGCAGAATAGTTCTCTGAAAAATTTGGGAGAGTAAAAAAATACCGATTTTACTCTTAACAAGGGGGTACTGTAAAGTGCCAAAGTTTTCGTCAGTAAAATCCATTAATTAATTCTTAGTCTAGCCAACAATTAACTGTTATCTTGTGGTAGAGTTTGCACGAAGAAATGTTTTTCTAAACACGGGTCACACCATTAGTATGTTTATAGTAAAAACGAACTAGTTGTATGACAGGCTAGAAAGGCGAAATTCACACGAAAAATGTCAAAAATAATTTGAGAGAAACGACAGGGTGTTAATACAACCCCAGGTGGCATTTTTGGCACATTGATAAGCAGTGTTCCAAATGTCTGTAGGAATAGCATTTATTCCGATTGGTCAAATGTGGAATGAGGGGTGGGTCGATCCCTGAATCTTGGGGGGAATATATACTCCGAACTTATGAATTTTCGTCAGTCTGGGAAGTACCTCTCCAAGAGAGGACAGTATTATTAATTCCGACATAGTAGAGACTCCGGGCGGTACTTTAGGGAAAGACGTCCGTACAATCGTGGTTCCAGGGAAAATCTATAATCCAGGAATGATTGTAAGACGCCAAAAACACAAGGTATTTAACTCAAATTCACATTTATCATAATGTACCTGATATCATATTTCTTCGTTACAGATGCATGATGTGTTGATATTTCGTATGAATAGTTTGGTTATTACATTGATTTAGTAATGTACTTTTGAATCTTGAATTAGAATTTTCACCTTATATACGTAGGTAGGTTAATGGGTGTTGTAGAAAACCCGCTGTGTTCATTTATGATTGGAAAGTGCTACATTAATTTTGAATTTATCATATTAGAGAATATTGATTGTGTGCTATGATTTACTGCCTCACTTTACGTAATGATTTACGGGAATATACGTGACTTCCCCAAATTCTGATGTCGATAATTAGCGGTATAGCTGTATTGATCTGAAGACTTGTGTAGTATTTCCAAGCCGTATAAAGGTTATCACTGATTGTAAGATCTGATTGTTCGAACCAGAAAGACGGACGGACAATCTCAACTCTTAAAGCATAATGAGATACTTAGGGCGTTTTACCCTTTTCTTTTCAAAGGAAAATAGTTGGTTTGGAGAGAGAGAAAGAGCGAAGAGGTCGAGATCCAAAGGAGGAAAAATATTTAGAAGTCAGAGTTGTAAGAATCCCACGTTCATCCAGAGGGCAAGTTAAAGTCGAGACGCAAGAAGAAAAAAACAACAGTCGACGAGCAGGTCATGAGAATTTACCAAGCGGTCAAATGTTAATGAACACTCGATTTCGTGATGAAATTTGCTATCAGCCATTAACGGCTAAATTTGTCTATTTTATTAGTGTTTGAAATTTAATTAATGTATCAATTATTTTAAACTTCGGTTTTAGAGTGCTTCTGAACTAAGAGTATTCAGAAGGAAAGAAATTTGTAATTTACTGTGTCTTTCTTCTGTTGATTCTTTTGATTAAATTCTTTTTTATTTATCTTTACGGGAGCTTGTGTGTTGTCTTTGTTCAAGATAGTGTCTCAGATTGCCATATCCATTCTATAACCGGGCATATCACACCGTCGAGGTCATTCCTTACATAACGAGTATTAGCGGGAGACGGTTTCGTGTGTTGTTTTTCCTTATTGCGCAACACCTCTGACCAGTGGGCTTGTGCAATATTGTACCAATAACGCTTGATACCGACTACCCCGTTACATATGCCATCTATACAAATAAATTTCATTTTTTTCTTACTTAGTATTCCTTTTATTTGCTGTATTTTTCCAAGGTTATTTTAGTGTCTGTCAGTATGTTTCATAATCAGTAATACCTTCGTTATGTTTACTAGAGGGATATGCCGTCTAGATTGTAGTTATTTGAATTCAGTTTTGATATATTGCATTGAGATCCTATGGTCATATTCTAACTAATTTATACACATTCAGCTAATAATTTGCTGTACTATGTATAGGGCATATGCAGTTTCAATGTAAATAGTAATATAACAAGTTAGAATAGGCCATTAATCTTACAATGCAATTACAACTCAGTATGAATAGGATACTAATATAAAAAATTTAATGTAATGCCTACATCGATATAAATAAACATGTTGTCGGTAATGCCATCCAAATTTGTTTCAAACCTTTCAGTTAAAATATTCATCAATAATAAACGTAAAATTAAAGATATAAGTTCTTTACAAATTACAAATATTAGCTTTTTCATGTCAGCGGAAATGTTTTAGATGTTTGCTCAGTTTAATCCTTTTATTAAACGTTTAAAGTTCGATATAAAAAGCTGCTGATTAAAAATGACCCAAATATGTTCAGCTTTCAACGGCGGATCGAAGTTCACTACATTTGATTAAGTGTGGTGATTTTGTGCACGTGATGTATTTTATAACAAACGATAGTCTTTGATGTATCTGATAATGCCATACTAACTTCAAAATCATCGTGAATGAATATTGTTTTTGATGCATATGAAAAACAAGTATTGTTATGACGAAATTCAAATTTGCTTTGTAAACATATTTTTTAACAAGTTCGATATTCTATAGATGCTGTGTCAAACTGATACTCATACTGAATGCAGTAAACCTTGTTTAACATATCAATTAAATAATACACAATAATAAGATAACATTATTTGCATGGTAACAGTTCTTGGTTAGACCGAACATAATACTATTCCAGCAGACATTCCAATTCTGCGTGCAGGTCTGTCACAACAATAATGTGGTGTCAACAATGCAAATCGTATTTCAAAGAGCGTGTGTAACCAACCACCAGTGACCAATTTCAGATTGATTGCTGTGATTCTAAGACTTGTATTTGCTTTCGCAAAATTTTAGTTGAGCACAAAAATAAAGGTAATGTTATATAATAACGTCATATTTGGCATTATCTGCAATATATCTGAGACAATAACAAGCGAAATGAGACACGAGTGTGCGGTTACACTATTAATGTATTGAACAAACCTACCAGTAAATATTATCGTGTTTCAGACGCGATTATACGATAATCAGCCCAGTGGGAGAGAATATACTTCCACTCCAGTATCTTTAAAATCGTTGACGACAACCGTGACAAAATTGCAAACAACCGTAGGAATATATTTATTTCTTTATCTGATTCGAATCGTGATGGCGTCTGTGGTTATTTTGTTGGAAAAGTGACTGCTTTAGGTACTGTCGGAAACGCATCTCTAAAAGGAAAGTATTTGCCATTAGAGACGAGAAAAGGAAATTGTTTTCATCGAATCGTGTCTGAGCGGGAGAGATCAAATATTATGTGTTCGCACTTGACGGCTACGGAAGCGCGTCTAACGAATTTTGATTTACTAGAGATGAAAAAAAGAATTCAACGCTTCAGATGTGTCTTCATGGTCGATAAACGTGCGTCACAGTAGCATGATCAACAGGCCTGGAACTTTTTGGGTCGAATACGCGGTAAGGCATCGACACGATCTTCTACTGGAATGGGTGCAAACCTAAACAGGAGGTGGTTATTTTTCTTCTGCGACACTGGGTTATCAGCTACTGAATTATTGAACACTCACGGTTTCAATCACGAACATATGCATGATATGCGGAGACATCGTTACCGGAATATTTTATGAACTTGAAAATACACAAATTTTATAAGGGATTAGCGACCCCGCGTTTTCTATTAAATGCTAGGCATGTGTCATCCCAATGGAAGTATGTAAATTTGTCATTTCCAGTATAAACTAAGATAGTAAAGGCAAATAGTCTTTATTTGACAACATCAAATGAAACTTGAATTATGACAATGAAATATAATTGAAATACGAAGATTTTAAAAATTTCCGAACATATCAACAAAGTAAAAGGAAACATTCCTCCATTCGTATCAGCAAACAACCTTTGTAAACTTAACAATTGATGTGGGTAATGTTACGCGCTTAGGCTCGAATAAACATTAACATAGAAAGAGTGAAAATAACAAGCTTGTAAAAACTTAATAAACAACTTATTGAGTACAAATATTTTCCAGAAGAGAAAAAATAAACATACGGTTTTAAGAATCAATTCCAAAATTAATCCAAAAATAATTGAAAATATAATCCACTAGTGAAATTGCAAAAGTCCTGATAATAAAATGTCCTAATAATTCCCAGTTCGATTCTTAGTGAAGCATCCAGGATGGAAGATGATGTCATGTGATGAAGTCATTTATAATCTTATGAAATTCAATGAGCACAATTATTTTTCAGATAAATAACAAAATAAAACCTCTTGATCCAAACGAATTGATTTAATTTCCAGTACAAGGTAATTTAAAACAACTCAAAACAACTCAATTTAATATTCTAACAGCCCAACTTCTACTAAAACGTTCCAAAACATAATTTATATACTTGTTTTTACGTAAACAAGGAATGGGTCACATGATTTTCTAGAATCTTTTAGAACAAATCTACGTTCAAAAAATATCGTGCACACAGTATGACATAGATTAGAGTCAGTTATTTTTACTCTCAAGAACTAAAAATAGAATGATGTTTATAACAAAGATTCATAATGTCCTTGGAATCAACCAATCGTTTTAAAAACTTGTTTACAACTCTGAAGCCTGGTCAGAAATGAGGTCAACATCTGGTATTTATTTGTAGAGTTTCAGGTCATCTCCCAATGAATGAATCTTAAACTTAAAATGTTAAATTTGAATCTGACAAACAATTAAAACAAAAATAAATGACTTAAATCAAATATAGGTAACAGTAATTTTGGAATGTGACAAAGGAGTCCTTCCTCCGTAATAGCAAATCGTTCAATTATTACATACATTTTCATTTTCAAAGCATAATATCAGAATAAGGATGAACAGACCTTTCTTGCTGACCGCAATCGGCAAGATGCGGTGCAAGTAAAATTTCACGTGCGAACCTGTTTGGTACGTTTCGCATTGTTGGTATTGTAAATGGTTAATACAGATACAAGGGAGATGCTTTCAGACGAATGGAGAATGATCCCTGTTCGTCTGAAAGCATCTCCCTTTAACATCACAATTATCATGTGGATGAAGAAATAGAGGAGTTTTACAACAAACTCCAGGGTAGAAAAACATTATAAGTAAAAAAGACATTATCATCATCCAAGGAGACTGGAATGCAAATGTTGGCAAAGATGCTTTAAAAGACTTGTATGATCATTGTGAACCTTATTTTAATGAGTATACCAATCAAAGAGGGAGAAGGCTGCTCAGCTTCGCAAGCAACAACAATTTGGTACTAGCCAACACCCTGTACCAACATAAAGCTTCACGATGCTGAACATGGCACACGCACCAAATGGAACCCAGCATAACCAGATCGACTACATACTGGTTCAAAACCGTTACGATCTGGTATCAATATAGTAAAAACAAGAATATTCCCAGGTGCTGATGTTTGGAGTGATCACGACTTCGTCATTATGAACTTCCAAGTGAGGCTGAAGAACATGAACAAGCCAAAGAAAATCTGGCTAAAATTCAACCTTGAATAGCTGAAAGTCATTCCAAGCCACAATTGGAGGAAAATTTGTTCCACTTCCTGTGATGGGTGTTAATGTTAAGGTGATTACAGATCCTTTTAACACAGTCATGACAAAAGCTGCCAAGGATATCATTGGCCTCCATCGCCCAAAGACAAAACCCTTGGTTACAGAAGAGATTCTGAATCCGTGTGATGCTCGAAGAGATCTCAAAAACACTAGACACAACCGTGGCAGTGGAGTACCGAGAAATAAACAAGAATATCAGACAACACTTGAAGAAAGCATAAGAATATTGGATTGGACAAGAGTGCTTATAAACATAAGGCAGTCTGATAAAGAATAACAGCCAAAAGGCATTCCAAATTGTGAAAGACCTCACCAGACAGACGCATCCAAGAGTAAGTACCATTCAAGACGAAAATGGAAAAGGCCTCGCTGAAGCAAGTGACATTGAAGAAAGATGGACTGAGTATTGTAACGAACTCTACAACAAACTGTCCACAGGAGACCCAGAGGTAATTAAGGTTCCAAACTCCACATATGATGATGATTACCCCATTCTAAAAGAAGAGGCGGATTCAGCAATAATAGCACTGAAGAATGGGAAAGCAGCTGGAGTAGACAACGTCCCACCTGAACTTATCACAAATGGTGGGAAATCGGTGATAGAGCTACTAACACAAATCTGCAACAATATCTGGCAGACAGGCGAATGGCCAGCACATTGGAAATAATCACTGATTATAACACTCCCAAAATAGGGCAATCTCCAGCTGTGCCAAAACTTACAGAACTATTAGTTAGATCAGCCAATGCTAGTAAGGTGATGCTGAAGATCATCTTGAAAAGACTGATCCCACAAACCGAAGAAATAATCGATGAAGAACAGCAGGGTTCCGTAGAGGAAGAAGCACAGCATAACAAATATTCAAACTTAGGGTTCTCTGTTAAATGTACTCACAATATCAACAAGACATCAATCATGTGTTCAAAGATTTCAAAAAGGATTTTGACAGAGTGTGGCATGAGGCATTGTGGGCCACAATTAAAAGGTACAAGATGGGTTAAACGTTGCACAATACCATGAAGCAGCTATTTGCCAATGCTACCAGTGCAGTTATTGCTCAAGGTCCTGTGCGGGACTGATTCACGACAACAGTTGGAGTACGGCACGGCTGGCTCCTGACACACACTCTTTTAAACATCTACTTAGAGCGCATTATTAGTGAAGCCCGGGAAGAACTTTGTGGGACTGTCAGCATTGGAGGGCGCAACATCACCAACCTACTCTTTGCAGACGACATCGATGGGCTTGCAGGCAGTGAAGATGAGTTGGCCACCTTAGTGAAGAACCTAGATGAAACATCTTCCTGATTTGATATGGAGATAAGCGCCTAGAAGACAAAGCTGATGACAAAAAATAGCAAACAAATCTCAGCCAAGATTAAAGTCAGAGGACAGGAACTTGAAACAGTGGGCCAATTCAAATTTCTTGGTTCCATAATCACCGAAGAGGAATCAAAAGCAGAAATTTTGTCACGAGCAACACAAACAACGGCAGCTATGTGAAACATAAAACCCATCTGGAGTGGTAAGAATATATGTCTGAAAATTAACATCATACTATTGAGAGCACTAGTCATCTCGATGTTTCTGTATTCATGTGAGGCCTGGACCCTGACAGCAGAATTACAAGGAAGAATCCAGGCACTTAAAATATGATGCTACATAACCATCCTTGGCATCTCTTACATCGACCACATCACAAATGAAGAAGTGCGCAACACCATCAGGCACAAAGTATGCCATTATGAAGACCTCCTCACCACTGTCAAAAAGAGAAAGCTGAAATGGTATGGCCATGTCACTAGAGCCAACAGTCTATCCACAACAGTAATGCAGGGTAGCGTCCAAGGTGGCAGAAGGAGAGGTAGACAGAGAAAACCGTGGACTGACAACATCACAGAATGGAGACACAGGCATTGGCACATGATCGAGAAAAGTTGAGGGAACTGGTCATATATTCAGGATCAGATTGCCTCAACGACCACAAAAGATGATGATGATGATGATGAATACAGGTATGCGCTATGAATGACCAGGCACAAACAAAGATGATTAAAAGCATGTAAAACTCAATGTACGATGGTAAATGGAGAAAACGCATACTACATTGACTTTTCGACTGTTTCATTATGTTATAAAAGAAAACTAAAATGTAGTCAATTTCTTCAAGAAACATCATTAGGACAAATAGTTTCATTTGGACTAGTTGCCTTAGCTAGAAACCAAACATACATAAGATGAGTACTATAGAAGCAGATACTCGTGTGTATCGTTTGGATTGATAAATTAAAACGTCGAAGTAAATACAAACCTAAAGTCGGAAAGTACGGCGCATCCTTTGCTTAAGTGGCCTTACCATAACCAATATGAGTATTAACTTTAATAGGAATAGCTATAAAAACATTGACAAACCAAAGGCGATAATAAAATGACGCCATAACAATGACCGTCGTTTTTTATTATCTGGAATGGGCTCGATGAAAGTAAACTTCACATTTTATGTCCAGATCGTAACTTTCATCTTAACCGGATGTAGGGTAGGTTTCAATATCACTGGCGAGACAAAGATAGCCTGTGAATTCGTGCAACATAATTTAGTTTTGGAAAGTACATCAATGCTCCACCAACTTTTCAACCCACAACATCTATGCTATTAAAGGCCAGCGACAATCTTGTTTGAAGTACTTAACGTCTGGCATTGAAATGTCTTCGTGTTTAATATTTAAGATTTACCATTATATATACGTGATGGATTCTGAGCAGCCACATGTTGATGATATTGCAGATATATGGTCGGACCATTAGATCAAATCGGAACAACATGCACATATCGACCAGTAATGACGTGGAATGCAAGTACACATCCATCTCGATAAAGTAACCATCAATTATATTGAATCCACACCATTATTTCGACTAGTAAAGGAAGATCTAGAGACGTAATAATCAATGGCTCAATGTCGCATGCCATGGGCAAGTTAATCGTGGTCCAAGCAGATAAGTAGTCAATACGTATTTGCGTATTCTTCAGATGATTTATTTCTGGTGCAGAAGCGAATGAAAAAGTATATATTAATGATGTTCCAATTTTTACGATTTTTTACCATTTTGTACCATTGGTGTGATCTTGAGCTGTTACAAATATCTGACATTCTACTGCACTAAAATCTCGTTATAATTAATTATACTGCATTTTGTTTCCGAATTTAGAGATTAATTTAATTCTCAGAATATTTATTTCTGGCGTAGAAGCGATCCATTCGTGTGATCTTGTGCTGTTCCAAATTCGTGTCATGTATACTGTCTCAAAATTCATCTCGTTTTCTTCTCAGAATTCGTAATAACTTCTATTGTACAAAATTCTTGTCGTTTTTATACTAATTTCTACTGTAGCAAATTCATAATGGTCCAAATATTATCATCTTTGACAAAGTTAATTGTAATAATGTAACTTTCCTCTTTTCCCTATGTTTTTTTATATTTTTATTTCGTTCCTTGTACTTAACCTTGACAAATTATCCCATTCGTTTTCAAAAGGAAAGTGGATCAAAACACTTGAGGATGTTCCTAATTATTACATAGAGAAATAGATTTAATATTAAAAGTAATATTGTAACCTCAAATTTTGGAATTAAGAACAGAGCTATGATATATGAGTAGATCAAAAGAGCAGTTTAAGAGTCATAAGTCACTAACTTGTCCGATAATGATTGTTGTGATTTCAAGGGCGTTGGGTACGAATCTCTTCAATTATTTCTTAATTGTCAAATACATGTTATGTATCTGACTAGGCGAATTTGTTATGTATCTGACTAGGAGAATTTGTTATGCATATGATATATATGTAGAGAGAGAGAGAGAGAGAGAGAGAGAGAGAGAGAGAGAGAGAGAGAGAGAGAGAGAGAGAGAGAGAGAGAGAGAGAGAGAGAGGGGGGGGGTAAATGTAAGGGACCAAAATGTAATAGTACAAGCTGAAAAGCATAGCATTATTCCAATCAGTTTTGTCGTCAACTATTTGATTAGGTGTTTTGTGGCCACGCACAATTGTACTATAATTAGGCCAATTATAATTAAACTTAAATGGGTTTATAACGGGTATTTTAAGAAGCAAACGTTTAATTCTGGCCATTGATTTGGATACGTATTAATACTGTTTTAGCATGGAACAATCATTGTTTAATTTCATAATCGGTACCAAACTAATTCGTTAAATCTATCTTTTGAGAACTCATTTAAAAAAAGAAGAGACAGTAATTGTCATCATATTAGTGCAACTGATTTTCTCATTATCTAATTAACAGGTAGAAAATTTTGTCTCAATATGTAATGATTTACGTCACAGATAACTAATTAGATGATACGTCATCTAACACAGCAATCATATTTGCAAAACAAATTAAGCCTAATGAACCTTAACAAAACTTAACTGTATCTACTTACGTAACGTCATGATGCATGTTCTTGGTTAATGTAAATACTTACCGTATCCTGAAAAAGAAAATAAATTGCAATTAATATAATATCGTTATTTAGACGCACTACCATAAGATCATGTTTTATTTGCTGTAACAAATGCTCACAATCGGCATTCAATTGACGGACATCGCAATACGCGAATGGACACCGGGTAAACATAGTTATCTCTTGTTTATATGTATTTTAAAAAAATATTATCATAAGACTACTAAAGCATTAATTGAAATACAAAATAAAATGCAGTACAAGATGAATTAATGTTTGCACCAAAAAAGTACATCTGACGATTAAAACACATGCGCTGTCTTATTTGCATGCCTGAATTGCGAATACATACAGAACTTTACAGTATTGCTTTGAAAAAAATCCATGTATAAAATAATCTTGTATGTGCGTTTTGTAAAAGCGTTGAAAATACCTAATACATTAATCCATCCGTACATACATACATACATACATACATACATACATACATACATACATACATACATACATACATACATACATACATACATACATACATACATACATACATACATACATACATACATACATACATACATATATACATACCTGGTAGATGGTTATTAACATCTAATAGATAAATAATTATCATAGTTTTGTTTTGATTATGTTTTGTTTTGTGGGTTTTTTTCAACTATCGGTAGCGTCACTCAGTGCAGCAAAATATGATTGAATGCAGCTGTGACATTGTTCAAGTATTGTGACAGTTATAACTTTGAGCAGAAACCATTTCCACTACCTTATCTCAATAAACAATATATCTGAGAGTCGGTATGTGTTAGAAAAATCATTGGCATTGTGCAACGAAACAAACCTATTGTCCCTGAGCCATTTACCACACATTATGCATACCGGATGTTACTGTACAGAACTGTACCACTAACAATATCCTTTGCTTTACAAACAACTAAACAACAGGTGAAGATACACTGCGTGCGAGCTACATGCCGCTACGGAGCCTCTTGTTCTATAGAGAATATCATACATATATATCTACTCTAGATAAAAATATGTTTGTGTTGTAAATATATTTATTATCGTACTTCTATTTTTGTAATGTAGATTATTTTCATATTTACACCAAAATAGCTTGCTTTTGTACAGTACGGTAGAGTGTATTGATTACTGATTAGCAGAGGGTTAAATATTTATTAGTTTGCAACAGTTGTAAAGGAAAATATATTCTCTTTAATTTGTTTGGAAAGAAGGGCACAAATTTTTAAGCTAATAGATGAATCTCTGCACTCAAAAGATAATTAGCGTTTTGCTCAAGCTTAAATATATCATAAAGCGGCACAACTATAGTAGGTAGAACTGATATGGCTTATCCGAACCTTAAAATAGAACTAATTTTGAGTTCACACTGGCGAATAATGTGTTATCAGATACCATAAGCTTTGACTCGGTATCTGCGACATCTTTCACCGGATATTTGATATATTATTTACTGATTGGGTTCGATTCTATTGCTTCATTCACTTATGTTCACTGGATCAAATTTTAGGTTTACTATACATTGCATTAACAACATTTCATCATAGTATATTCACAAGAAATTGCATATAAATCTGAATACATTTTGAAAGTTATATAAATCGTACAATTAATAACAATTAATAGGTTTCTATAATAAAATGTTTCTTTATTATATATTAATAGTGAAGTTATAAAAGGCAAACCTGTATTACATTATCGAAATTTGAATGACATTTATTAATATTAAATATACCTAATGACATATATTAATATTAAATATACCTAATACGAATCGATCTTGACAGTAACATAGTGCAAATTTCAACTTCATTTTGTGAATGAGCTAGCAGATAAAGGTTAATAGTTGAAACGGTAGCCAGTTGTTGAATTATGAAAAATACGCAAGATATTGACTTAATTGAGGCTGTGCCATATAAGTGAACTATTACAAAATAAACTCTGATATAGCTGCCTTGTCGCATACAGACATATTTGAGTGGACTCCAACGTTTAAGTCATTAGAAAAATATATTAAGACTGGATGACTCGTAGGTATATTGCATTATAGTGACAACATTGTACTCGAAACTAATTCTTGTTGACAAAATCGTATTTCTGGTCTTGAAGGATCCGTTTACAATATGTTTTCATGTGTTATAAAACTATAAAGATATGTGTGTTATAATCAGGCCATATAAGGATTGAGAAATGTTGTGAGGCGACATTCCATAAACGGTTGCATTGTCTGCATCAACTGGATCATCACATTGTTTCAAATAAATGAAGATATTATGAAATATAGTGTTGTGTTATTTGTAGTGTACGTGGATAATGCAATACGATGCTATGATTATTTCAATGTGTTATTGTATTAGTTTCTATTCCCTATCAAACAAACAGATATTTACCGTGATATTATTCATCTCTTATGATATTGATCATTAATGTAAGCAACTACTGATACGGTGAAACTTTGAAATCTCCACATTAAAACTTATAAATGAAAAAATATATTTAAAATGGTACTGCAATTTCATATCTCGTTATAATATGCCATGATTAGTAGGCTCACCTTGAGCAAATTAAAATGTTTTTCGCTCAATATAAAAGTCTACCGGAGCTATTCAAGGTTTCGATACCCAAAAACATATGACGTGTGGAGTTAATAATTTCAAAATATACAAAACTATGAAGAAAAAATGTTAATGCTAAATTAACATTTGCGGAATTGTGCATTAAAGTGCAAGATAAAAATATCCCTAATAATTACAAGTGCCACAAACCCCAGATGCAAACACATACTAATTTTCAGATTATATACATATATTGAACAAGAGAGTCATTTTGTGCGAATAGCTTAAAAAAATTACATTCAAACTGATAGAAAAAGAAAAAGGCACCTGCAGAAACACATTTCTGTGGTAGAATTCAAACTTAAGAAAGGAAAGGGACGCAAATACGGCCCTACATAATGACACTGATGATATATATATATATATATATATATATATATATATATATATATATATATATATATATATATATATATATATATATATATATACACAAAGGGAAAACAACCATCCTAATTAAGTTAATCATTACATTACATGCACTCCAAAAAGTAGTTACTCCAGCATTTTCTTACTACGGGGTATGACAGCAATGAATGATATGTGTTGAATACAATCCTACAGAGACAAAAGAGTGCAAAATTCAACATAACTATATATTCGATTACAGAGTTTCAGCATATTCCAGTCGAGTTATTATATACAAATTTGATCCAACATGCAACTAGTATGATTGTGTACAAAAATGAGCAGCGTATAGTAACATGTGTAAATGGTCACAGTTGAGGGAAAATATTTAGTATAGTATAACATACATTATAATTCAATGTTATAAATTCAGTACTATATACATCTAAGACATAGTCCAGTGTTTAGTTAACTTTTGTATTGCCAGATATAGGTTTAGTCTCTAACGTATTTAAAAATTTACAACTTAAGAATATATACTTAACTTGAAAATTTAACTCTAAAATAATGTCAGTGTTGAAGCAGTACTCAAGGGACAATATTAAAATCGTTGTCATTGACTTCACTATTATACTCAAAGGTACTTTGCATCACTATATACGCCTCTCATTGCAATTGCTCTATAAGTGAAGAATGTCGTTTTCACAAGACTGCTTTAATAGGTAAGTTCATCTTTGCCAGGATATGGTGATTAAGGTATTAGTCTAAAGACTGCAATAGTTGATGCATCCTGAAGTACCCTGGCTATGATGATGAACATATTAGTCTATATAATGTTGTTTATTTTGTTGTCGTAAGGCTTAGCTCCATTTTGCATCGCAATATATGAAATACATGGTGGCCACTATAAATTATTTAAGAAGAAGCCGGGACAACCTCAGAAAGAAAAAACAATCCACGAGAATATTTTTTGCACACTTTCTCAAATACCCACATTGGGCGAACACGAGACTCGAACCCGCGGAGACAGAGGTGCGATGGTAGTGATCTGTATCGGTGAGCGCTTAAAGACTGTAATGATATGCAAATACCTCGATTAAGACGAAGATAATTCGATTCGGGATGGTTACTATATCCAGTTGCCTGCGAACTGCAAAATATTTAAAATTTAATTGGACTAAAACTCGCAACAATGATAATTTAATATGTAAACGATGCGGTAGACATTTGGTGTATGAATATATATGTGTATTTAATGGGCGATCATGTCCACGTTGTATTTCGCAGTCGAGTATATAGGTCATCAAAATGCAAACAACACATGCGAGAAACTTAAGTTTGGTAAACAGTATTTACTGTATAAAAGTCTGATATTCATGTGTTGTTAACAAGTTCCATCGATCATCGGCATTTATAAATGTTTTTATTTGGTTTCTGTAGTTTGGAATGCTTTTTACTTTTATATCATTATCATTTTGAATTGTTCTGTTTAGTGCTTCGATTCCAGTTATATAGAACAATATTGATAGTGGTCATCCTTGTCTTACTGATCTGGTAATGTTGAATGGTTCAGTTTGAGCCCCATTAATTTTTGTATTTTTGATTGTATGTTGTTATATACAGTTTGTACCCAACTTTTAAAGTTTGTAACAAAGCCGTATTTCTTGAGTGGAGCAAGTATAAAATATATTTCTATCTTATAGAACGCTTTCTCGTGATCAGAGGGAATTAAGACGCCATTTTATCCATTTTTATTCATATATTCAAAGATTGTTTGCATTGATAGTATAATGTTTGATATTTGCTTCCCTTCCTCACCACATGACTGGTTGTTAGTATTATGTCGCTAAGAGTGTATTTTACCCTGTTTGCTAATATGAGGCTAAGAATCTTGTAATCTATATTTAGGAGGGAGATTGGGCGCCAGTTTTTTAGGCTCAAAATATCACCTTTGTTTCTATAGATAAGGTTAATAAGTCTAGTTTTCATTGATTGGGTCATTTCTTTGTTTTCAAAAATCGCATTGTAAAGATCTTGAAGCAATGGACTAATCACTTTTTAAACATTTGGTAAAATTCTGCGGTTAACCCGTCTAGTCCTGTTGCTTTGTTCTTGGTTTGTTTTTCTATAGCTCTTTCTATCTCGTCTTTTGATATAGGCTGTTCACAAATGTATTTATCACTTTTTTAGATGGTGGGAAGATTGGTGTTGTCTAGGTAGTTATTTATGTTTTCTTTCGGTAATTTTTTTATCTACATTGTAGTTGATATTAGTCTTTTACATTTGGTAAAATATGACTTTTCGTTTCTATTATTGTGTTGTTTATTTTGAGTTTAATAAGTGATTTTTCATTTCTCGATCACATTTATTATTTCATAATAAAGTTCTGGGAGGTCTAATATGGAGTTTTTAACTTTCCAATGAATTTTCCCCCACTTGATTTCCGTTTGAGTTGTGTATTCGATTGTTACGTTTTAGTGGTCTGCTAGTTTTTCGTTTAAAATTTCACACTTGGATATGTTTTGGATATAGTTTTTATTAATATAAATGTGGTCAATTCGTGAAGTATATTTGGTAGATTAAAAGGTGTATATTGTGTCTTAATAATAATAATAATAATAATAATAATAATAATAATAATAATAATAATAACAATAATAATAATAATAATAATAATAATAATAATAATAATAATAATAATAATGAGGACATTGCATAGCGCCTAATCTTTAGAAGCCCTAAGCGCTTTACACCATCTATAATGATATGACTGCACTACAAAAAAAAGATGAGGAAAAAAAATGAAATTGGAAAACATAAAAACATGCTGAAAACATATAATTTGAATGGTTTCTAATTTCGCAATCGAGTATATCGGTCATCAAAATGCAAACAACACATGGGAGAAAATTAAGCTTGGTAAACAGTATGTACTGTATAAAAGTCATACTAAAAGTGTTGGGAGACTACTAAAGTCATACTAAAAGTGTTGGGAGACTACTAAAGTCATACTAAAAGTGTTGGCAGACTACTAAAGTCATACTAAAAGTGTTGGCAGACTACTAAAGTCATACTAAAAGTGTTGGCAGACTACTAAAGTCATACTAAAAGTGTTGGCAGACTACTAAAGTCATACTAAAAGTGTTGGCAGACTACTAAAGTCCTACTACAAGTGTTGGCAGACTACTAAAGTCATACTAAAAGTGTTGGCAGACTACTAAAGTCATACTAAAAGTGTTGGCAGACTACTAAAGTCATACTAAAAGTGTTGGCAGACTACTAAAGTCATACAAAAAGTGTTGGCAGACTACTAAAGTCATACTAAAAGTGTTGGCAGACTACTAAAGTCATACTAAAAGTGTTGGCAGACTACTAAAGTCATACAAAAAGTGTTGGCAGACTACTAAAGTCATACTAAAAGTGTTGGCAGACTACTAAAGTCATACTAAAAGTGTTGGCAGACTACTAAAGTCATACTAAAAGAGTTGGCAGACTACTACTAAAGTCATACTAAAAGTGTTGGCAGACTACTAAAGTCATACTAAAAGTGTTGGCAGACTACTAAAGTCATACTAAAAGTGTTGGCAGACTACTAAAGTCATACTAAAAGTGTTGGGAGACTACTAAAGTCATACTAAAAGTGTTGGCAGACTACTAAAGTCATACTAAAAGTGTTGGCAGACTACTAAATTCATGCTAAAAGTGTTGGCAGACTACTAAAGACATACTAAAAGTGTTGGCAGACTACTAAAGTCATAATAAAAGTGTTGGCAGACTACTAAAGTCATACTAAAAGTGTTGGCAGACTACTAAAGTCATACTAAAAGTGTTGGAGATCTCATCCTGTGTATCACGGTTAATGTATTTGTTTTAAAATACTGCATTAATGATACAAACTATCCCAACGTGTACATAGCAAACAATAAATGTGGGCGAACTGATGTTTATATGTTGCCGTTCAGTTACATTTATGGACAATATGCAGGGGACGAAATTATATCCATTTCAATGATTCTGAATATATTTTCAATCAGTCAACAGAACCCTCATTGTTATGAATTGTGTTGTGTGTTGGAGATCAGAAGGAACAGAAACAACGTACATTCAAATCAGAATCCGGCAAGAACATTTTAAATTTACGTCGGACCAACGTAAGATAGGTGTCCGGTTTTGGTATGTATATATAAGTGTTGCTTAAAATTGCTTCCATATTATACTTTAGACATTCTAAACATAAATGTTTACATATAAAATCTTTGTATATAACATTAATTTACAGCACCCGAGTCCGGAATATTCTAGACTCAAATTTATCTTCAGAATAGACGTGAAGTCGCCATTGTAATGGGTCACATCGAGATCGGGTAAATATGTGTATAATTAAAGATTTGAGAAACAAATCTTAAATTACGAGTATGTACCTGTGCCTGGAATCCATTACCAGGTTCAGCAAGTGTGTTGTTGATATCACACATATTTCGAAATGGATTACTGAAAACACAAGTAAATGTGTTCGGTGGGTTTTGTTTCAATTTGCCATTTACAACATTCTAGAAAGGTCGAAATGTATCCTAATCTTAAAAGTGAGTTTGAAGTGTAGTACAACATGGGAAGTGGGAGTTCTTTCCATGTCGAGTTTGACTCTGTTATAATTTCCTCCATATTATGTGTCGACATAATTAATCAATATTTTCTGTATATATTTATAATTTTATGTGTTGCAAAACGCTGCTTCAAAACGATAGAAATATAATCCTTTACAGAGAACGATTTATATTGGTTAGATTTAACACATTTTAATAATGTGTATGTTTGACAGGAATGTGTGACTTCCAACAAGTAGAACATAAATATAATTTTCGCTATTTTGTTGCATGGAAGGAAGATTAGATGTTAATAAAATATAATAGGTTTAATGCACAGTGCTTGCAATGGACAACGAAAATGATGGCGAGAACAACAGCAACAACAAGATGAATATAATCATCTAATATATCCTGGTGAACCTGCCTTAACGTCTTCAGCATATTGAATGAAATACACCTATTTCTGGTTATCGAAAATAGGCACATTTGCGAGTGTACATTTATGAGTGTTTTCAGTGATGGATATGTGATTTTGACGCCCCTTGTTTGCTGCCTGATTTTATGCACTTTCCCTGCCCTTAACAAAGCCTTTTAATGAAACTCTTGAACGACTTGAACGCCATCTACTGACAACAACTAGAGATTCAACTCGTACCAAGAAAAACATCCATATTGTAATACTATAACATACGCCGCCGTCGGAATGGTTCCGCTCTAGGCAGTCATATGTATTGTATGTATAACGGGCAAACTACAATTATGTGTTTGTGTTTGACAGGGGTGGGAAAACTGTTGCGCTAGCAGTCGATTTGAGTTGGATTTTAGTTTGACTTATTCAACGTAGGAAGCTTTGGTAGCATTTTTTATGACAGAAGATCTGATCAGCTTTTTAGGTCTTTACATCGGTTGTATGTTTTCACTTCTACGCATTTTAGAACTGTTAACAATTGGACGTTTGAAACGTAACACACAGGCTTGTTACGAAGACTAAGTATAGAATACTAGAGGCGGAAGAGAATAGAACATGGTAAAGTCATATGTTTCCAACGAATATTTGATTATATTTTCTGAATATTACATGAAATGTTTGTTTCTTTAATGATTCATTTGCACATAATATTAAATATTGTTGGACTACTACATTTGGAAAGTAAACCTTTTCAAAGATATAGAAGAAAATTCCAATTGACGTCGACATAGAAAGGAAAGTGTATTTTGTTGTTTTGCATTTTGTTTTGAAAAACGGCTGTACAAAAAATATTGACATACATAATTAAGTCAAAATAACAGCTACACTCATGCTCGAGATCGAAACATAGAGGGTCCGTCGAAAAGATAATACTTGTTATTTTATATTTTGAACAGCGTTTAAACTACCAAATGTATGCACATTCGTCCGGTTGATGGAATAATAGCGTGTTCAAATGGATGCCATGGAATATGAATGTGTTCTCGTTGATGCAGTTTTATTATTTTGCTGTGTTGTTTTGTTTATTCTTTGTTAAAATTGCCTTTATGCCTCAGTACATTTGAAGAGAAAAGCATATTATAATCAAATACTATAGTTATGCTCCATTTAATAAGTTAATAACTACTGAGTCGCGAGAACAGAGTGTCCTGATTGAAAACCATTAACTATACAATACATGATATTGGCTGTACTCAAAAAATGACAGATGTTCAATAAATAAGGCATGCAATTGTCAGTCATTTTAGAAAAGATAATTCAAAAAGAGTTCTCCATATATCTACAAAATAAAATCCTGACAAAACATTTAGGCATCAATATAAATAGTTTTCATTTTTTTTAAAAACGTATTTAGCTGCACCTTTCCAATACTATTGTAGTGATTATTCCAGATTTCAAATAGCATTGCTCAAGTGACTTGTTAGAGATCATTGGTCTAGAATATTCAGCTTCAGTCATGTGACTGTATACATAATGATGAAGTGCATTTGTTACGTTCATGTCTTGCTTCCTTTGTATATTATCGCACTATTAACACTAATATTAGGCACTTAAAACAATTGCTTTCACTTTCCAACTTTTAAATTTGTACACTGTAGTATCTGTATGTAGATGTGCTGTTTAAGCCTGGTTTACATTATCAGTACCTTGTCTGCACATCCTGCGTTGATGTTCAGCCGTCATTGCTAGGAACAGTTCTTAGTTTGGACGAACATAATATTCGAGCGGAAAAACCAGTTATGCGTGCAAGGATGACCCAGCAATAATGTAGTGTCGACCAAATGCAAAATACAATTAACTGTCATCAATGAAAGTTTTAACAAAGGATTCGCGCAACTTTGACTTCACCTGCATGCACATGTATTGTCATTTTCGTGTGCAAGTCCAAACAGACAACTATTCATGGTTTGGAGAGTTTTCAGGAAAGTTATTGTTGGAGCTAATACCACATTAATGTTACACAGAAAGAACGTAGAGAAATAAACAGATGGCTAAAACCAAGCATAATTGAATGTACGATTCCTAGCGGAAACAACGCATACAAAACAAGACTTTAAGACAGGTAGCGGAGACAACGCATACAAGCATGAGTTTACGACTGATACATTATTTTCTAGAATACAACACAAAAGTAGTCAATTTTTGCAAGAATCTCAACTACGAAATATAGTTTAATTTGGTAATAAAGTGCACATATTGCCACTGAAATAAAGAGATTAACATGAGATTGTAATTAGAAGACCTAATGAAATACTTCATTGTTACAATTGTACGCAATGATTGTTGACACTTATATACGCTCGAGATGAGCCACATGCTGATTTCGTCACACATAGAGATTAACAACGCTGTTTCAAACAACTAGGTACCACACCAAGAAACCTAACATAACTACTTAAATATGATAGTATCAGAGACTCGTGTGTGTATCGTTTGGTTGTTCAAACGAAAACGTCTGTGTAGATACAGACCTGACAGTTTGAAACTTCGGCGCCTCCTCTGTTTTAGCTGCCGCACCATCACCAATACAAGTAACAACTTTAATGGGGATGACTATAAATAAACCGAACAACTAAAGATATGAATGAACTGACGACATAAAAAATGACCAACATTTTATATTATCTTAACCGGATCTAGATAATTGTGAGGTCAATTTCAGCGGTGATAAAGGATCATCGGTGCCTTCATACAACACAATTCTATTTTGGAATGAATAGCAATGTTTTATCAGTCTTTACAAGTACAGAATCAATGCTATTGATAGTTCAAGTTTAATATTGACCATTACGCATACATGATGAGTCTTGAACAGCCACTTGATGATGATGCACAGTTATTGACAGACCATTAGATCAAGTGGGAACATCATTCAAATATCGAGCTCCAAACATTTTTTATCCATGTAATGATGTGGAATGTAAAGACACATACTCCTCGACACAAATACATCAATTATATTAAACAAACACCATCATTTTGAAAAGTAAAATAAAGCAATGGGACCAGTAATAAACAAGGACGCAATTTAACACTCCAGCGGCAAGGCAATCACTGTGACAAGCACAGACGTTATCAATATGTACGCTTCGTGAACGTATACAATGCTAACCTGTATATACATTGGTTTTGCTCTTGTTGTTCTATGGTTTAACGCCATTTTTAAGCACAAGATAGGCTATACATGGCGGTCAGTATTACTGGTGGGGGAAGAACTCAGGAAAAACTCAGAAAGCACCATCAACCCACGAGATGCTACCGGTCAGCTTTCTCACATACCCACATAAAGCCGAGACTGAGACTGGAACCAACGCAGAGATGACATGGCAGTGATCCGTAACGGTGAGCTCCTTACACCACTCGGTTCCCCCTGGATACATTGTACAACACACAATATTATTATTAACAAAAGAACTGAGATGGAACCGCAGATTTACCAAGGCAATATTTATCTTTAAGCAAATTGGATTTACCCCAGGAGGTAAAACGACATGATGCAGAGCCGGTATATGAATTACGTTAAGTGCACATCAGCCAGTACGTATTTGTCCGGGAATTCTAATTAGGTCAAAAAGCGGAAAAGGTGTCGTATGTAAAGAATAGTGGATGATCTGTACATATAAATATATTAGAGAACGGAATTCGTTATAATAACGTTAAGATTACCATATATAATATATCAATGATACAATACACATAACACATTACGAATACATGTCCTTTTTTATGCATGTGAGAGAGTACACTTTTCAGTCAGCAAACCATAAGGAAATTTTAGAAAGGGTTTTACGACTTTGAGGTCTTAAACTAATTTAATGAAAGAAACAAAACCATCATGCTTAGTACAATTCAATCAATGATTTATATTCCTAGTATACAACGTTTAAATATGCGATAATAGTCTTAGATGGACTGACGTAACAACAGTATTGATATCTCATAAATAGCTATTCGACGATAGCACTGAATGCCTTCACAATCATCCTAAAGTAGTGATTTATTCCTAAATGACAATGTGCACATTTAACTATACATCTCTACATGAGAAAGTAGCAATAGCATTTCCCTAACCAAACTTTAATAGCAAACTACCTATAACTATAAGCAAATTCGTTTCCAAAATCGTTCCAAGATGTAATTCAATTATGGGTCTTTAATTCCATCCTAAGTAAACATAAATGTATAGATTACAAGAATAGAAGAACACGATGGAAGTCAGGAGTACATCATGATACTACCTGCTTATAAAGATCAAGTTTGCGATATTATTGCTAAGGATTGTTTATCAAAATTTTATTCGCTGCATTGTTTTCAGTAATGAAATGGTAAAATGAATCCGTATATTAGTTATTGCTGTAATGTAACAATATGTGCAATATTTCACACGATAATGCACACAAATGTCACAATGATATGTGACACGCTAATAAAGTGCACGTCCTTTCTTAAGATGGCTCATGTCTTCTGGCTTGTAATCATGTAATATCAGCAGTACGTTGTGACACAAATGTAATAGATAAATATCTAGACAATAATTTTACAATCAAGGACGTGTTATTAATAACCCATCCATCATATATCAATCCATACATACATACATACATACATACATACATACATACATACATACATACATACATACATACATACATACATACATACATGCATACATGCATACATACATATAATATAACATATATGTCTTTAGTATATAATACATGAAAAACTTAAAGGAAAATCGCATACAAGAACAAGGAATAATTGGAAATAATGCGTAAGAATACGTAGTCGTACGGAATCAAAAGTCAAATTCAGCGGCTTAATACGCATATAACATATGTGGAAAGAAAAGTGAATGTAATGGTGCATGTTCTTTGTGAATGTAGATACTTACCGTCTGAATAGAAAGAAAGAATACAATTAATATTGTATCGTTTTTCAGACGCACTAAAATATGATCAGGTTTTATTTCCTGTAAAAAATTCTCAAATTCGTCTTTAAGCTGTCGGATATCACAATAAGAAAGACTCACCACAGATTAGCAACATATCGGGACTGACATGTTCAATTGTATGTGATTTAGCCACTGGTATAATAACAGATATTCCCGAGAATTTAACTGAAATGTATAATTGCTTGCTGATGACACTTCGCTATCTATGATTGTGGAGGACACAATCCAAACTGCTGGTGTTCCAAACGAGAACAAATAGTTTCAATACGTGGGCCTTTTAGTGATTTCTATTTGCAATTCGTTGAAAATAAATAAAAAAATATATCCTTAAATATTCGAAAGGAATATCATACCTCACAGCCTATGAATTATCGGTGTTGATGGAAATGGAAAATTACCAACAGCTCTAATGTCAAACAGTGCTGCTGGTGATTTACAAACAATACAACTCAGTAAAATTGGACTGAGTTGCAATTGTACAGGAAATAGCATGAACAACTTGAGCACTTCTGGTTACCTAACATTCTTATACAACTTAATGAAAACTGTTTTAACATTTTGTGGATTTGCTTGTTTGCCATGTCGTGACAGTTTCGGGGAATATTCAGTGTCCAATGTCGAACAGTGCTCCTGGTGATTTACTAACAATACAACTCGAGTAAAATTGGACTCAGTTGCAATCGCACAGGAAATAGCCTGAATAACTATAGCACTTCTGGTTACCTAATATTCTTATACAACTTAATAAAAACTGGTTTAACATTTTGTTTATTAATCATCCAGTGATTGTGCATTGATGTATTTTGCTAGTTTGCCATGTCGTGATAGTTTCGGGCAATATTCAGGACCAAGGAGGTATACAAGGTAAAATATACTATAATAACACTGCAAAAATATTATTCGAAATAATAAATTAATTGCAATATATTATGAATGAAATTATGCACAATAAACAGTACATACGACGATTAACACACACACGTGCCCTCTAGTTATTATAATAATATAATTTTGAATATATATAACTTTCGAGTTTGGCATACATACATATAAACATACATACATACATACGCAAACAGATACATACATACGTACGTACGTTCATACATACATACATACATACATACATACATACATACATACATACATACATACATACATACATACATACATACATACATACATACATACATACATACATACATACATTGATTTTCCAGAAAGCCGCTGCAAATTAAAGTGTAAGTAACGGTCCATCTGGAGTTGGCGGTAAACGCTATAAGGATAGTTTGTATGAGCTGATCATTCCATAAACAAGCTTGATGCATTTTTAATTTCAGCATGACATTGACACCTAGTTGTAAAGCATGTAACAAAGTCAAATGTCATTTTATACGAGACACAACTCAAATCTTCTTTTGTGGTTACTGAGTGATATAATGTTGCATGTTCCAGCCATTTTGTACCATTTTTGCAATATTTTGTTGTACTAAATTCGTGTCATTTCTACTCTACCAAAGATGTTCTCATTTCCACTGCTCAGAATTAGTAGCATCGTCTATTATCAAAATTCGTGTCATTCTTATACTATTTAAAATTTATTTAATTTATACTATACAAAATTCTTAATTATCCAAATATTATGATCTTTAACAAAATAACGCAGTCACACACGGGGTAAACATACGTTTCTCTTGCTGCTATGTATATTACATATTTCCTCCTTTCATTTTACTTAACGTTGACAAATATATACAAGATATATCAAACAGAGAATTGGATCACTACACGTTGCGATGGTTCTAGATAATAATAAAGAGAAAGGGATTATCCAGGCGTGCACTATGATGACACTAAACTCGTACGTTATTCTGTATTGATCGCTGATGAAGCAACATAATGTGCTAAAACATCAATGCCGTTTTACCCACGAGATTAGTAAGTACATGGAAGGGAAGCAAATTCAAAATACGTTAAAGGGACCCCTTTTTATATAATGTCTGAGGTCGAATAACATTTATTACAGCAATACATAATAATGTTGGCCTCCAAATGTATAATAATATATCATGCATTACAGCTGCCGTAGCGATACGTAGAACCGGATTGGCTAAAGGAGCAACGTTATTTAACAAATATCCACAATATGTACTTCAATAGTCGCTCCATTGTTTGAATAAACTGTACACAAATTTGCTTTCCATAAACCAAATAGAGGCAGGATGAATACTAAAAAGAATAAAAGCAAGAACGCAATATGTTAATTAACTAGTACTCCAAGTTTCGCAATCTCTTCAATAACACCTCTGAGATCAAACCTGTATCGGATGATGATGGCATGAAATATCCTATCACGCAAGTAAGGCAGCGTTAGAAGTAAAACATCCAAATAACCAGTTTAATATTAGTGACCGATACTTGTAAATGCGTTTTCAGAAATATATTAAAATCAGTCAAATGAGAATAATAATAACACTACTAATATATTAGTTGAAACAATAAAATACAATGCAGTACAAGAGGAATGAATGTATGCACAACGAAAGCACAAATGACGATTAAAACACACACGTTCCGTCTTCATATTCGCATATCCGAATTGAGAATAAATATAGAAATGTACAGTTTTGCTTTGAAAATAGACATACATACATACATACATACATACATACATACATACATACATACATACATACATACATACATACATACATACATACATACATACATACATACAAACATACATACATACATACATACATACATACATACATACATACATACATACATACATACATACATACATACATACATACATACATACATACATACATACATACATACATGAAGTTGGCGGAAAACTCTATTGTTATGGCATGTGTGAACTTATCTTTTTAGAAACCCGCTTGATGTATTTTTGTTTCAGCATGAAATTGAAACGAACTTGTAAAGCATGTAACAAAATCAAATATCATTTTATACGAGACACAACTCAACTCTTCTTTTGGGAGTAGTGAGTGACATAATGTTGCAAGTATCCAAACATTTTGTACCATTCGTGTAATCTTCTGTTTTACCAAATTCGTGTAATGTCTACTCTAGTAGACGAAAGATGTTCTCATTCTCCCTGCTCAGAATTAGTTGCATCGTCTATTATACAAAATTCATGTCATTCTTATACTATTTAAAATTTATTTAATTTCTACTATACAAAATTCTTAATTATCCAAATATTATGACCTTCAACAAAATGGATTGTAATAATGATGTCATTACTTCTATGGCACGCCGTCACACACTGAGTAAACATAGGTTTATCTTGTTGCTATGTATATTACATATTTCCTCCTTTCATTTTATTTAACCTTGACAAATATATACCAAATATATCAAACAGAGATTTGGATGAATACACTTGGCGATTTTTCTAGATAATAACAAAGAGAAAGGGGTTTTCCAGGCGTGTTCTTTGATGACACTGAACTCCTAAGTTATTCTGGATTGATTATCTATGAAGCAACATAATGTGCTACAATATCAATGCCTTTTTACACATGAGATTAGTGCATCGAAGGGAAGCAAATTCAAAATACGTTTCAATGATCCCTTATTTATATAATGCCTGAGGTCGAAAAACATTTACTACAGCAATACATAATAATGTTGGCATCCTAATGTATAATAATATATCATGCATTACATCTGTCTACCATAAAGGCATACATGTTTCCAAGGGGAGTGTCTCATAGGTGTAAATTGCGTGGTTAAACTGACTATTTCTTTATAACCAGATGTATCGGAAGCCTTCCAGGCAAAGATGGGAGGAAAATGCTTACCACTGTTACTTCCTGGTGCAGAGAACACAGTCAAAGACACATTGATTGACACATTTAACATAGCAGTGACCCAAAAAGCAAATGAGACCTTGGCAAACATCGACGACCAAAGAAACCTTGGGTTACAACTGACATACATGATCTGTGTGACAAGCGTCGAGTAATAAAGAAGAAGAATTCAGAAGTAAAAGAAGCAAAAGAATACAGGTAAATCAACCAGGTTATCAAGAAAAGCATGCAAAATGGCAAGGGAGACATGGATTGAAGACCAGTGTAAAGATATAGAAAACAATCTAAAGAAACATAATAGCAAACAAGCATACCAACGGGTGAAATACCTGACCAGTGTAAAACAAGGACGCTCCTCTATCATTCAAGATAAGGGAGGGAAATGTCGTACAGAAGAACAAGACATTCTTAAGAGATGGACAGAATACTCCTCAGACCTGTACAACCACAAACCTACAGGGGACCCAGCCATACTCAACACCCCACCAGTGACCAACACTGACAACTACCCCATCATCAGAGAAGACGTATAGGCTGTAGTTAAATCATTGAAAAAGGGAAGGCAGTAGTAGTAGACAACATCCCTGCACCACTAATCCAAGAAGGTGGCGAAGCCATGATAAGCGCCTTACTAACAATCTGCAACAAGATCTGGCAGACAGGGGAATGGCCAACAAAATGGACTCAGTCACTCATAGTAACTCTCGCGATAAAAGGCAATTTGCAGAAATGTCAGAACTATAGTACGATCAGTCTTATATGACACCCAAGCAAAAATCATATTAAACAGACTGAAGCTGCGGGCAGATGACACCATAGGTGAAGAAAAAACAGGCTTCAGACCAGGGCGAAGCACAACTGAACAGATTTTCAACCTGAGAATACTATGTGCGAAATACCTCCAGCACCAACAAGACTTGTATCATGTGTTTATAGATTTTAAGAAGGCGTTTGACAGCATGCAGCCCTTTGGTCCACCATAAATCTGTGCAACATTAATGCCAACCTGATCAAGATCATTAAAAGCCTTTAGAGCAAGGCCACCAGCTCAGTCTGCTTCAACGGTCAAATAGGAGATTGGTTTAGGAAACTGCTGGAGTCTGACAGGGCTGCTTGCTTTCACCTACTCTCTTCAACATCTGCCTTGAAAGAATCATGAGATATTCACTGGAAGAACTGTCAGTATTGGAGGCAGAATAATAACAAATCTGCGCTTTGCTGATGACATTGATGACCTTGCAAGAAATCAGGAGGAGCTAACTCAGTTGGTGGAAAAATTGGACAAGACAGCTACTGCTTTTGGTATTGAAATAAGTGCAGAGAAGACCAAATTGATGACCAAAAGCATTATTGGCATCAGCACTGACATCATGATTAGTGGCCAAAAGCTGGAAACAGTTACTAAATTCAAGTACTTGGGAGCCATTGTGGAAGACGAGGGATCAAAACCAGAAATATTGTACATGATTGCGCTGACAATAACAGCAACGGCAAGGCTAAAGACAGTTTGGAAAGACAGAAACACCGCAGTTAGCTCAAAAATCAGACTGGTGCGCTCCTTGGTTGCATTTGTGTTCCTATATACCTGTGAGTCATGGGCGATCACCGCGGATCTCGAAAGGAGGATAAATAGCTGTTGAAATGAGATGCTTTCGAAGGTTGCTTGGCATTTCAGATAGAGATCATGTCACGAATGAGGAAGTGGGAAACATAATTAAGCATTCATTGGGACCAATGAAGAGCTATTGAACATTGTGAAGAAACTCAAAATGAAGTGGTATGGACATGTCACACGATCAATAGGGCTTGCAAAGACAATCATGCAAGATACTGTGCAGGGAGGGCGAAGGAGAGGAAGACATAGGAAAAGATGGGAGGATAAAATCTAAGATTGGACACGACTGAAACTCAGTGACACAGTGAGATTATCAGAGACCATATTGGAATGGAGGAAGCTGGTTGTCAGGTCAACGTGGTTCCCCAACGGTCGGCAAAACTAAGGGATATATATATATATATATATATATATATATATATATATATATATATATATATATATATATATATATATTTATATATATATATATAATGTTTCTCTTTAGACATTGCATCTCATATTTGCTGGTAAGTTGATTGAATTATAGTCAGTAGAGTCTAGCCGACCGGCATTAATTGAACATGTCTCTAGTTTATGAATATGCAGCTTTCATTTGATCAAACTTGCAAAGAGTAACCAATGCTCTTTCAAAAAAATCTAAGTTGCAAGGAATCCATGGGTCGGCATCCTATGACACTCTAGCCAGACTTGGCACGAATAGCGATTTTCAATGGCACACGGAAGACCCTCTAAAAAGTTAATCGGTGGAAAAAATATTTTTTCAATACAAATCCAAACAACGTACGTGAACATAATGCCAGATGTGTGCATTATCTAGGTATCGCCATATGTCCGCTTTCACTGGGCAATATCAGGCGATGTTAGTGTGGCGCGGAAGGCGCTACACCAGGCAATGCATGCTGCCGCTGGTGAGGGATACGGCAAACGTGTTAAACGTTTATAGTTTTATTGATAATTATTATGTTCTGGAAAGGGACATCTTTTTAATGTTTTTTTAGAATTAGATAAACTGACGATTTGCTTAAATTACTATAATTGCAACTTATTTGTATATTTGTTTTACAACTTATTACAGGTGCACAAAACGTAATATTATCCAAACGATAATGTAAGTAATACAGTGCCCCTAAATGGCCGAAAAAATAAAACCTTGATCAACGCACATTTCAAGAAAATTTGACAAACGAATATGGATTTATACAACAAAAGGATCGTGCTGTGTGTGCTTTATGTTGTGAGAGTGTTGTGTGTCGTACGTCTAGTGTACAAAGACACTATGAAACCAAAC
Organism: Unio pictorum; assembly: GCA_030141615.1. Lineage (NCBI taxonomy): Eukaryota > Metazoa > Mollusca > Bivalvia > Unionida > Unionidae > Unio > Unio pictorum. The sequence goes on from JARLTB010000114.1 coordinate 3,548,213, forward strand.
ATCAAGTTTTTCATCTATTTTGGAATGAATAGCGATGTTTTATCAGCCTTTACAAGCACAGCATCAATGCCATTGATAGTTCAAGTTTAATATTGACCATTACGCATACATGATGAGTCTTGAACAGCCACTTGATGATGCTGCACAGTTATTGACAGACCATTAGATCAAGTGGGAGCATCATTGAAATATCGAGCTCCAAAATTTTGGATCCATGTAATGATGTGGAAAGTAAAGACACATACTCCTCGACACAAATACATCAATTCTATTAAACAAACACCATTATATATATATATATATATATATATATATATATATATATATATATATATATATATATATATATATATGAGCTGCATCGTGGCTAGGAATAAGAACGTGTTAGTCTCAAGACTGCATCAGTAGGTAAATCACTCAGTACCCCGAATATGATAAACGAATTTTTAGGCTAAAGACGGCAAGGAAAGGTAAATTAAATCCCTCAGTGTCATTAATACGGCGATTGGAATAACGCTCTTAAAAAGATTACAACGTGTTTAGAAGACTTTGTATAAATTTGGTGTCTGCCTATTAGATGTATTTCAAATAATGTTCTACTTTCTTGAAAGTTGTATTGTTCACTGATTGTAATGTTCCTCGCTAAATGAGCAGCCATTTCAATGGATTAGGGTGGAACTGCATTACAGATAAGATCTAGAAGAGTTGACGGAGTGTACATATGAACATAATACTGAATCAAGCTATATATTCGAAACTTTATCAAATTGTCAGACGTGGATGTAAACGTTTCGCCCAAAGTTTCCTTAGGGACACACGCTAGTTTTGATTAAAATATGTGCGGTTCTATTCACAACAATAGAATTCAACTCTGAATTGTAGTATCTTAATTAAAGACGAATACCATGCTTTTGTCTTGCGTTACCCCAAAACAATTTCTTTGCATATTTTCCAAAAAAAGCACGCAAGCTGATAACGGTTAATTTATATATCTGCGTTCTCGGCAGACATGGCTCTCTCCCAATATCAATGAGTCTTTATTTGGCTATCCCCTTATTAGGCTCTCTAATTATAATGATGTATAGTCACTATACAAATAAACAACGCAGTCTTTACTCATGACGGTTAAAACATATATTCTAACACGTCTCACATAGGATGTTTATGACTTGAAATCAAACATTGTAGGATTCCTTGTCATTGGACCTTTTTACATGGTGAATTATTTACAACTCGCACATGACATCGCTTGAACGTGTTCTTATTAAAGCAGTCAATGTCGTACACAAGTTTAGAGTTGATTCTGTCCGCCATGTTTACAAACGTAAGATACATCATGTCAACAATAATAAGGATGACGATTTTACGACATAAAGATAACAGAGAACCCAAGTTACCTTTGCTAACCTTACATTCATAAATAAATCACTAAATCTAACATTTTCCAAATTTTAAGTAAATAATATTATTTATTTAATTATCATTGTTCTTCTTAAGAAAACGGCATCGACTGATGTAGCGCACAGATTGGACAGGACTTTATATGAGGGACATCAAAATGGGACTAAACGGACGACGCTATGAGCTAAAGTGTGACTTATAAAAGTAAATAAAAGAATGAATGAATTAAATCAATCAATGACTGCGGTTTGAAGTTTTTTTTTACATGTATTTGCCATAACATTTAATTCGTGATGTACAATTATTCAGTCTGTAACTTTTTCGAACCAGGTTACCGAGTCGTCTAAACCGGTCTCCTTTATGTTCGCTGACAATTTGCTTATTTACGCGTATTTCGAATCTCGGCCTAGGCAAGTGTATTTGTATGTCCGAACGTTGCCAGTGGCTTCCTGAGTGTCTGAGGTTTTTACTAGAATTTATATTTCCACTACTTTTACTGGCCGACATATAAAGCCTATCTTACACTGAGAAATGCCGTTAGACCTAAAAACAACACTTGTAATTTTCATTTTATACACTAGATCATACTAATGTAGTATTAACTTAAAGGACAATATTATACTGCAAATATGAAACTGGTGTTCTGTTAGTTTAGCGTTGTGAAGCGCACACGTTTCTTAGTTCAAGTAATGTTATACGTATTGGCTTTAAAAGCAGCTAATGAGCAAATGCCAGCCGTCCTATGCATTGTTTTATACGTTCTTACAGATCTGCCTTGCTACCCATCGTTATATTATATTCATTGTATAATAGTTTAATATGAAAAGAGTTGTACTAACAATATTATCAATTAAAAAGTATTGGAAAATGTAAATTTTCGAAGGAATATAACAGTGATTAATATAGTTGAGAGAGAAAAGAAATTATTACACGTTATCCTTTTAAACATTACCTATGACACTTTGCAACAGAAACAGTTAACACTTAAAAGGTTTAACTTTACCATAATAGCCACGTTGTAACCCTGACAATTATGCCAAACGTTACATTTAATATATATATATATATATATATATATATATATATATATATATATATATATATATATATATATATATATATATATATATATATAGTGTGTGTGTTGTTAATGTTTAAGTTGCTTATCTTCACGTACAGTTTAAACTAGGTCATTACCCATAACTACAAGTTAAAATGAACCTTAATGCAGACATTTTCATAATTCACACGCGTTCGTCGTTAGAATTTGTTTTGTGCCAGTATTGAATGACTATTAATTAGCTTAGGACAAACTTAATATGAACATTGAAAGACCAGAATTTTATAGTAAGTTGTATGCTTTTAAAGTAATACGACCTTGTGGTCAAACACTAAGTTAAAACAAAGAACGTCAGGAACACTTTTTGTAAAATTCATGATATAATCTATTTCTCAAATTCAAAAGCGACAATTGAAAACGAACTAACATTGTTGTACATCGAAATTCAAATGGTCCTAATAGAATATCACAAATCAAGCACTACAGATATACCAATAGCCTAGAATGTGATAATGTGTCAATAGCTTTAGCTTTGATGCCTAACAATGATACAATCCAGAATGTGTGTGAATGAACTCATAACAATTACAAAATAATTTAGTCGTCAAGTGTAAGAGCACTTTGTAATTCCAATCAATAATTCAAGTCCAAATATCCTTTAAAATGATAATTCAATTCACCTAGATGTTTGACTCCAGTTCAGATGTTTAATATGGTAATAAATAACTATATCACTCACTACTGAGACACAATCGCAGACAAATTAAGACAGTTAGAGAACCAGGGTATTCATCAACCGTTTATGTTCATCTTGACTGAATACGCATTGTCAAACATAACATATCTTGAGTGATTTTCCCATGGTATTTATCAGATAGCGAGAATAATAATAATGATACTTTACTCCATCTTTTTGACTAGACAGTGTGAATCAATTAAGTTTTCAAACACAAATAAGGCCTCTATGTGGGGCGGGGGGGGGGGGACCCATCTCGGATAGTTGTCAAAATAAGGCCTCCTAAGCAACCGAAAACAAATAATGTCAAAATAAATAGAACAAAAGGACACTGTCCAACACAAACACCTATACGTTGTCTCACCCTCTCTGCTGATATGGTTATATGCGACGTCGTGTGTATGGGCGTCTTAGTAAAGCGAAGTATTGGTATGGATGACCAAATGTGTGGATGGAAATCCCTCTACATTTGTTACACGGAACGATTGAGCACATTCCAGTCGGTTTATCGAATTCGAGATGCATTCTCGGAATGGAAACAATCGAATCAATACAAATATAAGTCTTAATAATTCAAAACATCCATGTATATAGACCTCGGTTTGTCATATTGTGAGGTCTTCTTTGTAATAGAGGACGTAACTAAGCAAATTATGCACACTAATATTATTATTTCGCTTAACATCACAACTATTAATACATGATACACGCACGCACGCACGCACACACACAAACACACACATACATAAATATATGCATAACCAAATGCATACATACATGCATGCATACATGCATGCATACATGCATACATACATACATACATACATACATACATACATACATACATACATACATACATACATACATACATGGAAGAATAAAACAAACGTGTCTGCAATAGTGAGAACAGTGAACATTTTACATCTCTGAGATTACATAAATGTCAATTACTATGGTAGTTTATGAATGTCCTGGCAATTGAGAGAACAGCCTGATCGGTACTCTAGTGATTATAACATTCATCCGTTACTGTGTCAGAGAAAAATTCGTTCAAAGTTAAAGAGAAAATAAGATAGATATCCTAATGTGTTCTGAAATAATGTAACTAATATCTTACTATCAAAATCGAAATGAATTAAATACTAAATGAATTAAATACTAAATTAATTGAATACTTTGCAATAAGCCCATCAGTAACAGTTCACTTCGAGTGCTATATTTTTATAATGCATAACGTGTTCAAGTCAGTACTTACGTTACAAACCGCCTGGCGCTGAAAGAACATAATAAGCATGATATTATAAACAGTGAAATATACTTCTCGTAGGTGGTTTTAGTATTTACTTTGGAATGCATGTAGGTGCTTAGAGATCATATCCATATCAAATTCATAACATAAAACTTCATATTCGAAACGATCAATAAACTTCCCACATTTTCTTTACAAGGTCTCTGAAATGTAAAATAGTCGGAATAGATGAAACTTGTTAAATAAGTGTTATTGACCATAATTTATTTGCTGTGACTCGTGTCGTTTGACTATATTCCACTACAATTGTTATGGTGCTTTAAAATAGCATCTTCATTGGTATCAAATGTTCTGTGCTTCTATATATATATATATATATATATATATATATATATATATATATATATATATATAAAATCTTGATCATTATTGTCAAAACCAACAATTGAATATCTGTGTACCAGGTAACTCATAATAATGTATTGATTGAATTGTAACGATTTATAAACAATATTGCACACGCCATATAACTTTGTTCTAAGATTTATGCAAATTATACGTAACAATGAATGAAAATTTATTTTTGAGTTTACAAGTACCTCTCTATTTAAGTTGTCGTGCAAATGTTTGAGCGAATAATCATATATTGCACGCAGAGTGGCGATACAAATGATAACAACCCATATTGACTTCAGGCGTAATAAAAGGCGATTAATGTTTGCTACCCATTTAAACGTCTTACAAAAATTACTGAACTCACTCTGACAATATATATGGAAGAGAAAGATGAAAACCAATCAAACCTAATTTGCAGCTTTTGAGATTTTAATGCAAAGGATATGCAGCATAATCATGTGCAAGGTATAAGTCTCAATGACCTGACAACAATGGCTACAAGCCAATCGTTTCTTCAATAACAGAGAGAAAATTATATTTAAAAAAATTCAGATCACTATCATGTTTTGTTTTAATCATATCTGCATTAAAATCATTTACGTCATATTTTCACTACAGAAACAATACAGCTGTATTATGAGCTTAGTGATGTATAGTTTGAATCAAACATAATACATTTGTGTTATACGCGAATCGAAAGTACATTGATAACCGAATGTGATCGGAATAATGTTATTCATATTCCATCTTAAATAAGAAAAACGGGCATGATAACTAAAGTGTAACTTTATATTCAATATAATAGAATGACTAACATTCGTCGAATACATATTTTACTAATCATATAAGAACATTATGCAATACATAATTTACACTTTAATGATTAGGAGAAGATATATTAATACTTACATATGCTTGTATCTGCTTTCTTTCCTGAAAAAATATAACAAACGTGATATTAAGAACGGGGAAACAGACGTCACGTTCCAGGGTCTCAAAAAGGGAAAACAAACAAATGTGCAAAATACAATTAAAACGTGTGCCGCAACTTTCGGTGAACATTCCAGGAGAGCTGGTGCTTAACCTAATATACTTGTCAGGTTGTGTAATGTGTACATATCCGCTTTGGAATGCACTTTTACTGTCTTCTTTAAGACATCGACATAAGGTTCCGCAAAGTGTAATGGTATAGGAACTACTGACATGCGTAGGCTCATAAATACCAAGAAACAAACATAACTTTATATGTTTTATTTCTCTATCTTATCTTATTAATGTATATGGTACATTCACGGGCGAATAAAGGCATTTTTTTCTGCTCAATTATCACCTTTATCAATCGCGCGGGGCATAAAAAAGATGAGTATATGTTTGTCATTTATATGTTTGTCATTTGCTAAATTAACCTCGTTTTAAATAGCCGGGGATAATCGATGTAATTTCTCCGAAAATAAAGAATGATGAAAATTGCGAGTGGTCATCAATCAAGTAGAGGTATTGTTTAGTATAATCTGAGCTTACATGATATAAACGTTGATGCCTCAGAACAATATTTTCATATGTCGATAGATTTTGATTTGGCTCATTCCCTAGAACAATAAAAAATTATTGATGCTAATCTTCAATGCCTAACCATCAAGGTAACTATTGATTCCTATAAAACAGTTATCTACTTTAATAGATGCTGATTGGAAATATTTTCTAAAAATATAATTGAGTCCAATAAATATCATCCTACCCATACATCGTGATAAACGTTCACACCTAAAACACAGCAGTGTTTTATTCAGTTATGTATTCAGTGTCAGATCGCCAGTTTACAACTAAGTTATTGTTTACTTCTTTTCGTAAAACCATAATAATTGTTCGATATATGGAAGCAGAAAAAGTACATTATAAGTATTTTTAATTAATATTTGGTTAGCAAGCGATATTTGTTATGACGAGATGACAGAACAGATCTGTACATGTATAGATGAATTCAAACTATAACACCAATACTTAACATTATTTGTGTCAGTGTCAGTGTATAGATGAATTCAAACTATAACACCAATACTTAACATTATTTGTGTCAGTGTCAGTGTATAGATGAATTCAAACTATAACACCAATACTTAACATTATTTGTGTCAGTGTCAGTGTATAGATGAATCCAAACTATAACACCAATACTTAACATTATTTGTGTCAGTGTCAGTGTATAGATGAATCCAAACTATAACACCAATACTTAACATTATTTGTGTCAGTGTCAGTGTATAGATCAATCCAAACTATAACACCAATACTTAACATTATTTGTGTCAGTGTCAGTGTATAGATGAATCCAAACTATAACACCAATACTTAACATTATTTGTGTCAGTGTCAGTGTATAGATGAATTCAAACTATAACACCAATACTTAACATTATTTGTGTCAGTGTCAGTGTATAGATGAATCCAAACTATAACACCAATACTTAACATTATTTGTGTCAGTGTCAGTGTATAGATGAATCCAAACTATAACACCAATACTTAACATTATTTGTGTCAGTGTCAGTGTATAGATCAATTCAAACTATAACACCAATACTTAACATTATTTGTGTCAGTGTCAGTGTATAGATGAATTCAAACTATAACACCAATACTTAACATTATTTGTGTCAGTGTCAGTGTATAGATCAATTCAAACTATAACACCAATACTTAACATTATTTGTGTCAGTGTCAGTGTATAGATGAATTCAAACTATAACACCAATACTTAACATTATTTGTGTCAGTGTATAGATGAATCCAAACTATAACACCAATACTTAACATTATTTGTGTCAGTGTCAGTGTATAGATCAATCCAAACTATAACACCAATACTTAACATTATTTGTGTCAGTGTCAGTGTATAGATGAATTCAAACTATAACACCAATACTTAACATTATTTGTGTCAGTGTCAGTGTATAGATGAATTCAAACTATAACACCAATACTTAACATTATTTGTGTCAGTGTCAGTGTATAGATGAATCCAAACTATAACACCAATACTTAACATTATTTGTGTCAGTGTCAGTGTATAGATCAATTCAAACTATAACACCAATACTTAACATTATTTGTGTCAGTGTATAGATGAATCCAAACTATAACACCAATACTTAACATTATTTGTGTCAGTGTATAGATGAATCCAAACTATAACACCAATACTTAACATTATTTGTGTCAGTGTCAGTGTATAGATGAATTCAAACTATAACACCAATACTTAACATTATTTGTGTCAGTGTCAGTGTATAGATCAATTCAAACTATAACACCAATACTTAACATTATTTGTGTCAGTGTATAGATGAATCCAAACTATAACACCAATACTTAACATTATTTGTGTCAGTGTATAGATGAATCCAAACTATAACACCAATACTTAACATTATTTGTGTCAGTGTCAGTGTATAGATGAATCCAAACTATAACACCAATACTTAACATTATTTGTGTCAGTGTCAGTGTATAGATCAATCCAAACTATAACACCAATACTTAACATTATTTGTGTCAGTGTCAGTGTATAGATGAATTCAAACTATAACACCAATACTTAACATTATTTGTGTCAGTGTCAGTGTATAGATGAATTCAAACTATAACACCAATACTTAACATTATTTGTGTCAGTGTCAGTGTATAGATGAATTCAAACTATAACACCAATACTTAACATTATTTGTGTCAGTGTCAGTGTATAGATGAATCCAAACTATAACACCAATACTTAACATTATTTGTGTCAGTGTCAGTGTATAGATGAATCCAAACTATAACACCAATACTTAACATTATTTGTGTCAGTGTCAGTGTATAGATGAATCCAAACTATAACACCAATACTTAACATTATTTGTGTCAGTGTCAGTGTATAGATGAATTCAAACTATAACACCAATACTTAACATTATTTGTGTCAGTGTCAGTGTATAGATCAATTCAAACTATAACACCAATACTTAACATTATTTGTGTCAGTGTCAGTGTATAGATCAATTCAAACTATAACACCAATACTTAACATTATTTGTGTCAGTGTCAGTGTATAGATGAATTCAAACTATAACACCAATACTTAACATTATTTGTGTCAGTGTCAGTGTGTAGATGAATTCAAACTATAACACCAATACTTAACATTATTTGTGTCAGTGTCAGTGTATAGATGAATTCAAACTATAACACCAATACTTAACATTATTTGTGTCAGTGTCAGTGTATAGATGAATTCAAACTATAACACCAATACTTAACATTATTTGTGTCAGTGTCAGTGTATAGATGAATTCAAACTATAACACCAATACTTAACATTATTTGTGTCAGTGTCAGTGTATAGATGAATCCAAACTATAACACCAATACTTAACATTATTTGTGTCAGTGTCAGTGTATAGATGAATTCAAACTATAACACCAATACTTAACATTATTTGTGTCAGTGTCAGTGTATAGATGAATTCAAACTATAACACCAATACTTAACATTATTTGTGTCAGTGTCAGTGTATAGATCAATTCAAACTATAACACCAATACTTAACATTATTTGTGTCAGTGATTTTGAAATAAACACAGCATCTTCTACTTCTCGATCTCAATCGTAATATCGATGCATGTCTTTCTATGCAGGAGACCGGTTTGTATAATTCACATGCATTAGATGTGAACTGACCCAAGAAGGAAAACAAGTTGACTTTGGACTGAAAAATGTCAGAAGGATTTTGATAAGTTAAAATCCATACTTATAAGAGCGTCAGATCTTACCGCTCCAAATATCAGTCAAATATCAGTCAATCTTTTAAATTTTATGTTGATGCAAGCGATGTTCAAGCTGGAGCAGTTTTGATTTAAGAAAGGAAAATGGTATGGATCATCGAATGTTTTACTTCTCTAAATACTTTAAACATGCATCAAATAAATCATTCAACAATCGAGACGCGCTGTTTGATTTTAATAGTGGCATTACAACATTTTTAACTTTGTTTTAGTTTAGCTCCTTCGATTAGTGTGTTTAGTGACTGCTACCACTTTACTTTCGTTATGAAAATAAATACAAAAACTACTAAGGTAGAATGTGTTGTTACAGGAATATAAAAATATACATCAAGCACGTCAATGAAAACGATACTTTATTAGCAGATGTATGATTTCCTATACACTCTTCATAATTCATTTAAGTACTTCTTGTGTTTTTTAATACCGCATGTATAATTAATATAAGTTTAAAATCGTTATCATATAAATCTTTTTTTTTAATTTATGGTAGGGAATTGTTACGTATATCTGATTAAATTAATATATATTTATAATGGAATTGCTTATTGTTCAGTTTTAAATTTGATTAAATCTGTTTAATGCTCAGTTCAGATATTTTATTTAAGACGTAAGTAACATTAATAGCTAATAATAGTTGAAACTTTTTATATAAAGGTGACTTAGTTCCTGACCTCATTCAGAACTGGTAAGCACATTTTTAAAATTTCTTTCCTAGAATGAAATATCATTGGTCATACTTAAGGTCATACTGAGAGCATGTGCTTTAGAAAAACTCAACACATTCGACGAGGTTCTAAAACATGATAACCTGATCCTCATACGGGCATCTGTTTTGTGCAGTAGCTATTTTTTAATATAGATGTTGTAATAAGAACGTCTCAGTTTCAGGTTCAAATGTCTAGCTCTTTGGAGTAGCTAGTTTTCGAGTTATATGTTATGGTGTTTTTGTATTGTTTATTATTTATAAGATTAATTCGTTCCTTTGGAAATATTTGAGTGCTCATACATATTTCTTGACCAAAAGCTGTTTATCAAACCGTTATTCAGATTTCCCAACACCACAGTGTTGCTTCTTGTGTTTTTTACACGGAACTGTAGATACATCATAGTACAGGATACAGCATACGTGATCACCTTCCATCTTGGAGTTTTCATCGAGACTCAAACTTAAATTTATTGAAACATTTAATTATTAGGACTTTAATAATTTAATTTGCCGATTCTTCTTGGACTATTTTAAGATTTGATTTTTAAAATCGTAAGTTCTTTATTTTAATTTGTACATCGTTATGTAGGGAAAAAAAGTATTAGTTAAATTTTACAAAGCTTGTTTTTTTCACTTTTTATGTGTTACTGTTTATTAGAACCTGAACTCGTAACACTTTATAGTTTAGCTCATCCCATACAAATTCCTCATCGATACTAACCTAATAGTAAACTCGTGGAATTAGTCACATACAAAGATACATGGTTGTATTATGATCTTTTCTAACCACTATGAATTTCAACACGGCTAGTTGTATCTGCTCTGTATGTGTATCGTTATTGAATTAAACCGCGGAAATAAAAACAGCAACGATCGAAGCAGTGCCGATTGTATAGGCAAGAAAACCCCGGGGAATGGGGAATGGTCAAAACATTGACGACAATACAGAATCCCTCAACGTGATTTGTAACGTAGCCATCAAAGTAGAATGGACGGAGTAGTGACAACGAACTCTTTATACGGACGGAAACGTGGAGCTGATTAAAACATTCTGACTACCTCCAATAGATCATCTGGGGCACATTAAGCACACTTTTAGATATTATGATGTGATTTTGTGGAATGGGGTGTGGGGTAGAATGTATATTTGACTATGTTGTTCATTTGGACTGTTAAATCTAATGGTTATCACCTGTGCAACCTAATATATACAATTTGACAATAATAGAGTAAGTATGGTCACAAATTTGATTTATGCCTGCTGTTTTTTTAAACTTGTTTGAGACTGTTGATACATGAGCTAAACCCTGATTTTTTTAATGAATCGCTTTTGTTCTAAATGTTAAGATGTTGCACACAACGTTAGCTAACATATATATTGGGACGAAACAAAACTAATTGAATTGCTCTCCAATGCGTATAAGATATTTCAATGTACGGAGAGCTGAATGGGTAATTACATATTACATTAATCACATATTGAAAAAAAATCATATAATTCGTTATTTCACAAAAGTGTCCGTTCGTATGTATTTATTGAATGAAATATGCTACATTATTTTCATACTTTAGCAATAAATGTGGGATATATAAAAAAATATAAACTTGACAAGGGTTTGAAAAAATCCTTCCGTTGTAAGTTGTAAAAGAAATGGTTTGGCGAATAATTATTTTTCATAAATATATGCGTCTTGTAAGCCATATAATAACGTTATGAAATGAATGATTTTTCACCAATTTACTAAAAGGAGATCTAATGTTACTTAATATTTCTTATTTCTCTTTTTTCACATTCTTCCTGAAAGAACAATACATCTGATATTAAACAGGTATATACAAATTCCACTTCTTTTATCTCAAATAAATCGCTGAACTATATATCTTAATCACATATTAAAACAAACAGAATTAAATTAATCCAAGCAAGTGTTCTTTCGTATGTATTTACTAAGTAAAAAATGTTACATCTTTTTCATACCAAAGCAATAAAGACTTTGCGAGATAGAAAAAAAATGTGAACTCGAGAAATGTATTAAAGCAATCGTTCCATTGTAAGTTGTAAAAAAGAAAGCAAAGTTTAGCGAATATCTTTTCTCCATAAATATATGCATCTTAGAGAAGTCATATAATAACTTATGAAAGGCATGAATTATTTAGTAAAGGTGGTTATTTTTTTACTTACTATTTTCTCTCTTTCTTCCTGAAACAACAATATATATATATATATATATATATATATATATATATATATATATATATATATAATATATGACAAGTACATAGAAAGTCCACTTATTGAATCTCAAATAAATCGCTGCATGTCATATCTTCTGTACTTTCTTTATCCTGAAGACATATAATTTAAGACGCTGTACACTTTTCAGTCAATTAATACCGCTTACGTCTTTGACAAAATACACTGATTACAAAAACAAATAAAACGGCTTAAAGCCCATCATCAAATCTGAACTGCCTTTCTGCACACTGTTGTTCATTCGCCCTCAAACTGTGCATATAATTATCGAGTAGCCCATCTCTCAATGGATATGTAGACCGCTACCGTTGGTTGGTACAGGAAATTGGCCAGAGAACAGGAATATTATTTTTTCTTGTCAGAATATAAATGTTTCCAAATATGCTCATCGGATTATTTCTTCAAAGACATTAATTGTCATCTGTTTTATATATCAAAGCTATGTATTCAGTACTGGATTAGTTTATATAATTAAATATATTGTATTGGTGTTGATGCCATTTGGAAAAGTAGATCAAAAAGACTGGATGCCAGTTAAACAATGAATGAAAAAATACGGTTAAGTAAAGAGTTATAGGACGGTTTTTTGTGTCATTTTTATTTTCGTAGAACATAGCCTTATATGATATAATTATCGGAGTTGATAAGTAGTACACGTGGTAATTTGTATTACAACAAAAAATTCCAGACGATGAGAATATACATTATTATCAAAAATTACTAAAAGCAGTATACATTAGAGCGTTCAGTGTTTTTCTATTCGCTAAATTAGCTCCGTAAAGTACCAAGTTTACACTGTTAATGTTAAACAATTATGTATTAGAATATGAAAGATGGGTAGATCATGGCCTACTAGCATAATGATTTTTCATTCGGCATCACACTTCCATGGATTCGGTATGACATTTTATTCTAATGATATGCTATCAGGTTACTTCCAAGAAACGAAAGACTCAACAAGCATGTGAAACTTTGTGTTTAAGAGGTAGAGTAGTATGAAAACTTTTCATAAATTTTATGTGAGACGATATTTTCTGATACTCCTGATACAACAACATTGCTGTAATTTTCGTGTTCCTTTTACTGAATAGTTTGTAACAATGTGCTCAGTATGTATAACCTGTCATTCTGTTCCATTGTATCCAGCTATTAAAACATTTGTATAAGTTATTGAATGTAAGCAGTATATCGCCAAATGCACCTGAAGAAAATGTAAAATGTAAGATATTGAATTGTCATTTGGAAGAACTGTTACAAAATATGTTGTACACAATTTTAATATGGTCTTATTATACTAACCTACAATTATTGTGGTATGTGGCTTAATTTGGAGACGCTTATGCTCCGTGGTTTTCAGAACACCTGATTTTACACAGAGTACTTTAAAATTAGTCAATAATAATGTTGACATCTATTTTATCACAAATTGAATTCCTAGAAAGAATTTGGTATCGGGCCATTTCACAATATCACCATCATTAAGTAAATAAAATTGTAAAGTATCAATTATAGCAACTATTATATATATATATATACATATATATATATATATATATATATATATATATATATATATATATATATATATATATATATATATATATATATATATATATATATATGTGTGTGTGTGTGTGTGTGTGTGTGTGTGAATCAATAGATTGATTAATGGATTCAAAATTAGAGGTCAATATGTTTTTCAATATATTAACAATATACGTTGTGTTTCATGCATTTCTACGTTGACACGTGCATACAAGATTATTACTACATTTTGACTACTTACAATGTAAAGCTTGTTCATCGATACCCTAATTTCCTAAGCATTCATGACACTGAGTGATCTATCCAATCAATGGACTGGAAAAAGTCAGCCGAAGCCAAACTAGATTGATATCAGGTCTGCCTAAATATTTATAGACCAACGTGTGAAGGCTAAATACCGTAACTATGGGTGAGTACCCTTCTCTGAAACAAATTTGAGCTTATTAGATCATCTCCCTTGCACTTGATCATATTTCCGTTACATTTTTATTCATTAAAGTAATGCCTCCAGCAGGGGTACATGAAATTTTCATTGATTACAATTTCGTTGATTATCATTTTTTACGGTGTGCAAAGAAGGTCATTTGAACAGAAATAATAACAATACATAAATCATATTAGGAGTTGAAAGTATAATGTATTGGTTACATTTACCAGATCATATCTACCGTGTTCGAAAATTAGGCGAGTGATACGTCAATGTTTCAAATTTAAATTTTAATCCCGATTTTCCTTCAGATTCATCCGCATGGGCTAGTATATTTTGAGTATCTTCTGGTGTTTTAAAAACAGAGGTTCAACCATGACACCGCGTTATAAGCGGGTTTGCTAGTTATCGTTGCGAGATTTATAATGAAATGGTGTATTCGATGACGTTCTGTGGATCATTTAGACTATTTAATATCTATGTATCCAAATATATGTTAGAATGTTACCATTTATAGAGTAATTATGGTCACTAATTTGTCTTTTGACTACTTTGTTTTGAAACATTTTCGCCAGGATGACAATACATTGTTTACATATGAACTAAACATTTTAAATATTATTCATTTTATTGATTTTGGTGGTTAAAAATAAGTAGAGCCTGGACAACAACTAATGTCACAAATGTAAACTTTTCCATATTGAGGCATCAACACTTTAACAAGGACGGGACTATGCAACATTGGAGTTACTCATCCATATGTTTTGATGAATATGATACGGCAGTGTTGCCCGTATGTCTAAAACTGTATTTATGATACTGTAACAACTGTAATAACTCGATTTTCCTTATTTTAGCCTTGAATTGTATGTCAAACAGATAATGTCAGTGACATTAAATATTTTGGTGTTATTTTGTGTTCTTGTATTGGACAGCATTAAATAATATTTGTAATATTTATTTCCTAATTTTCCAAGTGTAGTTCTGTAAAACAAAATATTCTAAAAGATATAGTATGGTTTTTTTTTAACCAGATGGGTTTCTTGTTACGCATGATTGTTATGGTGTGTTTGCGTGGGGTTTTTTGTGGTGGGATGGGGATTGTGGGTTAGAGGTGTAGTTGGGGCATTAAGTTTTGTGTTTATAAGGACCTTAGTCCTTTCTTGTTGCCAATCCTTTTCTTTGCTCCTTACTGCACTGGATCGGAGAGCTATTTGCTAAGATAGAAGACAATATAACAGGTGTAGGATGCCTTTGAATACATTTTGTAAAATATAGGCTGTCTTTAAAATTTTATATGATGAGGGCTTGATTTGAAAACCCTGTACATTCAATTATTTCTCAGGAAAGGAGTTGTAATTTTGTTTTTTTTATCAAAGGAGTTTTATATATTTTCCACTTTTGTCCTATAATTAGAGATTTATGGTGACTCTACATTCTATTTATAAATGTGGTATTGGTATTATTGATTTTCTAGTCGTGGGAAATTGTCGTATGCTTCCGACTGTTGGTCCCCTGTTTTAATTTATTTTGTAGAGCTTTTCTTTTGTTTGGGCTGCCGTTGTATGGGTGAGTATGGTAAGGTATTTTGCTCGCGTCGAGAAGTGTGTCGCGTGTCGGTCAACATTCCGGCTGTGTCACGTGGTTTCTTTCAAGGTAAAGGAATTCAAGTGTAGAATAAAATGAAGTATTGTGTGTTTTCTGGCTCGCGTTATATGATCCAGCCTCTGTGTGTTTTTAAACTATATTATTGGTTTGGGGTTTTTTACTGTTACTTTCTATTGTTACTGGTGCTTTTTAAGTTAGCCATTTCGGCTCTCCGGTATGTGTTGTTTGGCAATATTTTTGAGGTTTTTATTATTTTAGTTCATACTTATTTATTGTTGTTGTTGTTGTTGTTGCTACCAGTTCATGTGAAAAGTGGAATTTTGTTACAATTGATTGTAGGTGTGTTTGTGGGTTTTCACGACAAGTAAATTGTAGTATCTTATTTTCTTTACAAGATTGGTGCTACATGGAATAGCCAGTTTGGCTTTCCAATTGGTATTTGTTGTTATTTTTGTATATTTTATTATTATTATTTTTTCTATTGATACTGGTGCCTTTTATTATTGCCATTTCGGCTCCTCAGTTTATATATTAATTAAAATTATGTTTGTATTTTACTTGTGTTTGGTGGGTTTTTTTTGCCTTTTCGGTTTAATTCTATTATTATAATTTTTATTTTTAGTTGATACTGCAGCTTTTGAATATAGCCCATTCGGCTCTCCAATTCATGTGTTGATTTAAAGTTCTGTTTGTGTTTTGGCAGTGTTTTTTTTCGGGGGGGGGGCGCCCTTTTAACTTTCTTTGGCGTCGGGCTAGCTTAAGTGTCTCTCTTTCTACCGTATCGTACCCTACATGGGTACCTGAATGTGAATCTTTTTTGTTTCAGTCCGGTTCTTTGTTTTGCGCGGGAAAAATATTACTTTCCAGAGTTTCTCACACTATATCTAAAGTCAAAGCAGGTTAATGAGAGAGAATGTTTAACAGTTATCAACATATATACAATGCTTAAGATATTATCTCCGATCAGTTAAAAATGTAAAAGGACTAACAGAGGGACAATGCCATATTATAAGATGCACATCTTGCAACGATCATATAATTCGTAAGTCCATAAAAGTATGCTGCTTTTCTTTCCGACAAAAAGCGATAAGTGCACGATATTGGAAAATATATCAAGCAGACAAGGTTTGAAAATAATGCAGCCTGGTTAAATGGTAACATATATGCAATAAAGTTTTAAAATACTTAGTTTTCCTAAATATGTGCGTCTTATAAATCATGCAAAACCTTTATCATGTTTGATTTATATGTATTTACTGACAAGATCTATAATTTACATACATTTTTCTTTTTTCTCTCTTTCCTCCCGAAATAAGATAAAAAAATATACTATTAGACAAAGTGAAGTATTTACCGTGTATTTGCTCTCAACATGATAGTATGAAAGCATGAACATATTTGCAAATGAAAATACAGTTTAAATCATATTGAGATTGTACTCATTCCTAAAAGAACTGTAATAAATCTGATATTATACAAGGTGCTACAAATTTGACTTATTTGCACTGAAATGAGGACGCGTATTTGCATGCACGTATTTACAAATCGAACTACAGTATAAATTACACAATGTAAGTCAGTGCATGAAATAAAGTAACCCAAACTAGTCGCAAGAACTGATAAATTGTATAGAATGTCTCGTATATAAATCAATGAATTATAACTTTTCCGTCTTTACTTTTTCCGGAAGAAAAATAAATCGACACGCTGTATAATTTTTGTAGGCCATTTAGTACTGTATGTATGTTCCCTCTGCAGTTTGTGTCTTTTTCTTGATTCAGTCCTTTCGACCTGAAACTTTGCATATGATACTAACAAGTCGTATGAACATGTAGATAGGTAAAATACAAAATACATATGGTGGGCTCATGGAATTGAATAATTAAACGAAACGTTTTTCTGAATAAAATAACGTGTTTGATGATGCTTATAATCACTTGCTACAGCCAATAATGGTGCTTAAAGGTCCGCCCCCCCCCCGACACATACACACCAATCATAAAGCAATATGTAAGCATATTGCACTAAAACCCAAAACGAAGCTTGATAATTATTTGAAATTGTACAACCGAAATTAAGGCACCATTTAATCAGACTTCATGTAAAGAATGAAGTAAACGCGAGGTTTAAATAAATTGATATTGGTGCAGCTTAAGTAGAACATCATGTTCAATTGTAGCTACAAGTACAATAACAAAATCAAAAGCATTAATGCAAATACAATCCACATATCTGATAAAATATAATACAATCCTTTGATAGACTTGTGTTTAAAATTAAAGTAAACATTCAGTACGGACACATTAAGTAAAATATAAATCGAAGCTGGTGTGGTGTTTTAGTTGCAGCAAGATCATTCAATTTAAGTATCGAGTTTGTTTCAATCTGTAAACGAAACCATGTACTCTGCTGTACTTACTTTGTTTTCTTCAAGTTCTGCTTTTACGCTTTAGATCACGCTATTTTCTTTCACTTGTGACGAACCAGACAGAATTGAGTTACACTAGTCCAGTCTTGAAAGTACTAATGAACACACAAGTGTTTTAGTGGCAACAACTGAAAAATATTGACGAATTGAACTGATGCGTCTCAGTTCAAGATATGCAGCCTTGCATATATTCATGACATGTTGGTGCACTGTGAGAGTGCTGTCTAGAGTAACACCTAGGTTTCGTACTGACTGTGAGAATTTATTGTTGGTGTTGCTGATATTCATTGTCTGAGGTAAAGGATGTGAATAAGAAAGTCTTTGTGTTGTGATCAGAACAGCCTCAGTTTTATCATCATTCATCTGCAGCTTGTTACATGTCATCCATGATCTCACAGCAGAAATGCACATCTCTACTCCATGGTTGGTAGCATCAACTTCAGTTGGGTGGCTGGACTTGTATATTTGGGTGTCATCAGCGTACAATTGGTGCGACACTGGGTGATGATCTATGACACTTGAGAGTGGCTGAGTGTATAGAATGAAGATAACAGGTCCAAGAACAGACACCTGTGGAACACCACAACATATGTCAACTGCACTGGAATGTATACAATTTGAAGATATAATGTGTGCCATGTTGACTAAGTAGGACTTGAACCACTGTAAGGCTATATTCTGAATGCCAAATATATGCTGGATAAGGTGAAGTAATATAGCATGATCTATTGTGTCAAATGCTGCAAACAAATCCAGGAGGGTGAGAACTGTAATCGTTCCACTATCCAAAGCAGAGAAAATGTCACTAAATACTTTCAGCAGAGTAGTTTTCGTACTGTGGCAAGGACGATATGCAGACTGTACATTGCTAAAAAGACAGTTTGAATTCAAATGAGATACAAGTTTGTTTAGAGCAACCTTTTCTATGATTTATTATATGAGTGGGAGATTTTAAACAGGGCAGTAGTTCTTTAAATCTTATGTTCAAGTGTTGGTTTCTTCAGCAGAGGCTTTACGATGGCACTTTTGCAAAATAATGGGAATTCCCCCAATGATAGAGAGATGTTAATAACATCAGTTAGTGAAGGCAATATTGGGTCTAAGCACTTAAACAGCAGTGATGTCTTAATTGGGTCAAGTTCAAAAGACTTTGGTGCACTCGTTATCACGATTATCCGTACTAAAACAATATAAACAGGTTCAAATGCTCCCAATTTTTGTCGCTGAAATTCTGCATCATCATAACTGTATGGTGACGAGTAAGTTGAAATTGTGTTGTCAAGCGAATCTCAAATGGTTAATGTCTTGTAAATGTAAGTGTCTGAAAGCATCAATTAGATTAATGTTTTTTTATCATTTCTGTTTAACCTGCAGTTGATTTTTTATCTTTGGTTGGAATGGGTCTGTCTATCTCATTTATGTAGGCATTGAAGCCGCCCATTAATATAGTTCCTTCCTGACTGTAGCTTGATATATAATTCGTAAGGTTGCTTAAGAAGGGTAGTCATTGGATACGTTTGGCTTGTGAGCATATGTTATGATGTGCGTATTGTGTGCTTGTATGTGTATCATTCTTCCATTAAGATGTGTAGGAGTTGTGTAGCTTTTCCAATTGTTTTGTATGTGTTTGTCTTTGATTATCAAACCGACTCCTGAACTAACATGTATACAATCTTTTTGTATAATAAAAATTGCATCAAGTTTATCCTCTATATAGTTTATAATTTTTTGTTTTATGTTATGGATTTCTTGGAGTGCTATGACATCATAGGATTGTATTTTTTGTATATGTTCTACAGCTATGATTATATCAATGCCTCTAATATTTATGGATGCGAGATTTAGAGCATTTTTCTCATCCATTTCTTAGAGTACTTAATTTTCAATTTTTTTATTTGAATTTGTTATTTGAGCTGTTTATTGCTGTTGAATTAGTTGTTAGGTTTGGGATTTCATCCAGTGGGATTGGTTGTTGTTGTGGTTGTTTCGGTTGTGGTTTTTGTTGTTGTTGTTTCTCTTCTTGGAGTTGGATATTGGCGTCATGAAGTCACAATCCTTTGGTTCCAGGGTTTGTTTTTGTTGGTTAGATGTCGGGGCTGTTGTTTGATTTTCCATTTCTTCCGGATGGTTGGTTTCTTTAGTGGTGGTCGGTTTGATTGGGGTCAGCATCGGGTGTGGTGTCAATTCTCTTAGTATTTGTTTGATCTGTGCCGTGTTTGGAGTATCAGGTGTTTCAAAGTTTTTTTTGCCTCTGTTCTTTTTAGTATTATGAGGTTTGTCTTGTTTTTTCATTATTTACCTTGGGCGATTGTGCTGTCCACTTTTTCTTCTTTATCTTCTTTTTGTGGCTTTTAGCAGTTCTTCTTCTGACTCTGCTTCTAGGGCTGGTATATATGTTTGTGTTGTTTCTAAGTCCATTTTCTCTGGTTCCGTTTCAAGTACACTAAAACTGTTTTGGATGCTTAACTGTGGATTTGGTGTTCGTTGTTCTTGTTGGTCGGTTTTTAATTAGTCTTCTTGGTTTGGATTTTCGATTTCAGTTTCAGGCTCATGGTGGGGCTCATCATGGTTTTGAGTGGTCTCCTTTGGTGCTGGTATCTGTTCTTTCCCAGTGGTCTAGTGATGTGATTGTCTTGTGATAGTGTGTTTGGTCCTTCCGTTTCAGTAGTCTGTTACGTTTGTATTTTTTATCCTAAGGTTGTAGCTTGTACATATGATTTTGTTGTGTTGTTGTTATTTAAATGTCTGGTTTTATTGTTTCTGCTTTTTATGTGTTATCTGTGCATTTCCATCTATCGTGTCCCGTTTTACCACAGGTATTACACGGACGTACTTGCGTGCAGCCAGGAAACCCTGTTTGTATCGGTAGGCCGAAGATTTTACAAAATTATGGCATTATTGTTGCAGTGGATACTAATGTCTATTCTTATTATAATCTTTCCCGTATTTATGCCGGGTATAGTTTTTTAAGTTTCCTTACGTACTTCACTTGTTTTTATACCAAGTCTCTGTTTATATCAAGTCTCTGTTCGAAACCCTCCTGGAAGGGTTTCAGGGGTATCTCGAACGTAAACTTTAATACATATATGCCCAATGTCCAATGTCCGTCTACGGACCAGTTGAGTTATGGGAGGCGGCGGTGTGACTTTTGATACTTTATCTCCCATGGTAATATTACCCTTGGGAAATAGGAAGTATTTTCATTTTGGATATAACAAATATATCGCTCTTCCAATATATGTGAGGGTATCCGAAATAGGAAGTATTTTCATTTTGGATATAACAAATATATCGCTCTTCCAATATATGTGAGGGTATCCGAACTGGAGGAGTTTATACCTATTTCAGCTAGCATTGCTAGTAGTGCTGCTGTGTTTGGCCTCTCACTTATTGCAATGTGGGACAGGTCTAATGCTTAGACCCAGGTATCTCTATATGCCTTTATCAGTCTTCCGTCTTGTATTGTTTCCGATTCTGTTGGAAGTGGATTTGAAGAAAACTTTCTCCGTAAGAAAGTACTGAAGATTCCATTTTTGTATGTTATTTGTAAGTAGATTTTGTGACAATAAAACTCTTTTGACAAAAGTGGAAAATTATTTGTATAGTTTGCAAAATACTATTTTTGAAAACTTGTATTAAAGGCAAAAACAAAGTGAAGAGTGGAGCGTTAGGAAAGGTTAGAGGAAATAAGAAGCATATAAAAATAGTTTAGATATAACAAGGGCAGATATACCTATATTGTGGCTCAGCTAATAATCAATTTGTAATCCTTTTATATGGGAATACAGTCACAGTCACAGGTGTATTATACTCCTTTGAGGAATATGCACAATGTTTTGCGCGGGAAAAATATTACTTTCCAGAGTTTCTCACACTATATCTAAAGTCAAAGCAGGTTAATGAGAGAGAATGTTTAACAGTTATCAACATATATACAATGCTTAAGATATTATCTCCGATCATTTAAAAATTTAAAAGGACTAACAGGGGACAATGCCATATTATAAGATGCACATCTTGCAACCAACATATAATTCGTAAGTCCATAAAAGTATGCTGCTTTCCTTTCCTACAAAAGCGATAAGTGCATGATATTGGAAAATATATGAAGCAGGCTAGGTTTGAAAATAATGCAGCCTGGTTAAATGGTAACATACATGCAATAAAGTTTTAAAATACTTAGTTTTCATAATTATGTGCGTCTTATAAATCATGCACACATTTATTATCTTTGATTTATTTGTATTTATTGACAAGATCTATAATTTACTTACTTTTTCTTTTTTCTCTCTTTCCTCCTGAAAGAAGATAAAAAAAATAGTATTAGACGAAGTGAAGTATTTATCGTGTATTTGTTCTCAACGTGATAGTATGAAAGCATGAACAAGTTTGCAAATGAAAATACAGTTTAAATCATTTTGAGATAGTATTCATTCCTGAAAGAACTGTAATAAATATTATATTAGACAAGGTGCTACGAATTCGACTTATTTGCACTGAAATGAGGAAGCGGATTTGCATGCACGTATTCACAAATCGAAATACAATATAAATCACACAATGTAAGTTAGTACATGAAAAAAATAACCCACACTAGTCGCAAGAACTGATATATTGTATAGAATGTCTCGTATATAAATCTATGAATTATAACCTTTCCGTCTTTACTTTTTCCGGAAGAAAAATAAATTGCCACGCTGTATAATTTGTGTTAGCTATTTAGTACTGTATGTATGTTCCCTCTGCAGTTTGTGTCTTTTTCTTGATTCAGTCCTTTCGACCTGAAACTTTGCATATGATACTAACAGGTCGAATGAAAATGTAGACAGATACAATACAAAATACATATAGTGGGCTGATGGAATTGAATAGATAAACGAAAGGATTCTCAGAATAAAATAACGAGCTTAATGATGCTCATATTTACTTGCTACAGCCAAGAATGGTGAATGGTGCTTAAAGGTCCCCCCTCGGACACACACACACACACACACACACCAATCATAAAGTAATATGTAAGCATATTGCACTAAACCCAAAAATGAAGGTTCATAATTCGTTGAAATTGTACCACCGAAATAAAGGCACCGTTTAATCAGACTTCATGTAAAGAATGAAGTAAACGCGATGTTTAAATAAATTGATATTGGTGCAGCTTAAGTAGAAGATCATGTTCAATTGTAGCTACAAGTATAATAACAGAATCAAAAGCATTAATGCAAATACAATCAACATATGTTATAAAATATATTACAATCCTTTGATAGACTTGTGTTTAAAATTAAAGTAAACATTAAGTACGGACACATTAAGTAAAATTTAAATCGAAGCTGGTGTGGTTTTATAGTTGCAACAAGATCATTCAATTTAAGTATCGAGATTGTTTCAGTCTGTAAACGAAACCATGCACTCTGCTGTACTTAACTTTGTTTTATTCAAGTACTGATTTTATATTTTAGATGACGCTATTTCGTTTCGCTTCTCATTGGTACATTTACTTTGTTTTCTTCAAGTAATGCTCTTATATTTTAGATGACGTTATTTAATTTGGCTTCTGATTGGTACATTTACTTTACCGTTTTCTTCAAGTACTGCTCTTGTAGTTTAAATGACGTTAATTTGTTTGACTTCTGATTGGTACATTTTACATTACTTTACTTTCGTCAAGTACTGCTCTTGTAGTTTAAATGACGTTATTTTGTTTGGTTTCTGATTGGTACATTTACTTTACCCTGTTTTCGTCAGGTACTCCTCTTATACTTTAGATGACGTTATTTAATTTGGCTTCTGATTGATACAGTTACTTTACCCTGTTTTCTTAACGTACTGCTTGTATATTTTAGAGGACGTTATTTATTTTGGCTTCTGATTAATACATTTTACTTTACTTTGCTTTTGTCAACCACTGCTCTTATAGTTTAAATGACGTTTTTTTGTTTGGTTTCTGATTGGTACATTTTACTCTACTTTGTTTCGTCAAGTATTGCTCTTATAGTTTAGATAACGTTATTGTGTTTGTTTTCTGATTGGTACATTTACATTACCCTGTTTTCTTCAAGTACTGCTCTTATAGTTTAGATAACGTTATTTTGTTTGTTTTCTGATTGTTACATTTACATTACCCTGTGTTCTTAAAGTATTGCTCTTATAGTTTAGATAACGTTATTTTGTTTGGTTTCTGATTGGTACATTTACATTACCCTGTTTTCTTAAAGTATTGCTCTTATAGTTTAGATAACGTTATTTTGTTTGGTTTCTGATTGGTACATTTACATTACCCTGTTTTCTTAAAGTATTGCTCGTATATTTTAGATAACGTTATTTTGTATGGCTTCTGATTGGTATTACTTTATTTTGTTTTCTTTCACGTTTTGTTTGTTTCATTTCTACTTCACTTGCTTTATTTACGGTTCAATGTTTTAATTTTAAATGTAATTCTTTCCTTTAGCGTTTGCATGTGTTAATTCATATTTTGGGGCTTTCGTTTTAACAGTTGCTTGTTTTAGTTTTAGTGTTGATCTTTTGTCAACACTTATGCTTTTTACACTTTGTCTTTTAAACACATTTTAAATATTACTTTTATTTTATTTTGTTGGCGGCGATGGTCATCCGTAAAATAATCCTTATAAATAAAATATATGAAGCTAATAACAAATCTCTCACGAGATTTACGCCTTAGGTTACTATTTATATCTGTCACGTGATCATAATACACATGATTAGATCTATTTCTAGATGAGGATAACCCGTTGTATGTCAAAGTTTGACTGTCTTTAAATGTGAGTCTTCTTCGTCCTCTTTAGATTGAACACAGGATGAAATGAAAAACGAAATTGTAATTCAGATCAAACAGAAAAGCTAACGAAAGTACAATGTTTGAAAAGGTATGCAGTAGTGATCTTCTAGCAAGTACGCAACTTCACATATTTAAATTTGTCGCACCTGGGAAATACGGAGGATGATTGCCGCCATAATTCTATGTATCTGTTTCAATTTTATGTATACATAATACATTGTTATATTATGTATATTCTATCCTACATTATTTTTATTTATTTCTTGTATTTTCTATTAGTTCCGTGTTGCATATTATATATATATATATATATATATATATATATATATATATATATATATATATATATATATATATATATATAATGAAGAATATTAAATTGAATATATAATATATTGTATAGTAATACAAAATTCATGCATAAAGTTATGCTGGCAGTCCGTTTCGAGGATATAGCTGCCGATACACGAATTAAATCCACAAAAAAGAAAGAATGAACGTATCCAGCATAATGCAGAATGTACGGATATAAAAGATAGCCACAGATGCACCAATGAACCCACAAAGTATGACTACACTGCATTGTATCGCAAGAAAAACAAAACGTAAAGAAAATTATTCGTTTTTATTATTTGTATAGCCAAAGTATACCTAAGCGGACACCCATAATTTTGAAGTTACCAAAATTCTATTTTATTTTAAATTCGGCTTTAAGGGGAGGGGGAGGGGGGTCAGATAAGTTGCATAACATGTGAAGAAACAAATATCATAGTTCAGTCGCTGCAACCAAATCATACAATTGTGGTAGTGCCGCTTACATCAGGTATAATTGTATTTGCGTGTAACTATCTCGAAAATATGCTATCGAAACCTATATCGATGCATACGTATCATTTGATCGACTGTCAATATAAAAAGCACATATGACAGCATATCGATTACCAGTTAAAATCATGCAGGATAGATAGGGTACTCATTCTAGTATGAACAATTAGTCATAGTCTCAATGAAATTTGAACACGATTGCCAGACGAACAAGAGGCGGCTTGACAATATGTAAAACAAACTAATCACACAGTAGCTATAGTCATACTGACTGACCGATTTGGTATAATATTAAATGCGTCGTGTCTTTGACAATGGAGTCAAAACGACTTACGATGCCGTCCAAGGTGGATTTGTCACCTAAACTAAAATAAAAATGCTATGAAACACAATGACATATTTCGACGACGAACCTTTGACTGCTAATAACCACTTTTGCGACGACAAACATATGCTATCCGCGACACGTACATATGTTTCTAGAATATACTGGTGAAGATATGAAAGATACGGGCGTCGATAAATGATCTGATGGTCAGGTTAGTGTCAGTAACACAAATGGTTCCTCTATGACAAATCAAAGAGGCAATTTGATTTGGGTGTTATTCCACATTCATTTATTGCGGTATTAATGTACTAAACTAACGAGCTGAAAAGTTATCCAGCATAGATCATTCTACCGGTCTGGAGAATATTGCATTCTTAGACGCAGAAACGTAAGCAATCAACTTGATATATATATATATATATATATATATATATATATATATATATATATATATATATATATATATATATATATATATATATATATATATATATATATATTATTAACACTTTTATTATTTCATGTAACTGTAACATATTATGTTGATTACTAAATCAAATTCAGTTGCATACACTAATCAAATCTGCACCATATAATGTGTGTGTCTAATTTATGAATATTTCGTTTCGTCCCCGATAATGTTCTCAACAGTAAAGTTCTAAAGTAAAATCACATATCATAAAGCACAAGACACCAATCAAATCTGCACCATATAATGTGTGTGTCTAATTTATGTATAATTCCCTTCGTCTTCGATAACATTGTCAACCAAGCCTAGTCATGGTCTCGATCTGAAGCAAAAACATATCATAATCGGTCAATCTTGTGTAATGTTATGGGCCGGGTAAGATGCAGTTTGACGAGGTTGACGGATGAGTGCAAATGCTACACCAAAACCATCGCGGACTTCACACCAATGCATACTTCAATATTCGATACCAGTGAATCAATATTGGACAAGTTACAAATGACAGTTGCTCCACTTTCAGTTGAAGATGAAAGTGCAGATTACTGGAAACCATACAAATGAGATAAGGACTGTTTGCTAAACATTCACATATATACATACATATATTGCTACACAAAACCATAGCGGACATCACACCAATGCTTAATTCAATATTCCATACTAGTCAATCAATATTGTAGAAGTGACAGATTAAAACGGAAGCGCAGATTACGAGAATCCATACAAATAACATAAGGATTCTTTGCTAAACATTCACATATATACATACATATATACGTGTGTGTGTACGTCCGTACGAATGTATGTATGTATGTATGTATGTATGTATGTATGTATGTATGTATGTATGTATGTATGTATGTATGTATGTATGTATGAGTCAGAGAACTCGTGTACTACTTGGCTGAACACAGAAATAAAATACTACATATTTTGAGACGTTTGTATCGGTTTGAACAAGTTTTAGTCAATTATATATTTGATAACTTTAATCTATGTACTATATTTGACAACAAAAGATGTACTTTCATCAAGATTTCGAGCATTTTATTTACAGCCGAACTATGTTCACCTAGCATAAGATTTTGTTATAAGATGCACACCAATCAGTCGCTATTCATTGGTAAGAGGCGCAAAGGAAATGCATCGCAATACGTGTTTTCAATGCAGACAAATCTTCAATGTTAATGAATGAAGGAATGGCTATCTAAGTAATACAAATCAAATAATGAATTTAATTGTATTTCGTTTATCTATATTCACATTAGGTCTGATGGGAACAGACGTTGGGCTCCAAGTCATAAAACACATCAATATATGTGCCGTGGAATCAAGTTCGAGCAGAATACCATTTCTTTACTTTGGCCAAATATTAATATATTTGTCTCCTTTTGGGCAAAAACAATTATTTACAAAAAATCATATATGACCTGAAATGATGATACTGACATTTCGCCCTAAATAGGAACAGCAAAATACCTCTTAGATGAAATAAGTTTGAACAAAAATTTCTTCAAAAGCGGCACATGTTATTGAAAATATGAGAGTATGACTTGAAGCAATACACAATATGTACTTATGGGCTGCAAACTACGCATATTGCTACCTACGTTTTCTTTCTTCGCTCTTTCTTCCTGAAATGAGTATGGCCGTGTAATTCTCAAAACGGCGAAGTAAACCTCGCTTATTTGTCTTAACAAAAGAATCATATAATTATGTTCAAATTGGCAAATACAAATACAGAGGACGTCATAACTTGATCAGATTATTACTCAATAGCTTATAAGGGTTGAGCATTATTAAAATTACAGAATGTCGACTTTCCTATTGGCCATTTTCTTATATTCTGAGTAAATCAAGATAAAGGAGCTGCAAATGTTTCCACCACACATTGCCCAAATTATTTACATACAAATGCATAATTAGAGTACAAATTCAAGCAAGCAATCAGGTTAGCATATTTTCAAAACTTGTCCTATATAAAACTGTACAACCTGATGTTGATTCGAACAGCGAATAAAAAAGCGGCAGAAAATTAATAAATTATGGATTTACACAGTTTCTACTTGTTTTATGTTTAATTCGTTTCGTCCTCAGTTCCTATGCCTAGCAACGTAGTCATGTAATACATCCGTAGAAAGAGCGCATTATCAATATCTAACAATTATTTGTATGACAGCATACAAGCTGACGGCATATACAGCTGAACGTATAGTCATATAGCATACTGTAACTGGTATTCAGACATGTTTAATTAAATAGTCGACTAAATCGTCAGTTTTTACGTATTAACTGAAAGTAGTATGTAAATTATACAACTTGGGAAAGTCGTTGCTTGTTTAGATATAACGGTAAGTGATACATGCTGATGATAGGAAAATAGATGCACAACAAACGAAATTCTTGTCTCTTTATACAAATTGTGCTGAAAAAAATATATAATCGTACTTACCCTGAGACGTTCCCGTAGGATTAAAACGTTTTCCATTATATATTCGATAACTATGAGCTATAGGTGACAAAACAATATACTTGTATTTTGATCTTATACAATTTACGTCCTGCCACAAATTATATTTTCAACCCTGACATAATACTGTATTAATAGGTGCAGAACTGGCAGTTGTTGTATATCATTCATGATGTGCAGAGAAAATGCTTTGAAAGACCAGTTTTCAATGATGACACAATTGTACAGCTTTAAAAAATGGAAGTCTCTACACTTTTAATAAACATAATGAAGAAATCACTTTAGTTTTTTATGTTTTAACGTTACGCTGTATGGGAAATGAAATAGTGGTTTGGCTCTTGAAACGCATCAAGATATCTCCGAAAATATTTGTACTGGAGAACACGTTTCTTTGCTTTCACCACATAATTTCTTATTGTGACCTGAAATTGTGTTACATATATTTTGTACTAAATATAATAAGTTTAAAAGATCCTTCAGAGATAAACCAATTAAAGTACATATCATGGTTATTGATATAGCGAATTTTAAGAGAAGTTACTAATAATAAAAGAACACGCTTAGCGATTCAAATACTAACTTGGCGCAGTCCAGAATGTTTACATTTTGACTGACAAATACGCCTATTGTTAGGCTCCATTTCTGATTCATGTCTTCATCAAAGTATGATATAAATGTGATACAAAAACCAAAAAGCTTAACTTCGTTTATTTAATCTAAATAAAACTGACAAATTAACAGGTGCATATTGGCAAAAACAAATACAGTCGGTCATTAATATGATAATTACACTTTCATCATTTCTATCATCTCGTATAAGTGAACTGTGTGCTGCCGATTAATCGACAAATTAAACTGCAGACTAGCCAGACATGAAAAAGTGCACTTATCATAGTTTATATTCTATTTATGTTTTTTTTTCGTTTCGTCCAAAATACCATTTTCAAGCGAGACTAGTTATGGAACACATGTAGAGAAAGAAAACCGTATACAAATATATCAAAGGTTTGTAATGATGTGGTCCTGATAGTATACAAGTTGACGAGATGGAGAGGGGAGAGTACAATGCTTTATAACAATAATCCTTGTCTTCACATCAATGTATAATTCAATAACCGATATCAGTGTCAGCTTATAATAGCAATCCTGTTCTTCACATAAATTATATTTCAATAGTCAATATCAGTGTCAGTTTATAATAATAATCCTGGTCTTCACATAAACGTATAATTCAATAGCTCATACAAGTGTCACTTTAAAACACTAATCCTGGTCATCATGTAAACGTATAATTCAATAGCCAATATCATTGTAATTTTATAATACTAGTCCTGGTCTTCACATAAACGTATAATTCAATAGCCGATGCCATTGTTAGCTTATAACAGGCAACCCTGTTCTTCACATACATGTATAATTCAGTAGTGGATACCAGTATCGGTTTATAACAATAATCCTGATCTTCACATAAACGTATAATTCAATAGTCGATACTTTTATCTTAAGATTAATGAAAATTGGATAAAGAAGTATTGAAATTTCACCTGAATAATAATGTAAATTTTAATCGTATAACATATGCTGATTTAAGTACTTATGGGACCCAAGGAATACAATTTAACAGTATGTTTCCATCTGCATAACAGAACAAGCTTGTATAAATATTAATTTCTCTGTAAATTCTATGACTGTAAAGAAATTGACAACTAAGAAACGCGTTTTGCAACCTTTGGAAGCTTTTTATATGTATGGTTCAAACAATAATGCCGATACACTGATCGTTACTTCAGAATTAGTAAGATAACTTGAACAATATTCTGAACATTCAAGCATTGATTCGCAAATTAAATATCAACTAACGTCTCCCTTTTTCTTGCATCAAATTTCGAACTGCAGTAAAACATTTACCAGGTGGTGTTTGGCACAAACATATTATTATGTCATTATATGTTTGCATAGTATTATTATGATTTAGTATGATATGAGACGTGATATTGGCATATGATCCTAGATAATAAAAGCGGCACTGGAATTAAACTGAAAATTTTGTTGCTCAATGTAAAATGGTGTATTACATTCGTGGAACAGTTTGTGATAATTATACAGACCAATCAATCACAAAGCAAATATGGAAGATGCATTACCGTATAGTTGGTAATAAAGGGGAAATGTTTTACTTACTTTTTCTCTCTTATATCTGTTGACCTGAAATAATAAAATAAATGGGAATATTGTGTAAGAAGAGTTTGTGTCTGATATTGCAAAATATTATTTTCAAATGTCTATATTTTAAGTAAAGAATCAAATAACTGAAATCAGAATGAGTTCGATGTATATTGCGTCATCTAGGCTGTTGATTGGCTCTTGACACGTAACGTCGCATCTAATAGAGAATGCGCTTGAATTTACAAACCACTTGTTTTATCCACAAACATTGAATTAGCTATTGCATATACCCCGATAAACTGTATGACATCCTAAACTTGTTATTTAATTATGATTTGTATTACACATGAATGTAATACTGTATCAGGTCCCCCTATGATTAAGTTAAGCATGAATGTTGTGTAGTGTATTATATACACCATCTATATGTTATATATCCGAATATAGTACTATAATGTGTACACTCTGCTATATCTTTAACATGTGTCATCTTATCATATAATGGCTATAAATTTAAACAAGTTATTAATTTAAAAAGCTAAATTCTGTCTCCGTTAAAATATCAGCATGCATTTCTCAGTGAAAACAATTAAAAAGTTCCGGCCTGTGTGGGCACAGTGGAAACATAGACTTGGTTTTCATGTATAATATCCGCTCAATATGTTTTGATCCGTTGACAGTGCTACACCAAACTACACAATGTCTGGGCATTGTGTGCTGACAAATTTGTGTATATGCTGTTTTTGCTATTAAATACTCATAAACGATTACATAAATCCAGGTAATCTGGTACATGATGTGCATACATAATCAGGGTCGGCGATTGGTTGATTCTTGTAATCAAGTATTCATGGTACGCACTAAATGTTTGAATGCTTACGTAACAACAGTTAACATAGACATAGATCTGCCGGAAAATTAAATTAAGATCAATATTGTTAACTTCAATTATATAAAATGGGATGAACATGATACTTGCTCTGCTGGAGAATATGCGTGCTTAACATATACATTCTGGAACACTGATATATCAACAAGTCTAATTCAATCTGGGTCAATTTTAAGTAACAAAGTATCAAGCACGTTTCCTTCTGCATTTGATTTTCAAATATAATTTGGGTTAAATATAAAGTTAGACCTTCATACTAGTGATCGGTGTCAACATTCGAATCAGGTTCAAAGCTTATTGTTTCTATTTTTAATTGTGAAGCTAGTCAGATACTCAAAACAGGGCTGTGAATGCAATTCTCTCGGGCCTGCACCATGTTAACCTTAACCAAACAATCGGAGACAAACTGAATTAACTCCCTTTTTTATAAGTGTTTCGACACCGTCATAAACCACTATTGATCATACTTGCGATTTATAAATTATTTGTATGCATGTCTTCAATTATCAGATTGTTTATATATTTTTGTATTTTCAGAATGTGTTTAAACACACTTATTAAGACGTATATATAATAGGACAAATATGAATGTATTATAAATATAATTTGTTTGCATGGAGTAAGATCTTGTTTAGATATTAAAACAAAATCAATTAAAAGTGCAAATTTGTATCATCTTAAATTCTGTAAATGTTAGCAAATGATGACACAAATTAGAATCCGATCATAAAATGAAACGAAGTTTGTTTCAAAGCTAAAATCTTCACTTGTTAATTATATAAGACAATATACCAATATAATCTTAATACTGTGTTTTATTACTTTAATAGGAAACCGATCTTGTACAGTATTTTACAATATACAAGGTCAACATATTGATTATGCACAGAGAATTTCATATTTGAACACCAACTAGCCATTATAGAATATATGAAAATTAGGACGACCGTGATATATGATATACACAATGTTCATTTTTTACAATCAAATTTAGGGGCCCCGAACGGCCGAGGGGGGTATGGCATTATTATACATTATTATTATACATTATTATTCAGGGGTAAGTGGGAATGTTACTACACAAGCCGTGGAAATGGGAATGTTACTACACAAAATTTCTAAAGCATTTTCCGTTACGGATCACTGCCGTCTCACCTCTGTCTGAGTGGGTTCGAGTCTAAGATTCTGCTAGTGTAGTTATGTGAGAAAGATTGCCAGTAGCTTCTCGTGGGTCGGTGGTTCTTTCCGGGTTCTTCCTCCACCAGTAATACTGGCCGCAATGTTTAGCTTATCGTGTGCTGAAAAATGGCATTAAACCCTAAAACAAACAAATACAATCATATTTACCGAAAAAATGCAACCGAAAAATGTAGCGTTTTCACTTAAGGTCACAGACATAGTTGACACAAGTTCACAATAGGTCCGTCTGCCTATTTGTTTTGTCTGTCTATCTGAATCTCAAGCATTGATACACTTCATTGTATCTTAAGTTAAAAAGACCTAATGGCACTAAACTTGTATCTCTGATAATGCTGGTTACATGTCACTCATTCAGCGACATATTTTAACCGAATTACGGATTTTCAATCAATAAATTTGTTTTGAGAGTAAACAAGTTTCTTTCATTACACATATGTACAGTATGAAAGTAATAAATTGATAATTTTCAATTAAACATAATATCAAATCATAACATATCATCACATAATAAAATAATAAATTCAAAAGACCAGCAATAATCCTTTGAAATTAAAAGTAAAAGTTACACGTTCAACACAGTTAACGCTACGTTCTCAAATGTTACATAAATCCCTTTTTGTTGACAAATACAAAGTTGTCTGATTAACATAGTTGTCATGAATTGTATTACTGAATATGCGACCCATACCTGAGACTACAGTTTTGTGCATGTGCTACAACACGCCATTAAAGTGCCAACCCACCACATGTCACGAGTAATATTACCTCAGCAACGGCATCAGCATGCTGAATACTGAGGGCTTGTATCTCCTTCTCTGCCTGATTCAGCTTAGCACTTATTGTAATGGCCTATAATTGATATGGGCGAAGATTAATATTGTTTTCAGCCATAGTTTTGTGTCAGACTACAGAGCAATGTTGTCAATGTATTACTCGTTAGATAATGTGAACTATGCTGGTATACAGAGATATGCATTAGTTCAAGTATGGCTTGAACATAAAACCAAATACACTTTCAAAATTACAATTTATGATAACTAATAATTGAATTAACTGATGTATGCTCCAATAAACATTTTACTATGTAAATTATAAATAATTTTTAAAGCACGTATTTATAACAAACAAACACGTGATGTTGGCTATTGCATGGATTTATGTGTCTGTGCAAACTGTCATTTAATGCTGGCAGAGTCTAATAATACTCAAGTTGGTATAACCCGGGATTTTTACGTAATTGGTATGATTAAGTTGATAAACTAAATGTTACAAAGATGGACATAATCTTGGACAATATTGTTTAGTCTTTAGTTCCCTGTGTTAAAGGTTACTGACATATGAATACATTGATCGATGTGCATTTTAGTAGCAGTTACTCACATAATGCTACTTGTTTATCATATTAGTTTTTTAACATTCATGTTCCTGCCAATCAATCCTAGATAAATATGGTTGCATAATGAACATATCTAGGGTGCATAAAATAAAACAAGCGTTCCAAAAGTTCAAGGAAATTATAATTTGGGAAAACTGGAACATTTAAAATAATAACATACGTTCGCTTTAGCTTCCTCATGTTGTTTTCTTGTACTGGAGAGTTCTCCCTCGAGATCCTTCACTCTTGTTTCCATTTTTTGAGACTAAAAACAACAGGTACGTGCAATATAATTGATTAGTAAATCTCTTCAAAATACTCGATTCAGTTATTATCTATGAATTACTTTCATTAGCAAAATTCCATGTTTGCGATAACATTTTAGAAGTTTGATAACAGCAAGTGTATATCATGCATAACATGGTTGTTATACACAATACCTACTTGTACAAATTTAGCTTACATGGATGACTTCCAATAACACCGTCCATTTGTGCCATACCATTTTAGAAGTCCTTCTGTTTTGCTTAGTGACTACTGATGGCAATAACATGATAATATATTACAAACTACAAATCAAGGATCTTGTACACCTATCATATATACAGACTCTAATAATGGCAGTTACAACTGCAAAACACATACCCCATGATATGCCAATTCATCATGCAATGGCATATCAAGATATTTGCTTTTTGTTCTACTGATAAGAGCTTATAAACTGATTGGACAAAGATTATTAGTTGCGTTATTTGATGGCTGATATCTACTATTCAATTGTCATTTGGACTGGGCTTACACAAGCTTGTGTATGGACAACTAATAACATAAACACAGATTTTGAAATTAAAGGAATATAAGTTTTGTTAATCGTTCACATAGCAAATATTCCTGTTTCATATCTGCTTAATGCCTGAAAGGGAGTAAATGTGTTGAAATATTGATGACTATAATAATATATATGGACATGAAATGAAAACATTTTGTTAGGAGATACCATACATGTGCAAAATATGGCTTATATTCCTATATATAGAGTCACACTCATGTTAAACATTGTATGTATGTATGTATGTATGTATGTATGTATGTATGTATGTATATATATATATATATATATATATATATATATATATATATATATATATATATATATATATATATATATATATATATATTACACTTAGTGCTTCTTAAATGTAACAGATGTACAGGTTATAATATTTCAAAGCTAAAGGAAGAGGGGAAAGAGAAGATAGCAAGAATGTCACTAAACCATCTCATCGTGAAAGACTCTGGTAAACTACCACCAGTTGCTAGGGAAGAAAGAAATATAACATAAACATACTGAGACATTTCGATCCTAATATTACTGAACAATGTTACGATTTAGATTATTACGGGAACGATTTTAATATTTCTGATGTTAGTATAATGCTTTTAATAAAGACAAATTTGTTGTTTTCGTTTCTAAAAAATATCTTGTGATGTTACTGTATTTTGAGAGCTCTCTGATAATTCAATGCATCCGTCCCTCTACGGGATACGATGGTGTAGCTTCATAGTAAGTTGTTGTTTCACATTCGTCTTGGCTCTTATTTTATCTTGCGTTATGTTCATGTGTTCCCAGACATTTTTGAACTCCCTGTCTCACAGCTAGGCGCCTGGTGTTATCACTGTTAACACAGCTCTCCTTGTCGTTGACGTTGATGTTGAACGTTTTAATGACCTTCTTCCACACATCATTGTAACGCACGCGTTGCCGTCCAGTCAGTCATGCACCTTCTGCTAACACCCCGCATTGAAGGTCATTGGGAAAGTTGAATGTTGGATGGGTCCATACTCTTGTCGTGTCAATGCCATCAAAAGCCCCTCTTGCCGGGACTTAAGAACATACCGCTCATGTTTAGTGCCTGAAACGGAGTAAATGAGTTGAAATATTGATATTGGCTCACATTTCATCTTGCGACATGTTCATATGTTTCCCGGTTTTTTGAACTCCGTGTCTGACAGCTAGGCGCCAGGTGTTATCATTGTTAACACAGCTATTCTAGTTGTTGACGTTGATGTTGGACGTCTTAATGTCCTCCTTCCATAGATATTTGTAACGCATACGTGGCCGTCCAATCAACCATGCACCTTGTATTGAATGTCATTGGTAATGTTGGATGAGTCCATACTCTTGACGTGTCAATACCAGCAAAAGCCCCTCTTGCCGGGAATTTAGAACATGCTGTTGATGTTGGCGCGTTACATAAACTCTGTGTTGGGTCTTTGTCCTGTTACTGGATCTGCAGCATGCGACGCAGGCATTGCAGGCGGAAGCTGTCTCGAATAGGTGATCCATGCCTGGGTGTTGTAGACCAATGTGGTGAGAATGCAGGCCTGGTAAACGCGGAATTTGTTTTCTTCCGTGAGGTTGTTGATGTTCCATACCTTCTATTTCAGTCTGGCCATCGCTTCGAATGCCTTGGCAATCCTGCCGTTCACCTCCGAATATATGGAAAGCGAGCAGGAGATGGTGGATCCGGGGTTTGTGAAGGTCCTAATAACTTCTAATATATCCATAACCAAAAGATGGAGTCTGGGTCCTGCATCATAACGATTGATTTTCCAAAAGGTTGGTCAGTCCCATCTCCTTAAAGGCGTGGGAAACGAGGCATACCATTTGATGCAGTCATTCGTCCGTCTGTGATATCAAGGCTGCATCTGCTGCACGCAACACGTCTCATGCAACTGGTGTAGTGACAAGATATTGTATGCAGTTAACCTGCCCGCTATGAAGCCACACTCGGACTCAGATTAAACACGTTATACTAACGTCTACAAGGGCCCAAGGCGACCTGGGCAAAATCCTTTCCGACGATGGTGCTGACGAAAATGCCTCGATATATGCCACCATATATACGGTTCCATTTCTTCTTGTACAAAGTGACGATGCTGACTCACCTCGGCCCTAGGTGACCTTTCACTGCTCCCATCATAGGTAGTGAAGTACGTGCAGAGGCTGGAGCAGTGCTGATTTGCCACTCTTGATGATTTCAGGCTAAATGCCACTGCTTCAAGGAGTCATCCAATCGATCGTTTTCATACGCTCTTTCAGTGTGGGCGGTGTGTCTTGGACTTGAGATTGGTTGTCATTGAGGTGGGGTGGGAGCCTGTTGATTGATTCATACCCTCGTACATGCCGCTTGCATCCACGGTGTCGGGATAATGGTACCGGTGTTACGCCAGCGAGGGGTGGTCTTTTGCTGAGCCTTGTTCCTGGCAATCCTGAGGGCTTGTTGTGTACTATTGCTAGGAGCAGCCTTGTATACAATAATGGCCTTTCTCTTCGCCTTAGTAATGAACTTCATCACCTAAAAGCTTGCCTCAGACCAGTTTATATTGTTGCTCTCCTTCTTCCAGTAGGCAGTGGTGGTTAAAATGTTGCAGAATCACGGAGATGTCATCACTTCGAGTCTATGGTATTTTCAAGTGTCGCTTTTGGTGTGAGTTTATTGCAGTTTGCTGATAAACTACTGTTATTTTTCTGGGAACCATTCACAGCCGTGGTGAGCAGCATGAGTGGGGACTTCCCAGCTTAAGGCGTTCGTTCGATGTCCAGTGAGACATGGCAATTTCTTCATCCGTCGGAAGCATCCCCTGGCAACAATCTCTTCTTCAATCGAGTTTGATTTAGAACCGGTAAACTGCTATTGTACATGTTATACCGACGCCCCCATGAAAAAGCTGGAGTGTCTATGATATTGGAGCTACGATGCCTGACAGCGTTGTATGAATAATTAGATGTGGCCCATTAAGAATATCAGCCCTCAACACGCAGATGGTGGACCCAAGGAGACGACGAATGCCGAAACATCTTGGCAGCAACGGACACGCAGGAGTTTCCAGAATGACGCTGAGGTCAATGTCAGACCGCCTTATGGACTCCGTCTGCAGGTTTTATGTCTGGGTTTACTCCGATAGATTTTCCCGTGAGTGGGCATAGCCTCTAAGAAGCGGCAGTTTGGAACTGAATTATCCCTTCTACTATCAAGCAAGGTTTACGTGCCTCATGTACTCGAAGTGATGGTTTAAAGGCACTTTGGTAATTAAGAAATCAGAAAATATATACTAATAATACTATACCACAACTATATGTGGTATATAGTGTTACCAGTATTGATAATATGTATTTAACATTGCGCATAGGTCATTGTTGAGTAGAATTCATGCCATGTGTTGAGTCTTTGGGTTTTTAAGGCAATATTCCAATTGCAGGAAATATTACTCAATCTCTTGATAACAATAAGTTGATGTTATCTTCTTCATGTTTGCAACATTGCATCATACAGAACAAGGGCTATGCGAATGAAATGGAAGCATCCTAAAGAAAAAGGAGCATGTCAATGAAAGGTTTCACTTTATAAATGGTGACTAAAATTAGGTGCATAACTACAGGTGCTGCAGACACGCATCCGAATAAGCTGACTAGCCTATTATGAAATACTAAATTTTTGTTTTGACTGACAGATGATATAATTAATTCTTACCCATTCTTTTATCTGCCTTTCTTCCTGAAAGAATAATAAAATTAATATTATAAACTTAGCACAGAAACGTATGCACATAACGCCATTGTCTGTATGCAGCAACTCTACCTTAGAATTTTAAAATAGATGGCATTTGACCTAAGATACTGAAAAGGCTGTGATATGAGTATTTTCCGTCCTGTCATGTTTCACTCTTTCTTTATCCATAAGAAATACTAAGGAGTTGCTA
Organism: Unio pictorum; assembly: GCA_030141615.1. NCBI lineage: Eukaryota > Metazoa > Mollusca > Bivalvia > Unionida > Unionidae > Unio > Unio pictorum. The sequence goes on from JARLTB010000114.1 coordinate 3,588,126, forward strand.
CCGTAGAAATGGTGTGATCTTAGTAAATATTAAGCCCAAGACAAGTGACAAACATTTATGTATAACGAATGCATTGTTTAAGCTTACAAAAATTATTACATATTAATTTGATAGATTGCCACTGTTTGCTGGTTGTGATCTTAATATATATTATTAAGTCCAATAAAAGTAACAAACATATATATTTGTAATAAAGTCATGTCTTAAGCTTACAAAAATGATTACCAAATATTTTGATATATTCCTGTTTGATAAAATGTCACTCTTTATTGGGTGTGATTTTAGTAGACATTATTAAGCCCCATACAAGTAACACACATATAAATTTAAAAGGAATTTATTTCTTAAGTTTCCAATAACGATTACCAATGTATTTCATACATTTATGTTTGATTATCTGCCACTGTTAACTAAATTGACTCTACTTTCCGTCGTGTGGATCCAGGCCACCAATCACGTGGTTATAAGTCATTTATTAAAGCTAACATAATACCAAGTCACATGGAGACATAAATGTAATGTCTGATAAATAAGAAGCAATGACAAAAACTGCGATTTGTTTTAATCACTTAGAAGTATCTTGCAGTCTTATCGGTGCCTGCACGAAATAAAAAGTCACACCTCAGATCAAACCTATTGTTGTATGACAGGTCATCATCACTGGAAACATATCCAAATAAATATGAAACCTACATGAGCCCTATTAACATAATCCTACAAGTATATCGAAGTAACATTTGATTTCACGATAATTGCCGTGTATATGGATCTTTATTAGGCTTATTTCCTACAAAGATGAAAAATCACTTGTCCCTAGTAAACATCGCCTTGTTCCGGCATCGAGATAAAAGATAACAACAAATACAAACATATATTATCCATTTCGAATAATATTGACTGGGATCCTTTCCTATAAAATGTTCAAATGCTTGTACTCATTCAACACTGATCTGTTCAAAAAATGGATCGCTTTCTTCAAAGTGATTGATATAAGTTACAAGTGCAATAAGCTGATTGAGTAAATGTAATCCTTCTTGACGTATCGACTTGATCATCATTAAGATAACTCCTACGAATCGAAATGGTGAGTCTAAGTAATAAACCATCTCACTGTAGATGATCTAATATAAATATAAGTCGTGGTAAAATATGAACTATATTTCACGCATAAGTCGGCTTTACAGAAATAGGAAGCTTAACAATCGTACGTCAATTGTACGTCATGATGATTTGTACAGTTTTTACTGAAAGCAATATGATTAATACTTACTCTTTCTTTTCTCTCTCTTTCCTCCTGAAAGCATATAATAAATTTAATATCTGACAAGGTTAAGTAACTACCGCTGTTTCGCTTTGAAAGAGGCGGTAGACACGTAAACCTATATTCGCAAACGGTATACAATGTATGGCACTTCTTTAACAGAGTATTTTAAAATAGATGCTCTTTTACGTAACCCTCATATACGTGTCGTTGCCCATTTATGTTACTGAATTTTATTTTTTCTGTAACTTTTCGACGTTGACATTAGAGAATAAATAGGTGCAAATGTATTTATATATTGGAGTTTAGACAGGGATGTGAGTAAATATGATGAAAAGGGAACTCAGAATTAAAAAAAACACTTATGAAGACATGTTTATGTATCCGACTATTGATTATTAAAAATATGATACTTATTCAAGTGATTTGAGCTGAACGAGGCCTTAATAACAGTTCCATTGACATTCAAGAGTTTAATTATTATTCAAATTTGTACTATCCACATCATGAACATAGTCATGGGAATGAGGTTTACGAAAGGTGTAGCATTTCGCTTAACTTTTATAACATTCCTAGGACCATTCACTCATGATGTGGTGTTAATTCAGATTTGTGTTGATACTGACAGCATCAAACTTTCGGAAGGGTTCTGACTCACATTTTATCCAGAGAATGTTAGCTCTGATTCATCTATATTACGCATAAATTGGTTATGGCTGCTGGCTTACATTTTACCCAGACAAGGTGGGGTTCGGAGTGTAGGGTACTTGTTCAATTTTTCACTCACATTGAAATTGATTTTTGTATCAAGTGTTGAATTGTGACTCACTTTGTTTCCTCCTTCATATAAAGAAGATCTGCGCGCGCTTTTTCAATATTTTGGATGGTGAGCAGAGACATTTGCTATATATATATATATATATATATATATATATATATATATATATATATATATATATATATATATATATGACTAAAGACTAATATTGAAATATCATCAGTGCGGTATATGGTATTGTTAAATGGGTATAGGTCTTTCTGCTGATCAGTTGCGTGAATATCAAGTGTCAGTCTAAATTAATGGTTCTTACTGTGCATTGCTTAGAACCCCACATATTCTTATTTTCAGAGGTCGATGATTGCAATGCGATTGACAACTGCTTTGTTATGCCTTATCTTTTCTCGATAACCTATCCGGTATCCATGCGAAATCAATACATTTTGGATCTAGGACTGATAAAATCTGAAATGGTTGTAGTATTACATTCATCCGTAAACGTTCCTATGAACATTTGATTGTAAACACAGTAGAATTGACAATCCGTTGGATACTGGAATATATATAAACTTTTTGTGGTTGGTCGTTTCCTGATACATATATTCTGTCCGAACCTCATAGATGATAAAGGATATTATCATGAGCAAACCATTTTTATCTCCGCATAGCTGTTTGATAGAGTCATAACGGAAATCCCAAACTGAGCATGTTGGAGAGAGCGTGTATCACAGATCCGACGTAAACGGGTTAATGAAGTTTGAAATGTTTAAATCTTTGTGAAAGATTGCATACAAGTGCTTTAAGTTATTCTGTTTTCAGATATTTCCCATACTGCATTTCGAAAACAGCTATTGTTTATGAGTTGCATTCGAAGAAATTGTCAGAGTCTATGTTAACACATTTGTGTTGATGTGTGTTGAAGTCGATATAGCTTTTCATCCAAGAGTATGATTACGCTTGATGGTTCGATGATCATTGGATTGAACCAGACCGAGTATTATCGAGAGATAAAATAACTAATATCGTAAGGAAATTATCATTGTGCTTATTTAAACGTCTTTGCATATTGTATATAATTATTATCAAACTGTGAGCTATGTGTCCTTCCTATATCGTCTGAATGGCTTCTTTTTTCTTCAACATTCGCTATGTGGTGAAACTGTTTTCTACATGCATATGTAGTTTAGAATCATTGACATGTTTATGGCTGCTGATTGTTTTTCTTTAGAAAGATTCCTTAAACTATATGACTAGTACACCAAATTAATACAGTACTTTATTTGATAGCGGATATGGTGGCCTTTTGTGTGATTTCAACGTAGACCTCCATCAGTAGATGATCGAGTTCATGCCGTAGGGTAAAACATTTCCCTTAATTGATCATAATATTATCGTGATATTTATATCTATAAGTTAATTTTTGTTACCGATATTATATAATATAGGCATATAGGTTGTCTTAAGATAGCTCTAATTGCGTCCTATTTTGTATTTCTGTTTTTAGTTTTAAAAAAAATCATAATGCGTCAAAACATAGAACCCCACCATGACGAAGGACCATACGTCATTTGTAATTTCAGAGCACCACGGAGAGGTGTAATATGACCTGCAGAGATGAATACCGTAATCATGTGAATTCCGTACCAATAATAAAACAATCACAGAGAAGTTCCGTTTCCAGAATAAATAATCAACTCATTACTAGGAAGCTAAAAACTTCGACTTTCTTTAGTGTTTGAACTAGGTGTTCGTGGCGACCTATAAGTGTGTAAAAAGTGCGGCGGTCGAAATAACAAGGCTAAAAAATATTAGTATGAAAATTAAGAACAAGTAATAAGATCAAGAAGTCTACATAGATGAAAAACGAATATATGACACAAATTTAAAAAATGCAATCGCAGGTAGATACATAGAAATTACATTCTTGTTTACGCTTTACGAATATATTAATGATGAAGATCTATGTAACGTGAGCAATCATATGCTGGTAGTGTTAAGATTTAGCAGAAAAGGTTTTATTCAATTATTAACATGTTATAAGATAATATCAGAGATACGATTTAGAGCCATCGGTTTGTGATTGAATCTCATCGTTTCATTATTAAAATGGGATACATCGTTACTCATCTCAAGATTGAATGATTTATTAATCGATGAAAACATTAAGAGATTGTAAAATAGCATTAAATATCAATTTTGTTTTTGATTTTGTTTTCTTTTGCCGGATTACAACATTGTTTGTGGCATGACGTTTCCATTCTACACAATGAATAAATATCCGAAACGACGATTATGTCGTTTCTTTTCTCATCTCGCGAATTTTAAAAGGCATATTAAATTTAGCACCAGGAAGGTCTTCATTCATAAAGTGTATGCACTTTCCAATGCTCAAGATATGCATATACAATTTATCAAATGTCCTTGGTCATGCAATATCTCCAATAATGAAAACTAGTGATTAGTATAACAAGATAATAAATGTTAATGAGGTATTCAATCACCCCCGGGTGGCCTTAAGCTTAATTGTCTCGAGAAACCCTAAACTGTAAGCAGCAAGCATGTTTGTCACAAATTGGTTGTTATCATCCTTGTCAATTTTTATGGTGATACATATAAAAAGAATACAATGACAGAGCGACATCTGTCCACGTGTATGTTATCCTTGTTATAATATATCATGCCATCTCTTCAAGGGAGTTAGGCCATATCACTACCATGTACTTGTATATGTCAAGTTATATGATCCCGTTAGTTTTCTCTATGTCAGGTTCTGTCATTAGATAACGAGTACTCTTTCCATTATGTATCTTATTCACAAGTGATGCTTCAAGTCGTATTTCTAGCTCAACTCGCTGCATGATTATTCTCTAAATTTAACTGTACGCAACCACAAACAGATCAAATTATGCTGTTTCGTTGGTGATTGTACACATTGGATATAACAGCTCCTCCAAAGGTTTGTTTAGTTCAAAACCACGATCCGTTGCACATTCTTCTGGAACTGGTGGTGATGGAGCACGTTATTCAGGAAAATCTGTCTCCTCATCTGGAACATTACATAATCGATCATTAAGTACAATGACTTCCACGATGACATCCTCGTTCTCGTACAATAATCCGGCGTGCTAAACAAAATTATGTAAACGATGGCATCACTCATTTTGTTGCTTTATGGTATAAACGATAATTGGATCGACCTCGTTGATAATAGCATGAATAATTGTATATATGGTTTGGGTTTACCATGACCTACAGGATAAATGACGACAATCGGGTGATCTCGTACATACGTTTAGAATTGCTCGGATACCTTTAATTGTCTCCTGCTACATGAACGATGATCATAAACATAGCCATGCGATGATTTAAAACGATTAGGAAGCCCACGACGAGAATAACATCGTTACAGGATGGCTCATTGAGTTACAACATGTGACTGATTACACGTTTGCATGCATTTACGGGTTTATGAAGGGACATCTTAATCTGGATTATAATGCAGTTTTAATTTATTCCACGCCCATCAATGCAGTTGACGTGAATAAAATATATGCTGACGCTACGTCGAGTTAGAGCAATGTGGGGCTGTTACCTTTCCTGACTTTAAATGCGACCAATCGTTCAAACTTCATTAGCAATGACTGTTGGGAGTAGTATACGTCATCCGTTGGATTGCTGGTAAGGCAGAGGTGGTTAAAATTAGATGTACATTTAGGGAGAATCTTGAGGAATGGAAAACTCGTGTTGAGAAATAAAACGTGAGCGTGAAGCTTAACAATTGGAGGAGGATTTAGAGAACAATATTGATGATTGGTCAATGCCCTAAAATGTCTTGACTGCATCGCTATTACTAGAACACGACCGAGATCGTGGAATGTCTACAAATACGGATAGCTTCTAAAGAAGGAGGTAATGCTAATGTTGAAATCCTTAACGAGACGGACGATATCTTCATTCGTAATGGTAAATTGCTCACGAGAAAACAGTACCAGATTGTATACGACGATATAAACTGTTATGAAGCGATCTTTGGGTTAACAGTGAAAAAGTGTAAAACTGTCTTAAAACCATTTCATGCTTAACAACTTTCTTGTTTCAAACCCATATATAGTTTAAAAGTGGAGACAGGCAACACTCTTTCAAATCAATATGCTAAATAAAGACGATGATAATTCGTGTCCTTTTAGTTTCACGCAAGGTAGGCTCTATAGTTTAGTATGGTCCTCCGTTGAAATTAGATCAGCAGGCATCGAACGCGTTGACATCATCTGCAATGTGGAATAGCTTTTTATAGTCACCTTGAGCAACAATCAGTTTTTGTTTTGGGCATTAGCTCAGTGACAAAAGTACAATTTCATCAGACGGTTACAATATTACCAACATCAACAAGGAAATGTCCTGGGTGATCACATAGCAGCAAGTATGAACATTTAACCCGCTTATTGCACACTGCAAACCGGAAACGAGTTATTTGGCGATTTACGTTCACGATGTGATTTTTCCAATTATATGGGTTATACTTGGCTAAATGATAGCTACTGTTTGAAATGGAAACGGAGCATACGACATATCCCACTATATATAGCACTGTGGTCAATGGTATATTCATCAAATGCTCAATCATATTGGAATCTTTTTATTTGTTACGCATATTTGTCATCATCCATTCACTTATCATCGCATTGTGATCACACAATGATGTCGGGAATCACAATATATATCAATTAGGAAAGATTGTCGACAACGACGATGAGAGAACTATATTGTTATCTTCGCGTGCGGCGAAGACGATAAAGACGGAACGTTTAATAAGGGTAAAAATATTAGTTTTTAAAGACATATTACATGAGATGATCAAAAATATAACACCGTAAAATGTTGAATCGATCTTAATTCACGCCGTTTTCGTCAGTATGAAAAGATTTTACAGAGCTTTTATCTCTAAAAGGATTTTATATGATCTAAGAAAAAGCATCTGGTGAGGACGTACGATTCTGTTGGTGCATATCCGTATTTGAATTAAAATGATTGTGGTGATAGTTTTAAAAAATTGTTTTAAATCTCTGATTTAAAAGCTGAAGATCTTTTTTAAACACTTTGTGTATCTATCATATTAGCATAGCATACAAACACAATGTATTCGAGATTTACTACATATTTTACTTCGATTTAATGATGACACTCCAATTTACGAATCCACGAAAGACTGTTGGTATGTCGAATATTAGGATACCAATTGTCACAATCGAACTGAGAAAGAGAAACACTTCACGAAGATATGTACTTGCTTCCCCACAAGACTTTTATGGAAGTCCGAGGAAACATTCAGACGTTAGCAGCTGCCAAAACGTATGCAGCCTACATTGAGATCATATTGCTAAACAATGGATGCTCGTTACCACTGCTTTCAACGGAGCCAATTTCAAGTCAAGATTCATATGCACGTAATACTGCACACATTGTTGGATTTACTGCTCGGCGCACAATCATTCGTGACATTTGCATGATCCTTCATCTGAACACAATATGTGCTATATATATTGATAAGGAACCAATGATAAGTATACTTTGATACTGGAAAGAGGATCTTCGGCACAGTAAATGCACAGAACAGGTGCTAACAAAGCTCCAGAGGATGACGTTTACCATTACCTGGCATGCAGTGTCGATGCATAACATTAAACATTAAGCTCACATGCTTGAGTTAGAATTCACCTTGATCCGATTTTTAAAAAAAAGAATTATCTGAAGCAAAACATTATTAAAATATATCACCATATATAAGCAAAGTGTGTGTGTGTGCCAACATGTTAATCGAGATATTAATAAACAGTCAAGATTAGAATAAAGTGAATGAAGAAAACAGTGAAATATACCTAAACATTAAACTTAAGATGGGCAAATGGTGACAGCATACAAGTTCATGATGACCACCATATTGTCTCATTCTGCTCTTCTTGATATACATTCATAACATAATGTAATATTCACAAATGAGTAATTCCAAACTAACCGACTCATGATGGTCTTGTATATTAATACATCGTCTTTATTATACATAAGGGTTATATCAGAAGAAAAAAGGCAGTGAATTATTTTGGCTGCTTTTGGTTTTCGTGTATTGTGCTTGCGTCTATATGCGTATTGTTATTGGGTATTTCATTTGTTGATTTTTATATGTGTGGTGCAGTCTTAACAGCGTGTATTCTTATAGAAAACAATTAAAACATTAAATATTTACATATATAAACGCACTACCCGTTAGTACTGATTAATATATATATATATGAGACATTGCAGTGTGTGTATCCTTATAGAAAAAAATGAAACATTAAACCAAACCCAAACTTCGTTTGAAAATTCACATTACATTTATAAACGCACTACCCATTAATACTGATTAATATATATAAATATGAGACCTTGCATAAACAAAATCATGGGGGTGTTTGTCTATGTTATAAGCCTGGTAATAATGAGTAAAGTTAAGCACGCACTGTAACGGTGAAAGGTAGGACATAGAAACATTAATATTCTCTCTCCGATTCCGTTGGTGATATGAACTATCCAGGCTAGATAGTGTCAGAATGAATAGCTAGGGACAAAAATACCATATTATAATAAACCCATCTTGAAATACAATTATAGTTCATTTAACGTTATGTGTGTATGTTTCAATGCATTTTTAAACTAAGAATCGCCATTTGGTCAATAAGCATACTATTACGCCCACTTCGGACCAAAACAATAAATGAACGAGATAAAAAAAAATCAAATATAAACAAGGATTAACAATGATATTTGATTGGTACGTGGTATGAATATGGTAATGATGAAATCAGAAAAATATGTTCCATCCCTTAGACATTTTTAGACAATAATATTAATAAATAATAAAAACTGCTGTTATCGGCAGAGTATGAGTTTTTTTAAAAATTGTTTTATTTAGTACATGCATGCAACGTGGCAAACAAATAATAATTTTATGTAATGATCCATGCATACGTATTCACCGAAATAAGAACATAAGGACCTTTATGTAATACATTTGTTCCATGTTTTGGCTGAAATTAGCCTGGTAATAACCGTATACAATAAAATATTGGTAGTTGTTTTCTGAAACCAGAGACATTAATACTTACTTTTTCCTTCTTCTCTCTTTCTACCTGAAAATAATGTAATATATGTGTTAAAGATCGTGACGTACTCTATGCTAATTTGATCACAAAGAGATTGTGTCTACGAATAACCATAGTGTAAACTGCAAATGCAGTGTATGACATAATATGTATCTACAATAGTTATAGATTTTACCAATCTAATATAGTGATTGAATCGTACTTAGTCTAAGAGTTCAACTTTCTGTCATGTGTTGTTTGTGTTGTTGTTTTGCTGAAAGAATACAAATTAACGACCCGAAAACATTTTGGCTATACCGTACTTATCATCGTCTAGATGTTAATTAAACGCTTAAGATTGAAAGAATGTTTTCATATTGTTCACCTGATTACTTACTTTACCAACAAATGTCCTTCACATAGCAATGTTTTATTCCAGTAATATGACTAAAACAAGTTATTATTCCGTCATCCAATCATATAGCTGGTCATAAGATTATCGAACATGCATCATAGAAGACACGATTAGTTTAAGTACACTGTTTTTGGGGGTGGGTTTTGTTTAAATATAATGAGGAATATGAATAAAGCATGACATTACAAACCTGTCAAAGCAATTACTGTACTTTGTCTAAACTTATATTTTATACATAACTGAAAGTGAGGAGTATGTGAAAGGAAACTTTTAAAAAATGATTCATACTTAGTTTGTCAGATTTGAATATTTGTATATGTAATTTGTACTTACTTGCAGTGCCTTTTCCCGTTCGGCCTGAAAGATCATACGAAACGTAATAGTACAAGTAGTTATACCACCTTTGCTTAGCTAGCAAACGTGAGCATCTTGGAAAGCCGCAAACGTGGTAGTAGCTGCTCTTTCAGTAAGCATATTGAATAGTAAGTGGGGGATGCTAGTCAGTCCAGTGTTCTCAATATAGTGTAAGAGTGGAATAATATGCTACGCGAGAATATAATGTATAAAACTGGTAATTGGATATTCTGGTATGATGAAGCTGTCATAATATGGGACTTTGTTAGTACGTGGGTCTCTTGAAATTATATATATATATATATATATATATATATATATATATATATATATATATATATATATATATATACATATATATATACACACACATATATATATATATATATATATATATATATATATATATATATATATATATATATATATATATATATATATATATATATATATTACATTAAATAATATGCTAACACAACTAGAAAACGACAATTTTAAGGATTTCTTAAAAATTGTCTTTCTTTTAGATCTCATAAAGTCTGTAAATCAAGCATTATATGAATATGTATTGCTTTATGTTAACGCCCCTATCCCTTACCCATTTGAGGCATAATTTATTGGATTTATCCCAGTCACCTTTTCTTAAAACTTGATAGTGATAGTGAACTTCTTTAAAAATTATTATAGAGCGTAATCAACATATTTATTACAAGTTTGTATCAGCTCAATTAAAAATTGCCTTTAATTTCTCAAGTGCATATTGACAAATTATATTGTCGTCGATGTGGTCCTTGCTTTCCATTGGAGTACTTCAAGCTTGAAATTACATAGGAACATATCTATACGTATACACAGATTACGGGTTGATTCAAGGGAATCAATTCTGATTTATATCTGTGACAAGTGGAACGTCACAACATAGTGTACTTTTCGTCAGTGAATAACAAAGCGCAAATCGAAAATACATTGACAACATTGATACTGACTCCTCATTCAAGTTAAATGTAAACATAGCGGCAATGTCCGTGAAATAAAGGATCACTGCAATCGACATTTCCTACGTCTTCGAAGGAAATTATACACAGTAGGAAAGAAAGAAAGACATAGGTATCTCAGGCCTGTTATCAACCTATCAATGAAAAATCCACCACATACCCATTAACATAATTATATTTACTGGTGCAGATAAGCTGATGTATAACAAAATGATTTGAAAACCATTCAAGCGAATACGTTCCAAGCAGAAAGAGTGCTGCCTTAAATTACATCTAAATTCAGCATAATTCATAATAGCATCATTCTGTTTTGCCTCTACAACACTTCTAAATAGTTATGTCAATGTGACTGACATCAAAGGTCAGTATTATATTTATAGTTTTAAAACCACTCTTATTATTGTACATTTCCACCGATTAATTTCAGTCTCTACTACAAATCTTTTACAAAATTGTGATTTTGGTGCTTTTTATTGTTTTGTACAAGTGTCCAACCTTAAATGGATAATTGTTATAGTGTCTGCAATCACCGTGTGCATTTCGCATTATCTATAATAGTTTGTGTCTCAGCCATTTATTTGGTAATATATTGCTTGTTAGGACTTGTGTCTGGGTTTTTTTCGGAATTTTAGCCCTACTTACAGTCTCAATCAATCATTTAAATATTACAATTCTCACTACGATAGGTTATTAACCTCTTTATTTAACTTTTTGTACAAGTGTAAAACGCCATATGTCAACTTTAAAGAAAGACAAAGAGTTATCTAGACACATTGATGTTATAGTGTGTATATAAAAACATATATCTAAAGACCTTATTAGATAATCATACTACTAGACCTATGTTACTTTGAATAATACGCGAAGGACATATACTAATCAGGTCATCGTGCCTGACTTGCATTGTTACCAACTTGGACATTATATTCCTAGTAATCTTTCTTTCAAACTGGTATGTATTCTTATGGCCTCGATATTTTGGATGAGTATAAGCTATGAGAAACATACACGCATATAAAGGTTGCATGAAGTTTGGTAATGCATATATTCGGTCAGACAGGTTAAGATGATCACATTCTTATATCTGATCTAAGCATGTTTAACTTGGTAAATTTGGTTAAATCTTCAAGATATAGTATCCTCCTTCCTGCTGTATTAGGATTTTAGTCCATCATTAGTATTACTGCATAAGCACACATATGTATTCAAAATAAATATCTTGAATTGCTAACATTTTACCCTTATTTATTAGGTTTGTCATAAGCGAGATGTAGACATACGGTTCTACCTGCACTTAATATATTTATTCATTATAATCCTGCCCTATCTACATTTAATTACAAAATACCCCTGGAAGGGAGATTAACAGTCATGCCCTCTAATTTTATGCATCAAACATGTACAACTGACCAACATTTACGGGCTCAAAATCAATCAATGGAAATATTTACTTCAGACTTTATTGTCATCATGACATTGAAAACACAGTGAAAACTGAACGATGTCGTAATGAGCCACTCCGTGAAACAAACACTTTGAGAAACTTTATTTTAAAAAAGCATTTGCAAAACTTCCTTCGTGGAAGGACCAAACTATGTCGTAGTAATGCTTATTATTGGGCACCATCAAATTCAGATTAACAACCATTCCTGTCATGATTAACAAACACATGTGTTAAAAATGGATTAACGGAGAAATAGATGTCAAGGCAAACATTTTATACTTCGCCGAACACATTTTAATAGGAGTACTTTTAACTAATTTGAGGAAGCTTTCGCTCATCGCTGTTCTTGACGATTACAAAGTCGCCTACATTTTGCATGATCCACGCCTTGAAAGCAACTATGTTTAAGTATACTTTACATATCAATTATTGATGAGTGCGCGACATGTATGTGTTACCTTGCCAAAGCTATCTGTTTGTAACGCAGTGAATAAGATACCTTAATGTCGATATGCCGTTCATTTTTTAACTGGACCGAAAGGATTGACCATCAATAAGAAATCATTGTAAGATAAATCACATTACGACATATGGTATCCAATCTAACAAAGCAGACATGTTTCATTCAATGTATAACATCTGATAAAAGAGGTTATGCAATTATTAGTAAAACACTTCATTATACATGTAGAATACGTTTTGAATGTATAGTATATATGATATTAATGCTACTATGTTACGCTATTAAGCGTGCACATGTTGGCTGATTGCAAACCATACCACGACAAATTGTGTCCATACCACGTTATGTTAATTTATCGACAGTTAGCGAGTATTAACATAAGTCGGTTTCGTTCTTAATAAAATAATGGGTGTCTCTGACTGCAGATCCTGCTTCGGAATAATTCTAATTTTCAAAAATAAACAGACAACTAATAATAATTATTCATGGGTGTTGACGACTAAAAGAACTTGCATCGAATAAGTTTGGCTTTGTATCAATTATCCATCTTTATTTATCAATATGTGTATCGTTACAGCTAATGAATTCATGCATCGGCATATCATTACATTGTTTCATAGCTAGGTATCCACCAACGTAGACATGGAGGTAACGTTGTGTAACATTAAATGTTTTAGTTAATTTTAAATGAGAGATGACATGATAATGTATGGTGGGTTGTGCACGTATTATAATATCAGTGTTCGTAATGGCTGGCAGATATTAGAAATGAGTAAGTAAAATTATCAAACTGCATATTTTCTACTTCCATACTAACTACAGTATGTCCATTTCAGATTGATCTGTACTCACCCTTTCCAATTTTTCTCTTTCTTCCTGAAAGAATACAATAAACATGATATTAGAAACGGTAAACGTGTCTTAATATATTAAGCTTTCAGTTGTGTTTCATGGAATATGGATACGAATGCACATGTTAGCAAATATAAACAATGTATGCATTTACTTCAGAATAACTGTCAATACTACCACATATTACATATAATATTCAGCACGAATTTTCATGCAGGTTCTCTCATGACGTTCTCCATGTTTTATTTTTAAGTTGCTCTGTGTGTAATGGGAGCTTGTGTGTTCATATATTGCATGTCAGAGAGTGGTAGCACTTCAGATTGAACGACTTGATGTGTTCTTCTCAGAACTTTGTATCTACCATGGGTCACCACCTGCTCCTAGTTACTCACCTGTGACAACAAGAAGCTTTTAGCATGCGATATTGTCCAAGTTCTGCCAACGTTTTGAGAGGAAAGCCTTAAATGCGTTGTGAAAAAAGCATTCATATATTAGTATGTTAATACAGGCACACGTCAGATTGCACGGAAAAACATCAAACTGATTCAATGGTCTCACAGACAAAGGCAGTAACACGTCTTGGAGTGTGAATGTGACGAGACACTTAAGATGTAATCATCATCTAGGGTTTTCATATTTATATCAAGTCGTCTCCATCATTTCTTCCTACTTAATTTAGGTATGCCAGGGCGAGATAATTATAATGATGAAGTGCAGTCCTCGCCCTCACTTTAATCAAAGCCAAGCACAAGTCACAGTTACAAACCATTCCGCACAAATCGATGTACGGTGGCGACCGAGATGTGACAAAACGTCAAATTAGGATAATACATAAGCTGCAGTCACGAACCTGAACACATGAAGCACATATAAGAGGAGCACCTCCTAATAAATCGAAGTATCAATTGAACAGCATCCTGAGTGGCATGGTAGCTCTTTTGAAGATCCCCTTGATCTAATTCGTTGCACACATAAGGAGGTAGGATAGTTGCCTTACATATAGCCCGATTCTCCCCAATCAGGCCAGTTTACCACATGCATGCGGTCGATACCAACACCAAAAAAAACCCCAACTCAATAATTGTTTGAAATTCAGCACATGATTATTCGAACTCTTTTGGACAACAACAAGGCAGTTACACATGAGAAACATACTGAGATGGCTGCTAGAGAACGATAAAATGGAGACATAGCAGAGCTGAGTGAGGTTCGTCTAGCAGACGTGAGTTTGCTACTTGAAGTTGTTGGTGACTATGGGTTGTTCTGGATTGATGGCGATAGTGAAGAACGTTGAGAAGTAGGTGTCGGATTAGCAGTAAAGTCTACTGTAGCGCAAAGCCTATATGCATACCCAAGTATCGTAATGATTGACTACTAAGCTCATGATTTAATCTCTGGAAGCTAACAAGAGCATCATGTTCATCAGAACCTATCCTATTACAATAAGTATCATTGATGAGGTGAAATATAAGTTAAAGGAAAAACTGGATTCTCTCAGTTCAGCGATTTCAATTCTTGTAAGCTTTAACTATAAAGGGTGGGGACTATGTAATAACCCAAAATAACTAAATGTAACTTTTTACTAATCATTGTGTGTTTTTCGTGATGTACACAAATGTAAACCAAACAACAAAATTAGTACTGAATTAGATATAGCTTGATTTAAATATAACTAGATTGGAAAATGGCGTATATGCGTGTTATTGCAAAACTAGCAATGAGTGTACTATCAGAACATTTCATGTTTGTTGAAAGGATCATTGGAAACATATTCAATCTACATAAATCTTTACATAACAACCACTTTTTCTAAATTGTGTCCTTAACATAACATGGCACATTTGTATTTCCTGGCAAGCAATAATAATGTATTTTGATACAATGTATTGTGGCATTTAGTAACTATAAGCTAACGTAAATTATTATTAAAATTCACCAGTGCAGTTACTATCATTTGATCCTAAGTATACAAAACACAAACTAGATAACTACATGAGTAGTAGAAGAGGAACATCGTATTTTAGTGACAGTTTATTAAATGTATATTACATTGTATTATGTACATCCTGTTGCACATTTACAGAACTTTGTGTATTACCTGATGTGCAATTATTTAATCAGAGTAAAATATCATTTTCTATGTAATTTATACTTACTCGTAACGGCCTTTCTCGTTCTTCCTGAAACAATATGATAAACATAATATTAGAAACGTCAAAATAAATGTATTTTAGTTGTCTTCAAAAGAGGGCACCTATGCATGATCATATTTGTAAGCATGCAAAGCGTCTGCTTTGAATTGGCAATTTATGCTCTTTGAATCATGATTTAATGCGGTGATTGTCTCTTGTCTAAATTCCTGTATTTAATATTTTCATCTATATTTGCATTCCCGATATCGATACTACATAACGATTTATAACTGTTCTCTTTGATCAAATACTACTGAATATTTAATTAAAGTTTGTCTCCGATGAAAGAGAAAGAGAGAGAAAAGCAAAGGGGAAATCACGAATTGATCTTTAATAATACTTTCAACCAAATGACGAGTTTAAACTTTGAACGTTGGTTACTGAATGCTCCGCTATCAGCAAAGATGTTGAACGATTGTTCCTTCTAAATCTTGTTATCGATTAAAGCATTCTACGGTGTCTCTTTTTTGTCGCCATGCCAGCGACGGTCATTACCATTGTCCTTTTAGTGCCGATCCATCATTAATTATGCGAATTGTCTCATCTGTATGCCCTGTCATCAACAACGAATTTGCACGTTGTCCATTTATTTCCTTTCGAACAATACTAACTTTGAACATTAGCCGCTTACTACACCGCAGCACATATTGTAAACACTGGTAGTCTGCTGAATGGATAATAAATGGATATTATAGTTCCAATAATTTGTGCTGGGGTTTCAGATGAAGAAGAAATTTACATGATGGGATGCGTTACATCCACTATATATAACTGCGTAGAACGGATATGAACATCAAGGAACAAATAAAACACCGGAAGAGTGGTTAATTATTTGGATAGATTATTGAGTCATGTGATAGAAGATGATATCTAATTCATTTGTCAAATATTGAGTTAGCAATATTTACAATTAGTTTAATGTGTTTTTGTGTCATGACGCCTACAATAGAATAAGAATATGTGTTGATATTTATTTTCATCTGTACAATAAATTCCTTTCGAATTTTAAACAATGAATACTGACCAGTCACCTAAACTTAAAGGAAATGAAAGTTAATTCAGATCCGGTAATTCAGTTATCCGATTTCCCGTTTTAAACCAGGAATTGTTGACAGTAATGGTAACGCAACCAAGCCTTAGAAAGGCATGTGGCACCCATTTCATAGAAATATATCACAAACAACGTGGTGCAAGCGTTGTTCAATATAAACCCACAAACGAAAGATTGTATTTTTTAAAAATAAACTTTATATTTGTCTTCTTATAAATATTCAAAATCAATAATATTATTAATATTAATATATAAGCCATGTTTAAATAGCATATTACATCAAAAATCTTGACTGATTGTAACTGAAATATCAATGTAATAAGCTGTGTAAGGTCTTTCCCACAAAAAGGACCGTACATACGAATATGTTTCTGAGCGCATGATATAAACATGCGAGAGATTTGCCATTATGACAAATTAATAATAAGATAAAGCTATATGATGGTCAAGACGCTAATATGAATACACCATCACTCATTGTGGTAATCAAACATAGACTATAAGTCGTCTATCATCATTATAGTACCGCTATCACACCAAAGTATGTATCCCATATTAATGTAACTAGGCATATAGCCGTCTATCATCATTACAGTACCGCTATCAGACCAAAGTATGCATCCCATATTAATGTAACTAGGCATATAGTCGTCTATCATCATTATAGTACCGCTATCACACCAAAGTATGTATCCCATATTAATGTAACTAGGCATATAGCCGTCTATCATCATTACAGTACCGCTATCAGACCAAAGTATGCATCCCATATTAATGTAACTAGGCATATAGTCGTCTATCATCATTATAGTACCGCTATCACACCAAAGTATGCATCCCATATTAATGTAACTTGGCATATAGCCGTCTATCATCATTATAGTACCGCTATCAGACCAAAGTATGCATCCCATATTAATGTAACTAGGCATATAGTCGTCTATCATCATTATAGTACCGCTATCAGACCAAATTATATATCCCATATTAATGTAACTAGGCATATAGTCGTCTATCATCATTATAGTACCGCTATCAGACCAAAGTATACATCCCATATTAATGTAACTAGGCATATGGACGTCTATCATCATTATAGTACCGCTATCAGACCAAATTATATATCCCATATTAATGTAACAAGGCATATGGTCGTCTATCATCATTATAGTACCGCTATCAGACCAAAGTATGCATCCCATATTAATGTAACAAGGCATATGGTCGTCTATCATCATTATAGTACCGCTATCAGACCAAAGTATACATCCCATATTAATGTAACTAGGCATATGGACGTCTATCATCATTATAGTACCGCTATCAGACCAAAGTATGCATCCCATATTAATGTAACAAGGCATATGGCCGTCTATCATCATTATAGTACCGCTATCAGACCAAAGTATGCATCCGATATTAATGTAACAAGGCATATGGTCGTCTATCATCATTATAGTACCGCTATCAGACCAAAGTATGCATCCCATATTAATGTAACAAGGCATATGGTCATTAACCATCATTATAGTACCGCTATCAGACCAAAGTATGCATCCCATATTAATGTAACAAGGCATATAGTCGTGTATCATCATTATAGTACCGCTATCAGACCAAAGAATGCATCCCATATTAATGTAACTAGGCATATAGTCGACTATCATCATTATAGTACCGCTATCAGACCAAAGAATGCATCCCATATTAATGTAACAAGGCATATGGTCGTCTATCATCATTATAGTACCGCTATCAGACCAAAGTATGCATCCCATATTAATGTAACAAGGCATATGGTCATTAACCATCATTATAGTACCGCTATCAGACCAAAGTATGCATCCCATATTAATGTAACAAGGCATATAGTCGTGTATCATCATTATAGTACCGCTATCAGACCAAAGAATGCATCCCATATTAATGTAACTAGGCATATAGTCGACTATCATCATTATAGTACCGCTATCAGACCAAAGAATGCATCCCATATTAATGTAACAAGGCATATGGTCGTCTATCATCATTATAGTACCGCTATCAGACCAAAGTATGCATCCCATATTAATGTAACAAGGCATATGGTCATTAACCATCATTATAGTACCGCTATCAGACCAAAGTATGCATCCCATATTAATGTAACAAGGCATATAGTCGTGTATCATCATTATAGTACCGCTATCAGACCAAAGAATGCATCCCATATTAATGTAATTAGGCATATGGTCGTCAACCATCATTATAGTACCGCTATCAGACCAAAGTATGCATCCCATATTAATGTAACTAGGCATATAGTCGTCTATCATCATTATAGTACCGCTCTCAGACCAAAGTATGCATCCCATAATAATGTAACTAGGCATATAGTCGTCTATCATCATTATAGTACCGATATCAGACCAAAGTATGCATCCCATATTAATGTAACTAGGCATATAGTCGTCTATCATCATTATAGTAACGCTCTCAGACCAAAGTATGCATCCCATATTAATGTAACAAGGCATATAGTCGTCAACCATCATTATAGTACCGCTATCAGACCAAAGTATGCATCCCATAATAATGTAACTAGGCATATAGTCGTCTATCATCATTATAGTACCGCTCTCAGACCAAAGTATGCATCCCATATTAATGTAACTAGGCATATAGTCGTCTATCATCATTATAGTACCGCTATCAGACCAAAGTATGCATCCCATAATAATGTAACTAGGCATATAGTCGGGTATCATCATTATAGTACCGCTATCAGACCAAATTATGCATCCCATAATAATGTAACTAGGCATATAGTCGGGTATCATCATGGCTGAACTATCAGACACAAAGGTATACACCCCATTATTGATATATATAAGCACTTAGTCGGGTATCATCCTGGTTGAACTATCAGATCCAAAGGACTCAAGCTGCACCAAACACCAGGAAACACAATCATCTCCATGATGATGCCGGTACGGTGTCGACAAATTTGTATCGACTGAACAGGATGTTTTTTATCTATTGGCGCATATGAAATCCTTTTGCTCACCTGGGTGATAGTTTTTTATGTCCTGTGAGGGACCTCTCACTTTTTCAAATGTCATCTCAAAGTCCAAGGTGGTATATAAAGTCTGAGCTTTTCTTCTTTGTGACGTTGCAAAAAGTACCTGGCGTGACCCTGTCGTGTAGTTTGTGTTGTTCAGTGACACACTGTAAGCATACGATAACGTAAATGTCAATTATTTGTATGCTGCTTGTTTGATGTAAGAAAAATCTTCTTGGTAATAAAGTACATTGATGCGAGCCTGTTTTGGGTACCAACCCGGAATAGACCACGAAATGTGCTTCGCCCGCTGTCTTGTAATTGGGTCAAAACAGCTGATGGAGAGCACATCGTTTATCGCTTCAGATATATTGACGTCTTTGATCGCCGCGTAAATGGGGATTCCGGACGCGTTAATGTCGTTGAAGTAAGGCCTTTAGTTGGATATTATGTCGACGTGGTGATTGGGACCGACCAGACCAGGAAGTAGTAGGTACTATTTCTTACTGCACGCTTTCTTAAGAGTTTGTTGTTTGGTAAGTGGTATATTCTTGTTTATAGTGATCGGTGTGAATTTTGAAGTTTTTAAACGAGACGGACTCAATTAAGGCTAATACCCTCGACAATCTTTACTCCTGAAAAAAAATAGAATTGACGCAGGATAAACGACCACACTATGTCATCGATATTGCTGATTCCGCATCTGCGATAAAAGTCGATTTAAACCACGAGGCAATGTTGTTATATCCGCTGACTCTCATACAACGAATATTGAGAGCTGCTCCACGTGTGATCGTCGTGTGTATTCGCAGTTCAGCATACATGATTAGTTTCACAATCGGTTGAATGAGGTCTTGATCGACTCCTCTCATAAGCACATGTAGATGATCGAACAAAATCAATCCTCGGCGCACCTGTACTCTCCCTGAGTTTGTTTGGGTGGTGACAGTGGCATCAGGGAAACAACGTCTCAACCATCTGTGCTGATATCCTCGTGATCTTCTTTATTGACTCATCGATTGATTTCTTCATGTACAGCTGAAGTTCAATGATTTCCCATCATGACAGCTCCTTATACCCCCTCACGAGCTTACTACGGGACATTGCAAATCCCCTTCATGATTCCTCTGGGTCTATCGTTCATCTCGTGCATATTTGCATTTAATCTTCGGTATTGCGCAAGCCGTACTAGTGAAACGACGCAAAATATCGTGTCGCATGATAAAGAGAGAGAGAGAGTGTGTGTGTGTGTGTGTGTGTGTGTGTGTGTTTGTGTGTGTGTACAGTTTGTTCACTTTCATTAATTGCTAGTTTGTTTTGTCTGGTCATAAACAGCATTTTAATCTAGTATATGAATAGGCGGCTATTTATTTAATTGTTTGTTTTATTGCTTGGACTCCGATAAGATGGCCTCTAGCGCTTAATCAGCTTTAAGCAGATGTTACGTTTATTTTGCTGTTAAATGTGCTTGTTGACTATCTTCGTCGACATTATTTCATCATGAATATGATGTTCAATTCGTATGCGTTTCTTCATCTCCTAGTTTGTAAACTAGAACCATTATAATCTCTCTCAGTTGTCTTGCTGAAGTTCTACAACGTCAATCACGTGTTCGCCAGTCACTTTGTTTATCCTATGATGGACCCTCGTTAACTGCTTTAAATGACCACTCATTGGCTCTCTATACTACTGCAGACGAATTGTGAATACATTCATCGTTACTTAAATGTAAACGGAAGCGAAACGAAAAACGTTGTTTCAAATCTGGCCGTCGTCGAACAGGAAGAAAAATTCCAGCTATATCCAGAGGTACCACTGTGTATTGCAGTATTTAACACCATATCAGTAAGACCACCTTAATAGCAAAGGTAAATAGTTTATTGTATCAACGATTATAAGTTCGGCCTATTCTTTCTGACATTAACATGGCTATAAACATCGGGCGTTGAGCCCATGTACGTGGATCTAACGCCCACCGGTTAATCCATCCAATCGTTCCACCGCCACTCTCGTGGAGGTGGAATTGTTGTCATCGCAAACAGTTCGATCATAAAATGTATTAAACACAACAAAACCTTCAATTTCTGCCATACATCTTTTGAACTAGTCCTAACAACACTCAGAATAGAACAAGTGTCAGTCACTTTGTCTGCCTTTTTCGCGCACATGCTAGTAGGAAAAACAAGCTGACTGAATTCCTTATGTTCGATCAGTTTCCGAATCTTCTGGAGTATGAAAATTCTAGAGGTGGGAACTGGATTATTCTTGGAGATTTCAACTTTCACTTTGTCCTGGATGAACATCAAAACTCCTAGATTCCATTAACGTTTTCTACATTAATCATTCAGTTAACCAACAAACTCATAAACATGCATTTTAGACTGGATTATTCATAGATCTAATAATATTACACTGTCGACCCTTGTATCCCACGAACATGAGTCAGGTCATCTCTGCATTATATGCCATCTGGATATAGCATCCCTAACTCTACACGTTTATTTAAAATCTAAGGGAAACCTCTGAATGATGAAAAGCACCAAACGAATGCATGACATCCAACAGCATGTTTACCTCCCACAGCAGAACAACTCGATAACTGCCTGTCCTCAATGATTGCAAATCATGTTCAAGCCACCCCAAGCACAGAGTATAAAATCAATGGCATACTCAGTGTTATAGCAGTATTCTTAACCAGTTTCACACTGCTAAAATAGACACTGTAAAGCGGATAGGCTTTGGACTTCCACTAGACCTACTATTGATAAATAAATATATGACGCCGGTAAGGAAAACATCATAAACATAGTACATTTAGCGAATTTTGCCCACTATAGTCCTAAGATCATGGAGACGTTCAGCTGCAAAGAGCTATTCGAGATTACAAACACAATAATGTAAACGATCATATGTACACCATTTCCATCTGCCTTCTCTCCAATAGACCTTCCCCACCTGTTTGCAATTTTTTTACCCATTACCTGACACTAGATAACAGTTAATAAGATTTCTAGAGAATGGACGGGAATCAATCCTCACACTGCTATATTCGGAATGTCTTTTCGACGGGATAACTCTGTTCTTATATTAAACATTTGTTAGCATTTCTTTATCCAAAAGTCAAACTGACTATTAGGGACCAAAGGGCCGGATGCCTGGGAAGAATCGGGGTGTAAACAACACAACTTAAGGGGAGAATAGCTCTTCACACACAGTGTGAAGTGTCTGCATAGATGTATTTGGGACATATTCACACGCATGGAGAACTCTATATATATATAAATCTGTCTTCCCAAAGAAGGGAGGCGAAACGGCAAAGAAACAGATGCTCAGATTCCTACTTATTCTAACAATCCGTTAACAATTATGTATCTGGGAAAATTGTTTCTAGACCCATCTTCCCCCACCTTATAATATAAAAATAGGCTCTGTATCTCTGTGTAGATTCCTCTCTGTATAGGTTAAGCTTATCCTTATCAAAAAATATATTTTACGTGACCTATTTTTGTTTGTACGTGAACGTTAAATCTTCCTTGCAATGCAATGCTTAATAAAGTTTCTTATGATATGATCCACATATATGAACTATTGTTATATGTAATTAACCTTCAGCCATTTATACGCTTAACTGTTTGTTTTCCTTTTGGTTTGATTTTTGTTGTTATTGTTGTTTCCAAATAGTTTTCATGAATGTGTTTATAATAAATATCTGCATTTTTCACATATACACTTTACTACTATGATCCATCAGTGTGTGGATACATTGCTACATGCCATTCCTTTGATTATCTTTCTTGATAACAAGACCTTTTATATTCTTGATTAATTGGAAAGTGTGCATCTGTACTAATTAAATGCCTGATACAATGGAGGGTCAGTATTGGTCCATTTTTTGGCATGCACAGTTTTCACAGTCTTGGAATGTTGAGGGTCTAAGTATAGCATTTACATGTCCAGGACTTTCAGATACCGATGTGAGCAGTAACTTTACCACTGATACAAGACAGTGAAAAATTCGGTTAGAATTTTACATTCACCTTTCAATTAAGGTAGGAGTAAATGATTTATGTTGTTACCACATACAACAGCTGCAAATTCCAATAAATGATACTTACCAGGCTGATCTCAGTAGAATCTCGCATAGTTCCAATAAATGGAATCAATTCTATAACCTTGATTTCAACTGGAGAAAACAAGCCTTTCTCCACGCGTGTCATGGGTTTTTTAACAGTTTCTGCCATTGCCGTAGAAAGTAATTGTTCAAGATCATAGCCTTTCTTTATTATATCTATGTCTGTTCCTTGATCAATTATCTGTCTAGCATTGTCATTTGCGGTAGAACACTTTTTCAATTCCTCCTTCATACCTCTTTTGAGAGCTTCATTTTGTTGTCTTAGGTCTTTATAAACATTTTGTATTTTGTATTTCATTTTTGCTACCTCTTCATCGATTACTTTTATCAGCTGTAAACGCTGGTCCTCAAGAGCTTTGATTTCTTTCCTCTCAGCGTCATTAATTTTCTTATCAAGAGCGTCTGCCTCTCGCTCAGAATCAGTTAAACCTCTCACCTTATCTGAGCACTGATTCATCTTGATCTGTATCTTCTTCTTCACTTCAGCTGCAGCATCAGATACGGTCTCAGTAGCATGATTTTCGTGCTTGATTGTTTTGCACAAAACGCAGATAAGCGCTTTACAGTCTTTGCAAACAAGCCTGATTTCATCTTCTGGATGTTGATCACAAAATATTCGTTGCCGAATTTTGCCTTTCATTTCTGGCTCCAAGGTCCCCAGATCACTTATTTTGTGATGTCTGGTCGCTTTCGATTTTTCGTGGACAAAGCAACATGTTTGGCACAAATTCTCCTCACACTCCAAGCATCTACTGCATGCCACGCTTTTTGGACCACAAATATCACAAGACAATTTTTCACTTGAATGACTATCAATGTAAAAATTTGTTTGAAAGGAAATCACTCCTCCAGGGGGTAATTCTACGCTTTTCCTGCACATGGGGCAATTAAATCGACCGTTACTAAGATTAACCTTTACATAATTCTCCAGACATTTGTAACAGAAACTATGGTGACAGGGTATTAGCTTCGGATTCTTGAATATATCCATACAAATACTGCACTCCTGTCGTCCCGCTGCCATTTTGGAGGTACTTTAGTTTTGTCTGACTAGTATTAATACGGCTACATAGGTTGAAGCCATGCGCATGCTCAGCCAGACTTTAGTTTAATGTCAGTCTATTATTCCTTTATGATTTAATATAATGCAATATTAAACCTTAGATTTTTTATATAAATAAGCCTGCTTTTTTCTGTCTTAAATACAATTATAATTTGAACATTTTACAAACTAAATAATTGTGATCTATAATTACAGACACTGATCCAGATTTAATTCAAGTCAGTCACACAACGTGCGATAAAAATAGCGTGTCAAGGAACATTACCTGTGTAGTCTGGTCATCGGTCGATATATACATATATATACATATATATATATATATATATATATATATATATATATATATATATATATATATATATATATATATATATATATATATATATATATATATATATGTGTATGTGTGGAAGGACGTCAATGTTCAATCGTACATGTACTATATAACCCTATCTGGGTAGACGCTTTTCTCTCTCTCTCTCTCTCTCTCTCTCTCTCTCTCTCTCTCTCTCACACACACACACACACACACAATAACCGCTGATGATGTTTGAAGATACACGTCTGATTATACTGTTTATTACAATTGTCAGGTGGTTGCCATAAATCTTTGTTATTATGCGTCAACCTGGAATATGCCATTTCTCGAGAAAACTCGTGCAAAAACTTATAATTCCAAATTTTCAAGTGGTATTAATCTGCGTGTTTTGTATATATTTTCTTTACTTTGAAATTACAGTAAATATAAGAATAAAGACTCTATTCAAAATACACTCAAAGTACTTTACTTTTGATTTTTGATGAAACTTTAACAATTATTCTGTGATATAACTATGATGTCTGCAGTGTGGCAGTTGATAGTAATGTCTAGCACAAGGGTATATACAAGAGTCTGTTTTGTTCATTTTAAAATAATAATAACAAAAGCTGTACACAATGATTATTTGATGCATAAAGTATGGTATGTATATAATGTTTACAGACAGGTGCAGGCTTTATCCAGACAGGTATGGGTACATGAAGGCAGTCATATATCCTTTTGACAATGTGTGTACCTGTGAAGCGAATTTAGGTCAGTCAAATATCTTTATTCCACTATTTAAGAATTGATACTTGATAGGTGTCGTTCATTAAGTACGTCAACAAAATAGGTGGGAGGGGGTTTGAAGACATGGTTGAGAGGGGAGTTCAAGATAAACTGACGTCAATAATGTTGTATTTTTTACAGTAAAGTTAATAAATCACAAATCAGGAAATAGGAAAATATGAAGATGATAGAAGCTAAAATATTAAGTCTCGATTTTTTCATGAATTCCAAGTGTTATATTGAGTTTGAAATCTGTTAAACAAGTAAAAAAAAAATGTATTAAAATTTATTTGTAGACCTTTTAATTTCTATAATTGTTCTTTTAACATAATAGCCAGCCGAATAACATATTGTTTGTTTGTAGTGGGTGGGTGGGGTTGGGGGAGTAAAAGAAAATACTTAATTGTATTAGGGGGTCACTGAACGTTTGACAAGGGGGGTGGGGTGGTGGTAAAATTGCCTAAAAGCTGTTGATATAATTAATGGACGTCCCCGTACAGTACACCCTCATTAGAACACAGTTGATGATATAAGAAATTAGATCAATAAGCAGACCCACCATTTACAAAAAGTGACCAACTTGAAATGAGGTATTATACACCAATGGAATACTGTATAAGTAATGGGATGTGTGTATGTATGTGTGTGTGTGTGTACGCATGTATGCAAGTGTTCATGCACAATATATTGCAATCTTATCTAACTTTTCTCCAAATGATAAAGATCAACAGATGCAGCATATCACGCTATTCCCAAATCTGAGACTAAATAAGGGGAATAATAACTGGAGCATATTACAGTGTTTCCAACGTGACACTACTGGATGGGAATAAATAGATGGGGTGTATCGCAGAATTCCTAAACTTGACGGGAATGAATTAATAATGGTAATATATAATGACGTATATCATAATAATTACAACTTCACGCAAATTATGGCAAATCTGCGACAATGACCTATTGCAAATAAATGATAATAATACTACAACAATAAAGATACAAATAAAAACTAACTATTGATTTTTGTTGAAATGATGTCTGTAAGATTCTGACTGAGGTATTAAAGTTAATTCCTTATGCAACTAATGGCTTTTATACTGAACCAACAGCCACCAACCCCTCTTTATTTACATTCATATTTTTTAACAGGTAAGTGCTATTTTAAATATTTAACATTGACAAGACACCTAAAAGTATCAGCATGTGCCTTATGCATGATATTAAACTTTGAAAATA
Source organism: Unio pictorum (assembly GCA_030141615.1). Classification (NCBI taxonomy): domain Eukaryota; kingdom Metazoa; phylum Mollusca; class Bivalvia; order Unionida; family Unionidae; genus Unio; species Unio pictorum. The sequence goes on from JARLTB010000114.1 coordinate 3,615,607, forward strand.
TTCTCTCTCTGTCTGTATGTATGTATGTATGTATGTATGTATGTATGTATGTATGTATGTATGTATGTATGTATGTATGTATGTATGTATGTATGCTTGCAACTTCGCATATTTTATCGTTATTTATTGTAATTGTCTAGATATTTCTTTATCTCATTCATGTAATAATGTAAAACTGATATTACATGATTTATCTTACCCTCTGCGTATTGTTATTATATGTACATATGTTAGGACGTTTTATATATTATCAGGTGCTGAGACTAGCCACAAGGCATACTCGTCTTTAAAAAATATGCTTCATTCGCATAACATATAACTCAGTTACATGTTTGTGTACATTATCAGATGAACTATTACCTATATTGAAACATAATAGCATTAACTAATATACTGATTGATTTTTACAATGTATTACTGAAAACGTCGAGGTAAAGATAGCAAAATTAAGAAACCCTTAGCGATAACATTGCAACATATATCTTTATACTTGTTATCAGGTATGTAAGTGTTCGTTTGTTCCCGGCTTGTGCTATAGTTTTATGTTTAAACCTGGTACTATAAAGTATATACATGTATATGGTTTTGAATATCTTTAACACGTTTTGAAATTTTCACATACCAAGCTGTCATATATTTTCTCAGTAAAGAAGCAGTGAAGCAATGAATGACTATGTGCACGTTTCATTACGGTATTACATATCGTATATTTCCGAAAGGATATCCTTGGAACTAAAACAACACCCTAGTATTGATCATTAAAGCTACCAATTTAATTAATCCACTAAATTGTATAATAGTGCAAGGTTGAACTACGATAATATATTCTGATTACAGCATTTAACTGCAGTCACTTTAATGTACCTGTACTCAGACAGGGGACTTGCGACTGGTTTATGAAATTTTACTCTCGTAGTAAATAGCACATGCCATTTACAACACAAAGCAATCCATTGAGTTATCGATTTACTAAGTCGGTGTTATGAATGATTCGTAAGCAGTCAGTTGTAAATTCCATCTCGAAGTACTGGCTTATAGTTAGGGCGGCGCAAACGTGACATGAAACTAAATAGTTGTGAATGCAGAATGTGATGATGTTGTTGTAGGGTTTAGCAACATTTTTCAGCACAATATAGGCTATATATGGGGACAGTATTAATGTTTGAGGAAGAACCCAGGAAACCCCCAGAAAAAAAAGCACCGACCAACGAGTAGCTACCGGCAAGCTTTCTCACATACCCACATTAGCCGAGAATGAGACTGGAACCCACTCAGAGATGATATGGCAAGGATCTGTAACGGTGAGCGCTTTAGACCACTTGGACACTTTGTAGATGGGGCCCCGAGTGGCCGAGTGGTCTAAAGCGCTGTCCGTTACGGACCACTGCCATCTCACCTCTGCTGCGTGTGTTCGAGTCTAAGATTCGGCAAATGTAGTTATGTGAGAAAGATTGCCAGTAGCTTCTCGTGGGTCGGTGGTTCTTTCCGGGGTTTGTCCGGTTTCTTCCTCCACCATTAATACTGGCCGCCATGTATAGCCTATATTGTGCTGAAAATGGCGTTAAACCATAAAAAACAAACAAAAACACTTTGTAGATAAATGTAACGGGCGTGTCGGTTATCAAGGGTTATTAGTACAATATCGCACAAGGCATGGTCAGAGGTATTGCGCAACTTGGATAAACAACACTCGAAAACCGCCTCCCGCTAATTCTCGTTATCTAGAGAATGACCTCTACAGTATAATTTGCCCGGTTAATGGATATGGTAATCTGAGATGGTATCTTGAACAAGACAACACACGAGCCCCCGTAAAGATAAAATAAGGATTTAATTACAATACAATCAAGAGAAGAATGACACAGTAAATTACAATTTCTTTCTTTCTGAATACACTTAGTTCAGAAAGACATTAAAAACGAAGTTTTAAAAAATACTAGGTACATTAATTAAATTTCAAACATTCATAAAAATAGTCAAATTTAGCCGTTAATAGCTGATAGTAAATTTTATCACGAAATCGAGTGTTCATTAACATTGGACTGCTTGGGAAATTCACAATGACCTTGTTCGACGACTGGTTTTTCCTTCTGCGTTCGTCTCGACTTAAGCTTGCCCTATTTCTTACTCGATCTTCAAAACAAACTATTCTCATTTGAAAAGAAAAGGGTAAAACGCCCTAAGTATCTTGTTATGCTTTAAAAGTTGAGATTGTCCGTCCGTCTTTCTGGTTCGAACAATCAGATCTTACTATCAGTGTTAACTTTTATACGGCTAGCAAATACTACACAAGTCTTCAGATCAATAGAGCTATACTGCTACTTATCGACATCAGAATTTGGGAAAGTCACATATATTCCCGTAAATCATTACGTAAAGTGAGGCAACATATCATAACACACAATCCATATTCACTAATATGATAAATTCAAAATTAATATAGCACTTTCCAATCATAAATGTACACGGCGGGTTTTCTACACCACCCATTAACCTATCTACGTAAAAAATTGAAGTTCTAACTCATGATTCAGAAGTACATTATTAAATCAATGTAATACTGAACTATTTGTATCATAGAATCAATATTTCATGCATCTGTAACAAAGAAAACATCACATACGTTATATCATGATAAAGGGGAATTTGAGTTAAATACCTTGTATTTTTGGCGTCTTACAATCGTCCCACATTCAGTTTAACCTGGAACCACAATTATTCAACGAACGTCTGTCTTTCAAAGCACGCTCGGAGTCCTGGTAATTATTTCTACCTTCGGTTCTCTCTTGCAGAGAAATTTTTAGACTAATTCAAACTCATAAGCTCAGAGGATATATTTTCCCGATTCTAGGGTTCGACACCCCCCTCCCTCTTCATTTGACCAATCGGAATAAATGCTATTCCTACGGACCTTTTGAAAACCGTCTATCAAGATGCCAAAAATGCCACTTGGGGTCGAAATATTACCCTATCATTTGTTTCAAATCATTTTGACAGCTATACGTGAGAAATACACTTAGTTCGGTTCTACTATAAATATTCTAACAGCGTGACCCAGTTAAGTAAATATTTTCCTTCGTCCAAACTCTACTCCAAGACAGTTAATTGTCGGCTTGACTACGAATTAATTACTGGATTTCACTGACGAAAAATTTGGCACTTGACAATAAACTACTTCATTCTACTAGGAATTATAAATTGCTAGCTTGAACGTACAGGGTTTACACGAGTTCCTAATGACATCACCTTCAATTATCAGTGCTTAACAACATTACCTGCTCACAACCATTGTCATAGAAACACCAATCATTAAATTTGAACACATTCTCATAAATTAGAGCAGATTCGAACAATATATACACTATATAGTATTCTATAAAAATGTGAAGCAAACCATTAACTTTTGACCTCACATATAATTGATGTACAAATTAAAAACGAATGTATTCAACAAATCTTTATAAACCTACAACACTTAACATATTGCATATGACTAAAACCATACTTTGCACCGTTTCCCGCTCGTTAGTTTAGCAGCCGCGATTAACTTTATTTAACAGGCAACGTTGTAACACTCTTACCGAAGTCAGAATAATCCTCTCTAGTCCGCCTTTGTTAGTAATAGTTCTGGAAAATGTCATATTATGACACCTTTTTCAATGGCACAAGTTTAGCCAACAGTTGTCTTTCTTTTAACCACAGGTTAAGATCTCCGTCCTCTGTCTTTCTTACCGTTAAACCAGCGGGTCGCAACTAAATATGAGTGATGCATCCAATGTAGTCATGGCATTTCATTTTTGTTTTCTCGGGTGAAGGTGTGTGCATGATTGGGATTATTAACGTAGCTTTAACAATTTTTCAGTCATGTCACTACGATGTCTGTAGTGAGGCAGTTTATAGTGATGTCTATCACTGAGGCATCAATGCGCAGACATGTAGCATGATGTCCCACACAGTTAGATTATCATGACATCAGGCCGACCAGTCCTGACACTAACATCTTAAAGATGAGCGCCAAGCGAGGCACTTGTTATTACCATTGTTGTAATTCTTTGGTATGGCTCGGCCGGGGATCGAACCCACGACCTCCCGCTTCCGCGGCGGACACTCTAACCACTAAGATAACCGGAACAGGGGAGGGGGTATTTGACGGGTTTGTTAATTTTCTTATATAGGCTACAGTAATCTCTTATTGATTGCGTGTCACGCTGACTAAACCAGAACTTACTGTGAAAATATCTACAAAATTCTGCACAATTACACATGATAACATTCTCGTAAAATAAAGATATTATTATGTTTTTGGCAAACTTGTAAAGTTGGCTGGTTAATGAATCCCTTAACTACAGTAAGGTGTTCTCGGAGCGTAAAGGAACAATGCATACAATAATGTATCGATTAGTAATGCTTTATATTTGCATATAAATACAGTTTTTTACACTACCAGTTACACCTTATTCTGGAGTGTTTGAATTGAAGAGTATTGGGAAACGTGTTTGGTTGGCTTCAAAGCTTCTAAAGGGTTTGATGACGAGGACTCTTATAAGATGTGGATCAATAATGAAGGTTAGGGAACAATTTTTAAATTTAAATTACACTTAAAAAAAAAAATTCTTATCTCATTTACTTTTTAATTATTTGTCATTATATTATAAGGGGAAAGTACACATGAGGACGCCATAGGGCTAAATCACATGGCGCCACGCGAAGTGAGCAAGTCTGTGGCAGAGTTTGGAGAAAAATCACCCACAAATAAAATTATATTACTTTTAATGCACCTCTATTTCTCTGGAGACTATTTCCATACTTTATCTGCCATGTCTATCTCCCGTAATAGACATGGCTCCCATTAAAGGGAATTTAAACAATTTTGAAATTTTCTTGCTCTTAATTAAAATAAATAATTAAAGGCCTGCCCGAATTGAGACAGGAACTGTACAACCAAATAAATTCGTTCAGATTCTGTCTCAAGGCAGACGGACCTAAGAATATAAATATTATTAGATAAATTGAAGCATACTAAAATTTTAAATAACACACTTCAATTTATACAAAATTCAAAATTAACTTAAATTATAATAAACTAAATAAAGAGAATGTCTTCCATTTAGAGAAGACAAAAAGTAAGACAACTGATGATGAAAATTTTAATGAAATGGCAATCCTGTACACAAATACAAGGTATATACCTTATATAGCAAACAGACAAATAGCACCAACACAAATAGCAAACACAAGGATAATAGGAGACCACTAGCCATGGTCAAACAAATATAAAAGTAGACTACTAGTTGTGGGTAGATCAATTCCCACCTAGTAAGGATCTACGGAAAAAAACACTTGGGATACAAAAAATACCCCGAATCAAATATATAACCCTGATGGGGAAAAATTAAATGGGGAGTTAAATGAAAATAAACAAAAAACAACAAATAACATACCTGGGGGAACACATACATACATAAAAACGTTTTACTTTTTTTGATTGGGGGGATCTGTCTGGTGCCCCCCCCCCCCCCAAAAAAAAAATAATAAAGGGTCTGAATATCAGTATACTACCTACGTACCTGATGTGTACAATGCAAATTATAGCAATGGCATAATTTATCAAGACATAGGTTCTCTTAACACAAAGCTACCTAAGTCTGAGAAGTTTATCATCCTTGGTGACTTCAGTAATATAGTTGGCAGATATCACCTGACCTAGCTAGTCATCATAGGCAAACATGAGTGGGCAAATGCAACAATAACGGGCTCATCCCTTGAACATGTGCTGAAAATGACCTTCTGATGAACCACACAGTATTCCAGCTGGAACATTAGCATAAGACGTCTTGGATGCAACCGAGCTCCAAGAGATGGAATGTCATTCACTATGTCATTCTCAGAAGATGCAAAACGCAGACTACATGAAAGACCAAAACCATGAGAAGTGCAGAGTCAAGTCTTGTTTGATGAGAATGATGCCGCCATATGAAGGCAACTATAAGGACAACATTGGCACCAAAAGGCAAGTTTTGAAGACATGACTTTATCATCTAAATGGCAACTTCCGCAGCATACAGCAGTCTGTCTAAGGCAAACTCATAGAGTTGCATGACTCGTAGATGAGCAACAGTGCATACTATATTTATTCTACGCAGTTAACAATGACACCAAGAACTTGTACTATGCTCCGAGAACAATATATGGACCACGGCATCAAGAATGTATACATTTGTGAACGTTGCCTTCACTAGACTGCTCAATGACATGTAAAAGATACTAAATATAGGCAGCAAACATTTTGAATCAACAATCATATATCGGTGTAAATTCAACTGATCGACTTTCTAAGGTGCAACTTCATATATTTCTTACTGATCCTCCAGATCTAACAGAAATGTAAAAAGCATTTTTTAACCTCCTGTAAGATGAAAAATGGCATAAAGCAAAGTTATACAATGCCGCAGTTTTGCACATAAATCATCATATGGATAATTATAAGCAAACTTAAACGATCTGGCCATTTGTGACAGTATGACCTCTGATGTCATGGACATGTAGGTTGCGAGATTTGTGCAGTCACGTGACTACGAATACAAATGGCCATATCCAGGTCAAATTTCAGCAACGGTGTACTTTCGTCTCGTCTGTCAGCAGATTAAAGACATAACGAATACTATGTTCGCGATTTTTTAGAAAATAAATCATATTCCTATCGATTTCAATCAGTTATATATCGATGAAAGATCATTTAAATTTGCAGGGCCGGCAATTAAACGGCTACCCCATGCCGACACCAGCGAATTCCAACTTTTTGAAAGGGAATGCGCTCTAACCCTACACCCCAACATGAATGTCCAAATATCAAAAAATGGGGTGGAAAGGGTCAGAGGAAACTCGGACTAACTTTACTGATGAAACATGACTAAACTTGGTCAAATTTATAAGACCTATTCCATATTGGACCACTTGGCCACATTTGTAAGACCTATTCTATATTTGGGAACCTTCGCCACATTTGTAAGACCTATTCTATATTTGGGAACCTTCGCCACATTTGTAAGACCTATTCTATATTTATGCCACCTGGCCACATTTATAGACCTTTTTTACATTATGACTCATTGGCCACATTTTGACCCCTTGGCCACATTTATTAGACCTAGTCTATATTTATAGCACTTGGCCACATTTATAGACCTATTTTACATTGTGACCCCTTGGCCACACTTTGACCCCTTGGCCACATTTATTAGACCTAGTCTATATTTATACCTTATGGCCACATCTATAAAACTGATTCTATACTTAGTCCACTTGTAATAATCAGGAAAACAGTCCTTATAAAACTGTATTTCAATTTATGTTCGAATAACATAAGGTCATTTTTTCACTGTGAAGACAAAACACAGATTTGTAATATAAAACAAAATATAATAAACTCATATGTCAATAATTAAGACAAACAACATAAATATTGCATCATACAGGATATGCTTTAAACAAAATATGTATTACATAACTAATAACAATACATACTGCATCATTAAAGAGTAAACATTATGCATACTTACATCATCAAATAGCATATATATTACATCATACAACAATATACACATTACATCATTGAAGCATAATACATATTACATCATCAAATAGCATATATATTACATCATACAACAATATACACATTACATCATTGAAGCATAATACATATTACATCATCAAATAACATATATATTACATCATTCAACAATATACACATTACATCATTGAAGCATAATACATATTACATCATCAAATAGCATATATATTACATCATACAACAATATACACATTACATCATTGAAGCATAATACATATTACATCATCAAATAACATATATATTACATCATACAACAATATACACATTACATCATTGAAGCATTATACATATTACATCATCAAATAACATATATATTACATCATACAACAATATACACATTACATCATTGAAGCATAATACATATTACATCACCAAACAGTATATTGTTAAATAATCAAACAATATATAGATTACATCATCAACTAGTACACATGTTACATCATCAAACAGTATTCATGTTACATTATCAAACATTATACATGTTACATCATGAAACCGTTTCTATATATTACAATATCAAATAGTATACATGTTAGTTTCATCATCACACATTATACATATTACATCACCAAGCATTATACATGCTATATCATCTAACACTAGACATTCATTTATTGCATTATCTAGAAATATTTTGTATTCTGTAATGTATTGTTATCAGAGTACAACTTAATTTTCATCATAAAATACAAAAGAGTTGAACTTTGTATATTTTTTTCATGTCATACCTGCAAGAGCAGGCAAGCCATTGAATGCTGCATTGACATGCTGATCAATCAACATCATACATTTCAACATTTGTCCCCATGGGAGACCCATCAAAAGGTTTCTGTTAATGTTTTAATAATGTTTTCACTACAAGAACTTCTTTGTCAGATGTGACAAGTGATGATGAAAATCTTGAAGAAAAAGACTTTTAAATGATACAGCCAAAACATTTCTTTCAATGTGACCAATTTAGGAAAGTGACTTCTGAGGATGTTTTCTTGGAAGAACAGGCAAATATCAACATAAAAAAAGCTGAACATGACTTGAAATTGCTCATGGCTTTTTTCAGAGTGAAGGATAACAAAGATTCCCAGAGTGTATCCCACCATCAGATCTAAACCAGCACATTTCTCATTACATCTTACCTGTCACAATGTGATGAATTTGAACCATCATCACTTAGAGGTATGATATCACATAAAGTCATATGGTGTTTCCATACAGGTATGATATCATACAAAGTCATATGGTGTTTCCATACAGGTATGATATCACACAAAGTCATATGGTGTTTCCATACAGGTATTATATCATACACAGTCGTATGGTGTTTCCATACAGGTATGATATCACACAAAGTCATATGGTGTTTCCATACAGGTATGATATCACACAAAGTCATATGGTGTTTCCATACATGTATGATATCATACAAAGTCATATGGTGTTTCCATACAGGTATGATATCATACAAAGTCATATGGTGTTTCCATACAGGTATGATATCACACAAAGTCATATGGCGTTTCCATACAGGTATGATATCACACAGTCATATGGTGTTTCCATACAGGTATGATATCACACAAAGTCATATGGTGTTTCCATACATGTATGATATCATACAAAGTCATATGGTGTTTCCATACAGGTATTATATCATACAAAGTCATATGGTGTTTCCATACAGGTATGATATCACACAAAGTCATATGGTGTTTCCATACATGTATGATATCATACAAAGTCATATGGTGTTTCCATACAGGTATGATATCATACAAAGTCATATGGTGTTTCCGTAATAAATGACATTAAATTTGACAAGAGTAGATCTATTCTAAAAATAAAGCTGAAGGATCTAAAAAAGTTTGGAAAAGGCAACAAACTGAGGGCATCAGACCCAATTTCTGTCCAGGACCAAAAGAAGATGTATGAGGCCAAGAATGTGGGTGCTGACAATCTGATTGCTCTTTTACATTAAACGTGGCTCATCTGTACCATGCACTTGGAATGTGGACATGAAAGGAAAGACACAACCTGCAGTGGGTTGACATCACCCTGCAAGTAGATGACAGCAATCAGGAGCAAATTGTATATAATACTGAAAGACAGAAAAAATAACAAGAATCTGAGTGAATGAAAGTAATATAAGGTAATAAATCTTATGGATCCTTGCAAATATGTTGAATAATGTTAAAATAATTAAACTTAGAATTTCCTTGAATAAATGCATGATGTAAAAATAATGAATGTCATACATTTCTGGAAATTTGCATGGTGTATAAAGTAAACCAGTATGAAAAGTTTTACCTGCTAGAAAACAAAAGTAACCTTTTATTTTCTTCCGTCACATTGATGAAACGAGAAGTGTCAAAACTCACTGTCAGTGCTGCACATTAAACACTATGCTGGTTATTGAGTTCCTGGTATACTTCAAATCAAATAGCAAAGTACCCCAAAAAACTCAGATTAGCAAGCATAAGTTTCAGTTCATTATCCATTTTAAAGCTGAACGTGTTGAAGAGATCTGAAAATAAAATAATGCATCGTCCTTGAATCATATTTTTTTAATTTGTCATTAAGACAAATGATTGTACATGTGTACCAGTGAATACAATCTAATGAAGTAATTCCATCTATTTTAACAGATTAGCAAGCCCAGGAGCATATGCCATACCTGATATTCCCCAGAAAAACCCTGTAGGTCTTTACAAACATTTATAGAAACAAGTGTCCTGCAGATATGAAAGGTCCCTGAGAGTCCCTTCTTTCTCTTAATAAATGTGGCCAAGCCCAAACCTGGACAGTCCTGATTCAAAAAGATACCTATGGGGATCAACATTACTGACATGATTATTCCAGGCTATGTTACAGTGATTACTGACTTGATTATTCCAGACCTTGTTACAGTGAATGCTGATTTGTCCAGGCTCTGTTAGAATGAATACAAACTTGACTACTCCAGGGTTTGTTAGAATAAATGAAAGTTGTAATTTGATATCCCAGATATATGCTGCATGATATCCCAGTGCAAGACATTGTTGTAGACTGCCATAAAGTAGACATCATATGATACAACTGAAATTTAAAATAACAAAACACACACAGACTTAAACAGAAAAGACTACATACTTTAGGGAGATAAATTTGTTTGCTATTCAGAAGCTCTTATGAAACATTATCATTATTATTTTTGGCCATCTATATTGTAATATATATTCACATTAGCATAGTTTTGATCAATTGTCCAGTGTACTAGAATTTTCCAATTTGTATTGGTAATTGTAGCAATCGGGTCCATCAGCATCCCATAGACTATTCCATTTCTCTGAGTTGTATTGGTAATTGTAGAAATCTGGTCTGTAAGCTTCCCATAGACTATTCCTTTTCTCTGAAGTTGTATTGGTAATTGTAGCAATCTGGTCTGTAAGCTTCCCACAGACTATTCCTTTTCTCTGAAGTTGTATTGGTACATGTAGCAATCTTATTTGAAAGCTTAACATAGACTACTCTGTTTTTATGAGTTGTATTGGTTTGTTTGTTTGATTAGGATTTTAAACATAGCTTTAACAGTGTTTCAGTCATATTTATATGATGTCTGCAGTGAGGCAGTTTATAACACTTAGGTAACACTAACTTCTTAATGCTGATGATCAAGCCAAGCAGCTGTTAGTGCCATTTTTGTAAGTCTTTGTTATGACTTGGCCAAGGATCAAACCCACAACCTCCTATGTCTGCGGCAGATGCTCTAACGGTCTAACCACTAGGCCACCAGAGTGGTTAATTTTATTGGTAACTGTATTTTATTGGTAACTGTAGAAATCTGGTCTGTAAGCTTCCCATTGACTATTTTGTTTCTTTGAGTTGTATTGATAATTGTAGAAATCTGGTATGTAAGCTTCCCATAGACTATTCCATTTCTTTGAGTTGTAATATTTATTGTAGAAATCTTGTCTGTAAGTTTCCCATAGACTATTCCATTTTTCTGAGTTCTATTGGCAGTTATGACAATCTGGCATGTAAGCTTTCCATAGACTATTCTGTGTATGATATTTTTAGATAGACTATTCCGTGTATGATATTTTTAGATAGACTATTCCGTGTATGATATTTTTAGATGGTCATTTATACTGATCCATAGTCTTTAATTATATATGACTTTATTTTTTTTCTCTTCACTTTTATACAATTATGACTTACCTTCCAGAATTAAAGTTTCTTTTGTAAAAATAACCAATGTAACAATTAAAGCATTGATATAAAGAGAATTATATTTTTCTTCATTATTTTTACCTTTATCACCCCCTTTTGTTGATCAATTAATAGGTATCTATATATATATATATATATATCTATATATATATATCTATATATATATATATATATATATATATATATATATATATATATATATATATATATATATATATATATTATTTGTATTATTATTATTATTATTTTTTTTGTATTATTATTATTATTATTATTATTATTATTATTATTATTATTACATGTATTATTATTATTATTAAATATTTAATTTCTGATTTAGATTATTTTGTGCATCCACATTCATCAATATTTGCTACATTTCCAGAATATTTTAAGTTGAATATATTTCTCTCTTTGTTTCAGAATTAGGATACAAATATACATCTGACATCCTTTGGCTATTTGTATTGCAATATATTTAGAATTATTATTATTCAAATCTGGTTTTAGTTTTAGACATAATCATGTATAGATATCGAATATGTAAAATCAATATTTTTCTTCAATTATTGTTGTATTATTATGCGATTTTTTTTCAGCATACACTCTATATAGCCAAATACGATCACGCAAATTCCTGAGATAAAGCGCAACAACTTTAATTCCTAATTGTTATGTTATTCCAAGATTATGCCTGTGTCATGTGACAGACAAAATGTCGGATCATTGAAACCATGTGGACATACATCACAATTAATTTTACTAAATGTTCTCTGCATATATTTCTCAGTACTGACCTTTCAACTGTGTGACAATCAATACAAATCATATGTTAATCTAAAATATCCCCAAAGATGTCTTCACGGTAAAGTTAATGTCAAGGGTTCACCGGCATTGTTTTTGAGCGGCTGCACTGTAATGTAAACAGAACGGCATATAAACAGAACACAGATTTCACTTTCGGATTATCACCAAGGCCTTATTACTCAATGTGCACTGTCGCCAAAATACACTAAAATAGACTAGAACTGGAAACACTAATTGTGATGCGATTCCAGGTATCATGTGATATGCTATCGAATATGCCAAATGTCATTTCTTTAATGTCAGGTTTTTATAACAGTCAGACACCACAACCGGTTTTTATTCACACTGTCCTGAAAACATACAGTTAGAAAATTTTTATAAATGTTGTATTTAGGGAAAATTCTATTGGGAGTCAGATTAGAGGAATCCTCTTCAGTGTTTACTTAAGTGAATACTTTTGCCAATACTCCAGTTAGTCGCAGTGAACTACGCACGTTATACACACGTTGCACAATGTCGGAGAAATCTACTCTAGCGATGGAAATAATACCAGAGATGGCCCTTCGAGCAATTTCCAGCTTGGGGCAAAAAATGGCTACTAATTGGAGCCTTAGAGCGGGGAAAAGAACTTCTCTGCTGCTTATCTGGGAAACAAAAATCCTCAAGGACAGATCGGGGGCAAAAAAGTACAGAGGACAAAATGGACGGCGGCGAAGGCGGGAAACCGAGCAACCACGCCGCCCACCCACCCCCCCACCAGCAATTCAAGAAGAGGTAACACAAGAGGCTATTGCAGACTCACCTGTACAGGAGGTTACATTACAAGCTCTTCGAGAAAAGATAGAGATACTATCTGACCAACTGCTGACTCTATTTACAGCGGAAACAGTGGAAGCGGCCACGTCTCCTATTGACACACAGATAGAGCCAGAAATGGAAACTCCAGAACCACCGCCACCACCCCCTAAAAAAAAGGGAAAAGGAAAGGGGAAAAAGGGGAAGTTAACAACATCGACACCCCCCACTCCATCACCAGGGCCGGCAGTGAACCTGGATAAAATCTTGGAAGAAGAAAGCCCGAAGGCCAAATGGCAATCGCCCATAAAAACAGTACGGATGCCAGACGAAAGCAAAGAAAAACTAATGGTGAAGTTATGCAAAGATATGGGACTTGAACCTTTGTTAACAAACAAGAAGAAGGCATCAAATTTCGTCTCTGCGGTTCAATACATCGGTTTTAGATCAATGCAAACCTCGCCACCACGTGTGAGTCAATGGCATCACGCACTCAACATCTTGGGCAGCTATTACTATGAGGCCTTCGAGGATAGACCACTACACCACCTACAAGATGCGGCAGCATATATCGCCAAGAAACACGGGTTCTACTTCCCTAGACGAATCTTCATGGAAGAAAGGACTGCTGCATTTCTTGCTGAGATGGAAGACAGAAGGGCCACCTTCCAACCGGTGGAGTATTAGCCCTAGGGCTACTTTCATTGCCATTTACATCATTAATAGGGGACTCATTTGGCTTAGAGTACCCCTCTTCAACTAACTATTTGGCCCTGAAAAGACAAATTTGACCTTTTTGGCAACGCTCAACAAATTTATGACCAAAATCCCCTACCATTGACTACACTACTATGTGTCGCTTAGACATTTTAGTTTAAATACAATAGGGACTAACGCATGTACACTTAGTACTAGTCCCTATTTATAGTTAGGATAATAGGTAATATTTTGTAAACTCAGATATTTGGTTAATTGCACAGGTGGCTTACACATTATTGGTTGCTAGGATTGTCCATTAGTACAACTGGACTAAATTTGATTTTTAAGTGCGTGCTTGGCTTTCTTGCACCCTTGCTGACTGCTGCAATAAATTCTCGTGCTTGCACGACCAAATTGCGCAGCTATAGGCGATATGAGAAAACTAATTTTTCTCTCGCCTTCCCTCCCCGCCATTGCGGACATAGGCATAGACAGAATACTTGGGGTGGGTGTGAGTAGGTTCCATTCCTACCCACCCAAAGGCCATGACCTATGGCCTTACATTCACCCAGAGGCAATACACTTATTGCCCCGTGGTGACGGCCAAGGTCACACCCAGAGGCAGTACACTTATTGCCCAGTGGTGAAGGCCTAAGTAAATAGCACTCTATGAGTGCATAAATGCCTGCAGGGGATGTGGCACAATTCCTTCCCCTCAGGATAAATTAAATAACTCTCATTTGAGAGATAAAACAGTGTTAAGAGCCTACATGGACGAAACACTTAAAACACATAAAGTCAGTCAGTCATACTCCAGTTTAGTGCTGGTGCATCTCATCAAATTAAACACTCTGATTCTACGGTACATTGTAATATAATCTTAAATTGAACGCTGATCCTGAGGTAAATTTTAAATTTTAAATTCTTTATGAAACTTTGCTCATAATTCATGTAGATGATGGAAATTGTCAATAGTCAGGCACACCTCAAGACACACACACACACACAGACACACATTATGTTGATAATTTATTTCCAGCATTAAAGTCTAAAGTTTACTTATTGAAAATAAATATCACTTAAAACAATTATGACATCATTGCTGTTTTGAATCTTTACATAACACATTTCTAGTGAAAATCACTCTTCCACTCTGGTGGCCTAGTGGTTACAGCTTCATCCTCGGATGCATGAGGTTGTGGGTTCAAACTTGACCAAATCATACTAAGACTTATATAAATTGTACTAACAGCTGCCTCGCTGAACACACAACATTTAGAGGTCAGTGATAGGACTGGTTGACCTTGTGTCAGGATAATGTGACTGGGTGAGACATCATGCTATATGTCTGCAGCATGATGCCCCAGTACTAGACATCACTATTAAACTGCCACACTGCAGACATTGTAGCGATATGACAACAAATTTGATAAAGCTACGTTTAAAATTCTATTCACACACACACACACACCTAATTGATCTCATAAAGGAATATCTTTGGAACTTATTACTTTTATTTTCCCATACAGTTTACCACATAGGAGTAGTAAAGGCCTTGCTTCATCTTCCCATCTGTGGGCACGATAGAGTTGTATTTTTTATCAGATTTTGTTTTAAATTGCAAACATGTCAAAGACAACGCCTTTTCTAAATATTTTAAATTTCAGAATTATGGGGTGCCACAATGAATTATAAACTTATTCAATATATGATTGTTATAAGTTATTGTGCACCTTGATACAATAACTTATAATGAAGGAATCCACCATGGCACTGGTTGAAAATTTTGATGTGTGTAAGGCTCTGTGACTAGCTAATAACTTATAATGAAGGAATTCCCCTTGGTACAGGTTAAAAATCTTGATGTGTTTAAATTTCTATCACTTTCTTACTTTTGTCTTTTGGTCTTGCCCTAATAAGGAATTGGTACAGGAATTAGTGACCATGATGTAAAAAGCAGATGAACTTTATACCTTTTAATTTGTTTAAGTTACCAATTATCTGATTTAATTTAGTCTGATAAAACCAGAAAAAAAGTAGTAAAATACTGAGTCTATTTCACTGGACAATATTTTATGTTTTCCACTCCCAGGATATCATTATCTGATTTAAAATGTTTAAGCTGAAATAACATTGGTCTTGAAATCAGGTCAAAATTGGAGCTGTAACCACCTTGCCAATTTGTTAATTTGTGTGAGTGTATGTATGAATTGTTATTATTTCTTGTTATTGGGAGACCAGCCATTTTATTTATATATATATACGTAAGATTGTTTTTTCTACTAATTTATTATTATTATTATTATTATTATTATTATTAGTATTATTGTTTTTTTATATACCAATATATTGTTGTTATTTTTATTATTATTATTATTATTATTATTATTATTATTTATTTTTTTTATTTCAGTTTCCAGACCAAAGTAGGATTATAAATGGTAGATAGTTTGAAAAATTGGCAATGAATGACTTTGTAAAAATGGAGAGTGGAGTATTTAAGACTGGAGATAACCAATTACAGGAGGAATGTGGTCAGTGCTTTCATAATAAAACAGGTATGATACAATATGGCAACTCATAGCAAAAATGTATCTGTCTCTCACTTCCCCAAAGCACCTGCTCATCCTTTTGCACTCACTAACTGGCAGGTGATTCTGGCATAATATTCCAATTTTTGTGTTTTGTTAGTTTCCCCTGTGACATGGCTTTATATTGAAAAGAAACATTGTGTTTATATTTGTAGTACAGTCCTACCCGTTTATCTCGACATCATCGGGACCGAGGAAATATTGTCGAGATAAGCGGATGTCGAGATAAGTGTTTGGGGGGGGGTGTCTGCCAAAAAAAAAAATGCAAGTTAAATTCTTCAGTAAGGGGTAACCGGTCATCAGTGAGTAGTATTTACACTTTGAAAAAAACAATGTAAATTTTCAGTATGTGGGGACAAAACTAGAGTGAAATACACTTGTATATTGACAAATAACATTTTGGTTACCTTTGTGTAATAAAGTCCACAATAAAATATTGCATCGGTCAAATCCTGATATGAAAAACATAAGATTCAATGTCAGCATTAGCACGTGTTTGTCTAGTCTAGTTGTTAGTTGCATGCTTCAAGTACATGTACTTAAATCAGCCTAGATACACCGCTCCCTCGATAACTCGCGCACAACGGGGTCCAAAAACATCGACCGCACTATAAGCGAGGGCGCGAGTTACCGAGGGACCTATAAAAAAAACTAATAAAGTGATGGGAGATCGACAGAGGCGAAAGGGGGGGGGGGTGCATTGTTAAATACTCATTTTATAATCATGCTGAAAATAACTGTGAATAAATATTTCTTTATAAAGGTGTTGTTCGTTTTTCTTTATAAATTACCTTTAATTTCTTGAAAAAATATCTTGAAAAGATCGTAAAAACAAACATTATTCCACGAGGTATCAATATTCTTAACATGTGTATCGCTAAACACATTGTGTATTACGTCACTGCTTTTTGTGTTGATTTGGATACATTCTAGTTTCATTGTTTGTTCAAAATGAATCAAGATTTATTTTATCAAAAAAGATAACATTCATATCGAAAAACGATAATGTCGAAACTTGTGTTGATCTAAAACATAAAATTCTGCTATCACTAAATAGATACATAGATAGATTGATTAGATAGATAGATAGAGTAAAATGTAAAAAAAAAAAATTACAAAGATAAACCATTACCAACCATGAATTTAATGGGTCTAAACGTCAGACATGTACAAAAAAATATATAAAAAATAAATATTTAAATCATCCGATAGCATAGACCAGTCTCATCACAATTATAAACTTGGTCGTCTGTATATCCATCACGGGTCAGTATCTCTCGGAGTTGGTTGGGATAACTAGATGAGGCCGCCTGATTTGCTGAGCGTATCTCTCGCGACAAAGAATTTTGTTTTATTCCATGTCGGCGCTGGAATCTCCAAAGCCATCCATGGCTTGCCATGAAATCTGATTCAGTATCCATAGTTTTTGCCATTTTCTCTGCCTGGACCTTGAGAATTGTTCTCGAAATCTGAACACTTTGTTCACGTTGTTGTGTGAACCAGGTGTACACAGCATCATCTAATTCTGTGTCGTTTGCAGTGCGTGCCCGTTTCCGTTTAAATCCATCATCAGAATCAACTTCATGCAAATAATCCCGAAATTTCTGCTCATCCTTGAGCCAACCTCTGAGTGTCGACTCGGCAAGTTTAAGTTCACTACAAACTTTTGATCTTGATTCACCATTACGAACCCTCTCTATGACAGTAAGCTTTTCATTCACCGAGTACGCCTTTCGCTTGATTCCCTTGCTCTCCATGATCCCATTTACAAATGATTAGGATAAATTACTGATTAATATATACTTTAATGACAATAAGTACATACTATTTGAAACCATGTTCGATTGGTCCAACTAATTTGATTGATGTTGAGACACGATATTGACCACAAGAGTTTATTATGCATGTAGGATTTGCATTCCATTGAACTTTTGTATTGTACGTCTTTTACCTGATTTGATACAAAAGACCGCCTTATAAAACAAAGCAGGTCAATTTTAATTGAGTTTTACAATGCAACAAACACTTCCCCAAGTCGTCAATCAAAACGAAGCCGGCATTTAATTAGGTTCTCACAGATGTGCTCGCGGGCATCGATGTGACGGTCAATTGACTCTTTTCATGTTTCAATAGAAGAGAACATGCAACGATTATACTGCTTACATTGCAACACAATGAAATGATTAAAACACTAATTTCCCCTATACATATACAGTATTATTATTTACAGTGAACTGAGAAAATATTTTTCCTGATAAAATCTAACAAGATATGCGATTCCTTATTAAAACCTGAAAATTTCACGATGTTGATTCTAACTTTTCGGGCACTAACCGTCATTTTCGACGATAAAACGGGCGATATATCAAGGTTTCATTTACCAGTTCTGATCACGATTTTCTTCATTTTTAAAAATATTTTCTTTAAAAAAACGGGATCCACGCCGGACACCGCGTTATAAGCGGGTTCGCGAGTTATCAGGGCGCGAGTTATCGAGGGAGCGGTGTATCGGTCAGTCTGTTCCCATGTTATTGAGGGTACCATAGGGAAAGGGCTATTCACAGGCAAATGAAAAACTGTCAACAGTACATGTATTCTCCACAAATACTTTTGTATCCGATGTTAGGACGAACATTAAAACGACTGCACCAACCACTTGTTGCAGCGAAGTTCTCCACACTAAGCTTTTTCGATAATGCTTAATTGAACTGTGAACCGTTTAGATGCTTCTTCCACGTCTTCAAATGAACCAGTCTTGCTTCTTCCTTAGGGGAGCGCAGTTACCTTCAGCTTAGTCTTTCTTTATAGACTCTGCAGCTTTCATCCTTCCTGGACGTGTTAATTTTAAATGAAAAAATTTCACAGACCTCTTTACGAGATGTTCATCCCTTAACTTCATTAACAGCCAGATATTTAGTTTCCAAAGACTGTAAATTTAATTTGCATTTTACCCTTCTGTCGGTAGCCATCGTAAATGTAAATAAAGTTAAAAACGAAACTTTCACAGCGAAAATCACCGATCACTTTCAAAGGTCTCGGAAACGTGTAATCCGTATTTTCACGCAATTTTTATATATGGGATTCAGAAAATCACGTATACAGGAGTTCTCTGTATGCATCAATTTCATGGACGGCAAATTTAAGGGCTTGCTAGTCCTGCTTCGACCACCTGTTGATTGGGAAATTGTGTTCATCAATTGATCTTTTTCGCTGTGCTGATATATTTACAATCAGAAAATTCAGTGGCTGAAAGACCCACAGATGTACATGCTCTCATTGTAAGAGTACATTTGAAGAACATGACCCACAAGCTAGGCGGCAAGATCAAAGACTTAACTAGCTGCAGAGTGGTGAGAAAACGTGCTGCTATGTTTTTTTGTTTTTTTTTATCCGACCGCGACATTAAAGCCTGGCGGCAAGATCAACTAATTGTTGAACAAAGTATTGGTCTTAATTGGCAGTTTGTCGACATAAACGTTTTGAAAACAAAGGATTTGTTCAAGCTGGGTCCAAGGGCTGCTGTCGACATATACGTTTTTCTTTTATCTCGACGTCGACATAGGCATGACAATTTGATAGTAATAGTAGACCATGGGACCGGGACTTTGCTTTTTTGTTGACATAGGCGGCTTGTCGAGATAAGCGATGTCGATATAAACGGGTAGGACTGTACATGTAAGATCAAGCTTAGGGTCACTAGACTTGGGACCATGCGCTTTCAGATATTTAAAACATTAAGCTTGAATAAAATCAAAATGTTGATGCATTTATGTCATTGGAATATATCTTTAGTTTAATGTACTGCTTTGGAGATTCATGGTTTTCAGATACATGTATTTTATTTCCAGATACTGTAAATTCATACTATAATACTTAATATGTAATAATCTTTCAGTATGCAAGACTGATAGTTGTTTATTGGTTGCAGTGTCTTAAATAAAATCCAACCGTCACTAACTATAGACCATTCATGCCAATGTTATTACATATACTATATCCTGAAATCAGATATTGGGGACTTTTTGTAACAATATTGACTTTTTGATTTTTCATGCAAATTTATAATAGTAAATAAATTGTTAGCATTTATTTAGTGTAAATATATGCATATTTATTTTTTAATTGCATTCATTGGCTTTATACTCAGTAACATTTGCTAGCCAAGGTTTCAGTGTGAGCCCTATTTACAATTTAACATGGCATATAAAACAGTTATATCAGTGCTTTGTCATAGCAATATCTATTGGACTTATCTCCCTTAGTATGTAATGGCAACTAATGGAATCATAACAATCAGGTACAAAATGGGAATGGAATATACTGCACTGGTTGTAAAAGGTACAAAGTAAGATCTGCCACAAAATCAAATTCCACATATTTAAAATTAATTGCCATATTAAAACTGTCATCAAGTTGGCATTAAAAGTAACTGTTACTTGCAATATATTTTTGTATAAAATCAGCTTTTCCAAGTATTGAAATCAAATCTCAATATTCTATGTAGTCACTGCCATACTGTTTGGGTCTATGACACTATTGGCTTTAAAATGATGTCTTAAATATTGTATGCATGTAGTCTTATGCCATATGGGGCATAGTATGTACTTATCATTTACAGCTTATGGATAGACAGCTTTTTCCAGGGGTATGGGGAGGAGGCTAGGATTTGTATAAGGGCAACCATTGTTTACAGACTGCCAACACTTCCCCCATAAGACACCTCACTGTAACACTTTCCCATTTTATCATCTTTAAGTATTATACATAAGAGAAATTCACTTGTTATTGAGTACAATTTTATGGCTTCCGTGATTAGTGGTATAATGTTATAGTATGATTAGAGGTGTGTCTATATATATATATATATATATATATATATATATATATATATATATATATATATATATATATATATATATATATATATATTCCTTTTTATGTATGATGCAGTAGAAATCCAAAAGAAGACTGTCCGCATTGGAAAAGAAAGAGTAATGGAGCTCTGGAAAGAAGGCAAAATTAAGGAAGGTGCTGGAGAACAGCTGCATGAGATCAGATGAGGAAGGGGCAGATGGTGGAACATCAAAAAGATCAAAGAATCCTCTGATCTTCTAGAAGAATAAAGTACATACAAACTAAAAGCATTCAGGGTGATGATAAAGACAGTGCCGAACAGAGGTCTGCTGAACATTGTGGGGTGGGGGGATTTTCCCTTACAGAATTATGCTGCACATTAACAAGTGCAGCAAGAAAATGAACTGAACTAGAACATTATGCCTTCATGATAACTACTTGTGTATTTTTATTTTTGTGACTAACCTTTAGCTCACAAATGTTTTGCTTGCTTATTTTTGGATTTGCCTTTTTTTTTTAAATTTATGATTATTGCACCTTGTTTTATATATATATATCTCCGAGTCAATTTACCAGTGAGGACATCTGTATTGTTTTCACATTACATTTTGTTTATGCAACTACTATTGCAATTTTTTATTGGATTCGTGTAAAACTTTGTATGATTGGTTATTGTATTCACACAATCTATATAGGAGTTGTCTTTCTTTAGGCAATAGACATTTCCATCATGACGTAGGGGCCATTTATATGGTTTAAATCAGAGCTAGAGTTTGTGTTACATAACTGTCTGGTTTAAAAGTAGATCATCATAGGCAAATGTAAATTAAATAGATCTTATGAAGTAATATTGTTAGTTTGTACTTGAGTTGGATAATTACATAGACAAATGTAAGTTAACTAGATCTTATGAAGTAATATTGTTAGCCTGTACTTGAGTTGGATAATTACATAGGCAAATGTAAATTAACTAGATCTTATGAAGTAATATTGTTAGTTTGTACTTGAGTTGGATAATTACATAGGCAAATGTAAATTAACTAGATCTTATGAAGTAATATTGTTAGTTTGTACTTGAGTTGGATAATTACATAGGCAAATGTAAATTAACTTGATCTTGTGAAGTAATATTGTTAGCTTGTACTTGAGTTGGATAATTACATAGGCAAATGTAAATTAACTAGATCTTGTGAAGTAATATTGTTAGTTTGTACTTGAGTTGGATAATTACATAGGCAAATGTAAATTAACTAGATCTTATGAAGTAATATTCTTAGATTGCACTTGAGTTGGATAATTACATAGGCAAATGTAAATTAACTAGATCTTATGAAGTAATATTGTTAGTTTGTACTTGTGTTGGATAATTACATAGGCAAATGTAAATTAACTAGATCTTATGAAGTAATATTGTTAGTTTGTACTTGTGTTGGATAATTACATAGGCAAATGTACATTAACTAGATCTTATGAAGTAATATTGTTAGTTTGTACTTGAGTTGGATAATTACATAGGCAAATGTAAATTAACTAGATCTTATGAAGTAATATTGTTAGTTTGTACTTGAGTTGGATAATTACATAGGCAAATCTAAATTAACTAGATCTTGTGAAGTAATATTGTTAGTTTGTACTTGAGTTGGATAATTACATAGGCAAATGTAAATTAACTAGATCTTGTGAAGTAATATTGTTAGCTTGTACTTGAGTTGGATAATTACATAGGCAAATGTAAATTAACTAGATCTTGTGAAGTAATATTGTTAGTTTGTACTTGAGTTGGATAATTACATAGGCAAATGTAAATTAACTAGATCTTATGAAGTAATATTGTTAGATTGCACTTGAGTTGGATAATTACATAGGCAAATGTAAATTAACTAGATCTTATGAAGTAATATTGTTAGTTTGTACTTGTGTTGGATAATTACATAGGCAAATGTAAATTAACTAGATCTTATGAAGTAATATTGTTAGTTTGTACTTGTGTTGGATAATTACATAGGCAAATGTAAATTAACTAGATCTTGTGAAGTAATATTGTTAGTTTGTACTTGAGTTGGATAATTACATAGGCAAATGTAAATTAACTAGATCTTATGAAGTAATATTATTAGTTTGTACTTCAGCTGGATAATTACATAGGCAAATGTAAATTAACTAGATCTTGTGAAGTAATATTGTTAGTTTGTACTTGAGTTGGATAATTACATAGGTAAATGTAAATTAACTAGATCTTATGAAGTAATATTGTTAGTTTGTACTTGAAATTACATAGGCAAATGTAAATTAACTAGATCTTATGAAGTAATATTATTAGTTTGTACTTGAGTTGGATAATTATATAGGCAATGTAAATTAACTAGATCTTATGAAGTAATATTGTTAGTTTGTACTGGAGTTGGATAATTATATAGGCAAATGTAAATTAACTAGATCTTATGAAGTAATATTATTAGTTTGTACTTGTGTTGGATAATTACATAGGCAAATGTACATTAACTAGATCTTGTGAAGTAATATTGTTAGTTTGTACTTGAGTTGGATAATTATATAGGCAAATGTAAATTAACTAGATCTTATGAAGTAATATTGTTAGATTGCACTTGAGTTAGATAATTACATAGGCAAATGTAAATTAACTAGATCTTATGAAGTAATATTGTTAGTTTGTACTTGTGTTGGATAATTACATAGGCAAATGTAAATTAACTAGATCTTGTGAAGTAATATTGTTAGTTTGTACTTGAGTTGGATAATTACATAGGCAAATGTAAATTAACTAGATCTTATGAAGTAATATTATTAGTTTGTACTTCAGCTGGATAATTACATAGGCAAATGTAAATTAACTAGATCTTGTGAAGTAATATTGTTAGTTTGTACTTGAGTTGGATAATTACATAGGTAAATGTAAATTAACTAGATCTTATGAAGTAATATTGTTAGTTTGTACTTGAGTTGGATAATTACGTAGGCAAATATAAATTAACTAGATCTTATGAAGTAATATTGTTAGTTTGTACTTGAGTTGGATAATTACATAGGCAAATGTAAATTAACTAGATCTTATGAAGTAATATTATTAGTTTGTACTTGAGTTGGATAATTACATAAGCAAATGTAAATTAACTAGATCTTATGAAGTAATATTATTAGTTTGTACTTGTGTTGGATAATTACATAGGCAAATGTACATTAACTAGATCTTGTGAAGTAATATTGTTAGTTTGTACTTGAGTTGGATAATTATATAGGCAAATGTAAATTAACTAGATCTTATGAAGTAATATTATTAGTTTGTACTTGAGTTGGATAATTACATAGGCAAATGTAAATTAACTAGATCTTATGAAGTAATATTATTAGTTTGTACTTGTGTTGGATAATTACATAGGCAAATGTACATTAACTAGATCTTGTGAAGTAATATTGTTAGTTTGTACTTGAGTTGGATAATTATATAGGCAAATGTAAATTAACTAGATCTTATGAAGTAATATTGTTAGATTGCACTTGAGTTGGATAATTACATAGGCAAATGTAAATTAACTAGATCTTATGAAGTAATATTGTTAGTTTGTACTTGTGTTGGATAATTACATAGGCAAATGTA
Organism: Unio pictorum; assembly: GCA_030141615.1. NCBI lineage: Eukaryota > Metazoa > Mollusca > Bivalvia > Unionida > Unionidae > Unio > Unio pictorum. The sequence goes on from JARLTB010000114.1 coordinate 3,640,802, forward strand.
AATTAACTAGATCTTGTGAAGTAATATTGTTAGTTTGTACTTGAGTTGGATAATTACATAGGCAAATGTAAATTAACTAGATCTTATGAAGTAATATTATTAGTTTGTACTTCAGCTGGATAATTACATAGGCAAATGTAAATTAACTAGATCTTGTGAAGTAATATTGTTAGTTTGTACTTGAGTTGGATAATTACATAGGTAAATGTAAATTAACTAGATCTTATGAAGTAATATTGTTAGTTTGTACTTGAGTTGGATAATTACATAGGCAAATATAAATTAACTAGATCTTATGAAGTAATATTGTTAGTTTGTACTTGAGTTGGATAATTACATAGGCAAATGTAAATTAACTAGATCTTATGAAGTAATATTATTAGTTTGTACTTGAGTTGGATAATTATATAGGCAATGTAAATTAACTAGATCTTATGAAGTAATATTGTTAGTTTGTACTTGTGTTGGATAATTACATAATGGATGTAGCTAATCAAGTGACTCAGATTTTGTTTTTCTTGTAACTCCTGGTACATGATTTTTTCTGTAAGCTTCACTGATTATCCTTAGTTTTGCCTAACTGACCTGAATCTGTTAAGAGCATTATTAATTTCTCAGTGACTGATGTGTATTCTACATTTCTAGAATAATTGTACAACTTCCGATTGGTTTGGCTAGGTCACATGAATTTTCCAAATTAAAACAAAATGAGTAGTGTTTTCTGTTCTATGTGATTTATTGTGAAACACAGTTGTAATATAGGACACACGGTGCTAATTATATGGTAGAAATGTGAACAAGTTTAGAAATGGGTGAACAAATAGAGTATATACGGATCAGTTGTAATGTTGCATAGCTCTAGATTGTCTCTTTTTTCAAATGTATAAGCACCTCCAATATTTGTTTGTAAACTTGTATTTGCTGAGCAGTGACACAATTGGGCTTCATCATCAGATGCATGCATTGTACCCAATGTGCATAGTTTTTTCTTTGTAGTTATATTAATTACCATTTTGTCAGGAGTAGTGTCCTTAACTAGAATGTGTGTGTACTGGGTAGCTGGTTGTTGTTGTTGTAGAGTTTAACACCATTTTTCAGCACATAATAGGCTATACATGGTGGCCAGTATCATTGGTGGAGGAAGAACCCGGGGAAACCCCGGAAAGAACCACTGACCTACGAGAAGCTACTGGCAAGCTTTCTCACATAACTACATTAGCCGAATCTTAGGCTTGAACCCACGCAGACAGAGGTGAGATGGCAGTGATCCATAACGGAAAGTGCTTTAGACCACTTGGCCACTTGGGGCCAACGTTCCCTCTAAGCGAACGGTAGATGTGCATGCAATGCTCGCTGCATTGTGCAAGCAGTACGTAGACATGCAAACTTTAGTGTTGGTTTGACAATTCAGCTGCACAGGGATGTCTGAACAGCTGTGCAGACGCACACATGCGCAGCTTAGAGGGAACATTGCTCGGGGCCCCTTGGTAGCTGGTTGAAAGGGTGTCGTACCTACTTTACTATAAATTGCATTCTTATATGTTGAGTAACACTGAATGTCAATTATGTCTGTCTTATTTTCTATCATAGAATTAAACTCTTTGACATCTTTTCTATGTTCTGCAATGTCTCTCATATTGGTACATTCAATATTTTGGCAAACAGTATTGGAACTTTACTGCATCCATTTTATTGAGGTGAGGTGCAGGGACATTCACACTTAAAAGAATATTTCTCAACCTTTCCTTTTCATTAGAAGTCCATGAAAGTCCTGTCTGCATCCCATTATTTACACACAGTCAGGCAGTTTTTCTTCCACATCCTCTCATTGGCTTTTCTTCATACAGTTGAAACATTCTTGATGTTTATCTGCATGTTGAACATATTACTCTCTCCTGTGACACCAGACCTCTTTTCTCTTCAAGTCCCATGACAAAAACCCATGACAGTCAGGGTATTGAAACTGGTGCTTTCAAAATACAGCATTCCACATCTTGGCATTTTTCATGTGTGCACTAAGCGATATGTGTTTGATCACCAAATCTTTTGATGTGAATAGATGAAAACAAGCTTCATGTAAGAAATATGGTTTCAGATTTGAAACAAAATATATTTATAAAGGCAATATTGCTCTGCACTTATTATAAAGTGATAGTATAGAATCAATTAGCTGGCAATATAGCTTGCTACTTGGTATGCCAAATCAAGCTAGATTACCTCCTCTTTGAGTGTAATAGAGTGATTGCAAGGTTTCCTTTATTTCTATTTTTTTTTCAATAATGTATGCATTTTATTCAGCTTTCTATTGAAAAGTAAAGAATTTAATACTGCTTGTAGTGGAAAGTAGCCACAATAATTATTTTGAGTATTTTTCTCAACTTTGTACGAGTTATAGATTTATGAATTAGACAACTTAAATATGCAATTTAATTGTATTACTTAAATTTAGCAAGTAGCTTATGCAGGGATAAGTTATATCAGTGTCTGAATTATGAATAGAAACATGGACATGTCTTGGCATTGCAAAATTTTCCACATATTTCTCCACCTCCAGCTTACTTCTTAGCTTGGGCCACAGCAGTTTGTCAGCAGGCTTTCCTTCTCCAACATCAATGTTAGTATTATAGAAATTTTGGATATCTTTTTCAAATTTGTGTTTTGTTTGTATGTAACAGACCTCAACAGGCTATTTATTTTGCACTGATACATATTTTATCCCCTTGTTGTGGGGGACATTACCAGGCTTGAAGAAATTACTAGTCTGTTCTTTGCTGCCTAACCCTTCCCAATAGTTTTATACTAAAAAATAGCAGTCATTTAATTAGTCTTCTGTATAATAAATCTTATAGAACTTTTAATTGGCTCTTATACAGTTTTGTTAAGATTTGGGGGTGATGGATCAGTGTTGATAGTTTTAATAATTTTGGAATGTCAGCATCTCTTGTTGCTTCATGGATATGTGTATTTGTCTTAGTAACAGAAGGGCGATGGTGTCTTATCATTTTGACCTTTCATGTGGCACACTTATGTGTTTCGTTTAATTGATATGAATAGGGATGCACTGCATCTTATTTCCGTGAGAGTCAGTAAGAAAAGAAATGCAGTTTTGAAATTTAAAACATTTAAAACTGGTATTATAGCCAGTCAGAGATGAAAAAATAAGGCATCATGTAATTTGATATCTTGTGATGTCATACATGCTAATGTCAACATGTTTGTGTTTCTTTTGTGTAGCATGCATGCCATAGAAAGATAACATGAAGATACAAATGCAGAAAACAATTATTTTAATAACAAGAATAACCCACTAAAAAGTACAATACAACACAGGCACATGTAATGCAGATGTAATTTAGCTATATACAGTGATATCACATGTAATACAGATGTAATTTAGCTATATACAGTGATATCACATGTAATGCAGATGTAATTTAGCTATATACAGTGATATCACATGTAATGCAGATGTAATTTAGCTATATACAGTGATATCACATGTAATACAGATGCAGTTTAGCTATATAGAGTGGTATCACATAAAATGCCATTAATCTATTATCCTTGCACAATTACCCTAATGTCAATGAGTAAAATAAATCTTTTTCTAAAACAATAAAATCTTGTTATAGGGCGCAGTACTAATTATCTGGATGAACTGTGAACCAGTCCAGAAATAGGTGAACAAATAATAGAGTATATACTGGTTTGGTGGTCCATAATTGGTTAATAATAAAAAGTAAAATTTTGGTATGAATATCTTTTGAGAGCTTATTCTTTTCTGTAATTTAAAAAAGATATAGCATATAGCACCCAGAAATGTTAAGTTATTGGATTTTGAATATGATGGTGTATCCATATGTTTGTTATGGGAGTTGAATTAGTACAGTGACTGCTATATGGTGTATCCATATGTTTGTTATGGGAGTTGAATTAGTACAGTGACTGCTATATAGTGTATCCATATGTTTGTTATGGGAGTTGAATTAGTACAGTGACTGCTATATGGTGTATCCATATGTTTATTATGATGGAGTTGAATTAGTACAGTGACTGCTATATCTTGTGTCCATATGTCTATTATGGGAGTTGAATTAGTACAGTGACTGCTATATGGTGTATCCATATGTTTATTATGGGAGTTGAATTAGTACAGTGACTGCTATATGTTGTATCCATATGTTTATTATGGGAGTTGAATTAGTACAGTGACTGCTATATGGTGTATCCATATGTTATGGGAGTTGAATTAGTACAGTGACTGCTATATGCTGTATCCATATGTTTGTTATGGGAGTTGAATTAGTACAGTGACTGCTATATGGTGTATCCATATGTTTATTATAGGAGTTGAATTAGTACAGTGACTGCTTTATGGTGTATCCATATGTTATGGGAGTTGAATTAGTACAGTGACTGCTATATGTTGTATCCATATGTTTATTATGGGAGTTGAATTAGTACAGTGACTGCTATATGGTGTATCCATATGTTATGGGAGTTGAATTAGTACAGTGACTGCTATATGGTGTATCCATATGTTTATTATGGGAGTTGAATTAGTACAATGACTGCTGTATGGTGTATCCATATGTTTATTATGGGAGTTGAATTAGTACAGTGACTGCTATATGGTGTATTGATATGTTTATTATGGGAGTTGAATTAGTACAGTGACTGCTATATGGTGTATTGATATGTTTATTAAGGGAGTTGAATTAGTACAGTGACTGCTATATGGTGTATTGATATGTTTATTAAGGGAGTTGAATTAGTACAGTGACTGCTATATGGTGTATCCAAATGTTTATTATGATGGAGTTGAATTAGTACAGTGACTGCTATATGTTGTATCCATATGTTTATCATGGGAGTTGAATTAGTACAGTGACTGCTATATGGTGTATCCATATGTTTGTTATGGGAGTTGAATTAGTACAATGACTGCTATATGGTGTATCCATATGTTTATTATGGGAGTTGAATTAGTACAGTGACTGCTATATGTTGTATCCATGTTTATTATGATGGAGTTGAATTAGTACAGTGACTGCTATATGTTGTATCCATATGTTTATTATGGGAGTTGAATTAGTACAGTGACTGCTATATGGTGTATCCATATGTTTATTATGGGAGTTGAATTAGTACAGTGACTGCTATATGTTGTATCCATATGTTTATTATGGGAGTTGAATTAGTACAGTGACTGCTATATGTTGTATCCATATGTTTATTATGGGAGTTGAATTAGTACAGTGACTGCTATATGTTGTATCCATATGTTTATTATGGGAGTTGAATTAGTACAGTGACTGCTATATGTTGTATCCATATGTTTATTATGATAGAGTTGAATTAGTACAGTGACTGCTATATGTTGTATCCATGTTTATTATGATGGAGTTGAATTAGTACAGTGACTGCTATATGTTGTATCCATATGTTTATTATGATGGAGTTGAATTAGTACAGTGACTGCTATATGGTGTATCCATATGTTTATTATGGGAGTTGAATTAGTACAGTGACTGCTATATGTTGTATCCATGTTTATTATGATGGAGTTGAATTAGTACAGTGACTGCTATATGTTGTATCCATATGTTTATTATGGGAGTTGAATTAGTACAGTGACTGCTATATGGTGTATTGATATGTTTATTATGATGGAGTTGAATTAGTACAGTGACTGCTATATGGTATATCCATATGTTTATTATGGGAGTTGAATTAGTACAGTGACTGCTATATGTTGTATCCATATGTTTATTATGGGAGTTGAATTAGTACAGTGACTGCTATATGTTGTATCCATATGTTTATTATGGGAGTTGAATTAGTACAGTGACTGCTATATGTTGTATCCATATGTTTATTATGGGAGTTGAATTAGTACAGTGACTGCTATATGTTGTATCCATATGTTTATTATGATAGAGTTGAATTAGTACAGTGACTGCTATATGTTGTATCCATGTTTATTATGATGGAGTTGAATTAGTACAGTGACTGCTATATGTTGTATCCATATGTTTATTATGGGAGTTGAATTAGTACAGTGACTGCTATATGGTGTATCCATATGTTTATTATGATGGAGTTAAATTAGTACAGTGTCTGCTATATGGTGTATCCATATGTTTATTATGATGGAGTTGAATTAGTACAGTGACTGCTATATGTTGTATCCATGTTTATTATGATGGAGTTGAATTAGTACAGTGACTGCTATATGTTGTATCCATGTTTATTATGATGGAGTTGAATTAGTACAGTGACTGCTATATGGTGTATCCATGTTTATTATGATGGAGTTGAATTAGTACAGTGACTGCTATATGTTGTATCCATGTTTATTATGATGGAGTTGAATTAGTACAGTGACTGCTATATGGTGTATCCATATATTTATTAGGGAGTTGAATTACTTCAGTGACTGCTATATGGTGTATCCATGTTTATTATGATGGAGTTGAATTAGTACAGTGACTGCTATATGGTGTATCCATGTTTATTATGATGGAGTTGAATTAGTACAGTGACTGCTATATGTTGTATCCATGTTTATTATGATGGAGTTGAATTAGTACAGTGACTGCTATATGGTGTATTGATATGTTTATTATGGGAGTTGAATTAGTACAGTGACTGCTATATGTTGTATCCATATGTTTATTATGGGAGTTGAATTAGTACAGTGACTGCTATATGTTGTATCCATATGTTTATTATGGGAGTTGAATTAGTACAGTGACTGCTATATGTTGTATCCATATGTTTATTATGGGAGTTGAATTAGTACAGTGACTGCTATATGTTGTATCCATATGTTTATTATGGGAGTTGAATTAGTACAGTGACTGCTATATGTTGTATCCATATGTTTATTATGATAGAGTTGAATTAGTACAGTGACTGCTATATGTTGTATCCATGTTTATTATGATGGAGTTGAATTAGTACAGTGACTGCTATATGTTGTATCCATATGTTTATTATGGGAGTTGAATTAGTACAGTGACTGCTATATGGTGTATTGATATGTTTATTATGGGAGTTGAATTAGTACAGTGACTGCTATATGTTGTATCCATGTTTATTATGATGGAGTTGAATTAGTACAGTGACTGCTATATGTTGTATCCATATGTTTATTATGGGAGTTGAATTAGTACAGTGACTGCTATATGGTGGATCCATATGTTTATTTTGGGAGTTGAATTAGTACAATGACTGATATATAGTGTACAAGTATTTAAGAAGAGACATAAGTAATCAATTTCATATCAACTTTGGAGACATTCACACTTATTTTCTTCCTGTTCCAAATCTTTTATGATGTACTTACATATTAATGAGAGTAAAATTATTGGGGGTGGGTTGATTAGAAGTTATAACAAATCTATAAAACAGTTTCAGTGATATCGCTATGATGTCTGTAGTGTAGCAGTTTATAAGTGTCTTAATCTGGGGCATCATCCTACAGACATGGAGCATCATGTCTCACACAGTCGCATTATACATACACCAGGCTGACCAGTCCTAACTGTAATGACTTAATGTATACCACAGTCACATTATACTGACACCAGGCTGACCACTCCTAACACTAATGTCCTAATGCATACCACACAGTCACATTATACTGACACCAGGCTGACCATTCCTAACACTAATGTCTTCATTCATACCACCCAGTCACATTAGCCTGACACCAGGCCGTCCAGTCCTAACACTAATGTCTTAATGCATACCACCTAGTCACATTATGCTGACAGCAGGCTGACCAGTTCTAACACTAATGTCCTAATGCATACCACACAGTCACATTATACTGACAGCAGACTGACCAGTCCTAACACTAATGTCTTAATGTATACCACCCAGTCACATTATACTGACAGCAGGCTGACCAGTCGTAACACTAATGTCTTAATGCATACCACCCAGTCACATTATAAAGAGACACCAGGCCGACCAGTCGTAACACTAATGTCTTAATGCATACCACCTAATCACATTATACTGACACCAGGCCGACCAGTCCTAACACTAATGTCTTAATGCATACCACCCAGTCACATCATACTGACAGCAGAGTGACCAGTCGTAACACTAATGTCTTAATATATACCACCCAGTCACATTATACTGACACCAGGCTGACCAGTCCTAACACTAATGTCTTAATGCATACCACACAGTCACATTATACTGACAGCAGGCTGACCAGTCCTAACACTAATGTCTTATTGCATACCACACAGTCACATTATACTGACACCAGACTGACCAGTCCTAACACTAATGTCTTATGCATACCACCCAGTCACATACTGACACCAGACTGACCAGTCCTAACACTAATGTCTTAATTCATACCACCTAGTGAATCAGCTGTTAGTACCATATGTTTGTTATGAAAGTTGAATTAGTACTGAGACTGCTATATAGTATACAAGTATATAAGAAGAGACATAAGTAATCAATTTCATTTCAACTTTGGAGACATTCACACTTATTTTCTTCCTGTTGTAAATCTGAAGATCTGTTTTGTGATGTACTTAAATATTAATGGAACTAAAAGTATTGGGGGTGGGGTGATCAGGTGTTATAAAAAAATCTTTAAAACAATTTCAGTGATGTCACTATGACATCTGCAGTGTAGCAGTTTATAAGTGTCTTGCTCTGGGACATCATGCTGCAGACATGTAGCATCATGTCGCACACAGTCACATTATACTGACACCAGGCCAACCAGTCATAACACTAAGGTCTTAATGCATCCACCCAGTCACATTATACTGACACCATGCTGACCAGTCCTAACACTAAAGTCTTAATGCATACCACCCAGTCACATTATACTGACACCAGACTGACCAGTCCTAACACTAATATCTTAATGTATACCACCCAGTCACATTATACTGACACCAGACCGACCAGTCCTAACAGTAATATCTTAATACATACCACCCAGTCACATTATACAGACACCAGGCTGACCAGTCCCAACACTAATGTCTTAATGCATACCACCTAGTCACATTATACAGACACCAGGCCAACCAGTCCTAACAATAATGTCTTAATGCATACCACACAGTCACATTATACTGACAGCAGGCTGACCAGTCCTAACACTAATGTCTTAATGCATACCACACAGTCACATTATACTGACAGCAGGCTGACCAGTCCTAACACTAATGTCTTAATGCATACCACACAGTCACATTATACTGACACCAGACTGACCAGTCCTAACACTAATGTCTTATGCATACCACCCAGTCACATACTGACACCAGACTGACCAGTCCTAACACTAATGTCTTAATTCATACCACCTAGTGAATCAGCTGTTAGTACCATATGTTTGTTATGAAAGTTGAATTAGTACTGAGACTGCTATATAGTATACAAGTATATAAGAAGAGACATAAGTAATCAATTTCATTTCAACTTTGGAGACATTCACACTTATTTTCTTCCTGTTGTAAATCTGAAGATCTGTTTTGTGATGTACTTAAATATTAATGGAACTAAAAGTATTGGGGGTGGGGTGATCAGGTATTATAAAAAAATCTTTAAAACAATTTCAGTCATGTCACTATGACATCTGCAGTGTAGCAGTTTATAAGTGTCTTGCTCTGGGACATCATGCTGCAGACATGTAGCATCATGTCGCACCCAGTCACATTATACAGACACCAGGCCAACCAGTCCTAACACTAATGTCTTAATGCATACCACCCAGTCACATTATACTGACACCAGGCTGACCAGTCCGAACACTAATGTCTTAATGCATACCACCCAGTCACATTATACTGACACCAGGCCAACCAGTCCTAACACTAATGTCTTAATGCATACCACACAGTCACATTATACTGACAGCAGGCCAACCAGTCCTAACACTAATGTCTTAATGCATACCACACAGTCACATTATACAGACACCAGGCCAACCAGTCCTAACACTAATGTCTTAATGCATACCACACAGTCACATTATACTGACACCAGGCCGACCAGTCCTAACACTAATGTCTTAATGCATACCACACAGTCACATTATACTGACCCTAGGCGGACCAGTCCTAATGACTTAATGCATGCCACACAGTCACATTATACTGACACCAGGCCGACCAGTCCTAACACTAATGTCTTAATGCATACCACACAGTCACATTATACTGACACCAGACTGACCAGTCCTAACACTAATGTCTTAATGCATACCACACAGTCACATTATACTGACACCAGGCCAACCAGTCATAACACTAAGGTCTTAATGCATCCACCCAGTCACATTATACTGACACCATGCTGACCAGTCCTAACACTAAAGTCTTAATGCATACCACCCAGTCACATTATACTGACACCAGGCCGACCAGTCCTAACACTAATGTCTTAATGCATACCACACAGTCACATTATACTGACACCAGGCCGACCAGTCCTAACACTAATGTCTTAATGCATACCACACAGTCACATTATACTGACACCAGGCCGACCAGTCCTAACACTAATGTCTTAATACATACCACACAGTCACATTATACTGACACCAGACTGACCAGTCCTAACACTAATGTCTTAATGCATACCACACAGTCACATTATACTGACACCAGGCCAACCAGTCATAACACTAAGGTCTTAATGCATCCACCCAGTCACATTATACTGACACCATGCTGACCAGTCCTAACACTAAAGTCTTAATGCATACCACCCAGTCACATTATACTGACACCAGACTGACCAGTCCTAACACTAATGTCTTAATGTATACCACCCAGTCACATTATACTGACACCAGACCGACCAGTCCTAACACTAATATCTTAATACATACCACCCAGTCACATTATACTGACACCAGACTGACCAGTCCTAACACTAATATCTTAATACATACCACCCAGTCACATTATACTGACACCAGGCTGACCAGTCCCAACACTAATGTCTTAATGCATACCACCTAGTCACATTATACTGACAGCAGGCCAACCAGTCCTAACACTAATGTCTTAATACATACCACACAGTCACATTTTACTGACACCAGGCCAACCAGTCCTAACACTAATGTCTTAATGCATACCACACAGTCACATTATACTGACACCAGGCCGACCAGTCCTAACACTAATGTCTTAATGCATATCACACAGTCACATTATACTGACACCAGGCCGACCAGTCCTAACACTAATGTCTTAATGCATACCACCTAGTGAATCAGCTGTTAGTACCATTTGTTTAAGTTTTAGGTATGTCATGGTTGGGATTCGAACCCACAACTTCCTGCATCTGTAACTGACACTCTAACTACTAGGCCACCAGAGTAGCCCATTTGTTTGGACTGTTCAATAAAAATAGAAAGTGCTTATTATTTTGGACTGTAATATTAATTAATATTCAGAACCAGTACATTTATGGTTTTGTAATTTATATAGAACTTTTCATTCGCCTAGGACTTTCATAGATCTTTATAAAGACTTTGAATTTGCTTCATAATAGTGTAAGTTGTTCTCACATTTTCATTTATAACTTTGATAATTAATTTCTTTATTGGATTTTACAAAATGGGTTTATTTGGTCTTTTTTTCTGTTACTTGTGACCATATAGTTTTAACACCCAGGTTCAGAGAGTTGAAAGATATTGAGTGTAATGTGAAGGCCTATTGCAGGATATATTCTGATTCAAGAAAATTAGATTTGCTTGTTATTAAATTTACAGTTAAACATGCTAATTTTATTGCCAGTAAAGACCAATAAAAAGATAATACTTCCTGCCTCTGTCATTGGTAAAATTAATAACTACTCTAAAGGTAAAGAGCATTATGTTCTAATTAATATCAAGAAATATACTGTAAAATTCTAATCAAATTTAATGGCTTAAATGCAGCATTTTTCTACCTTTTAAAAATGTTAATTAATTTAATTATTTAAAGGAAGAATCTACTGCCTCTTTATATGTTTGAACCCATTACATTCCTGCATCCGAGATGGATCCTCAAGCCAGTAGGCCACCAGAGTGGTTCAGAGCAAAGGTCAAACAAAATCTTTTTCATCTTACAAGAGTTAGTAAAGATATTTTTGTCAAGAATTGGATTTTAATTACAAATATTTGGAAAAGATTTGGCTTTGATTTAATGTAGTCTGGTAAAGAAACAAAGCTATCTTGATACAGAAACAAAGCTTGCTTGATACAGAAACAAAGCTAGCTTGATACAGAAACAAAGCTAGCTTGATAAAGAAACAAAGCTATCTTGATACAGAAACAAAGCTAGCTTGATACAGAAACAAAGCTTGCTTGATACAGAAACAAAGCTAGCTTGATACAGAAACAAAGCTATCTTGATACAGAAACAAAGCTAGCTTGGTAAAGAAACAAAGCAAACAATCTGTCTTATAAAATTATAAATGTATGGCTGGAGGAGTTTGGAATATTAAACCAATTTTGTTGTCTGCTCCATGCATGCTTTCTCCCCAGACTAAATATGACCACAGTGAACTGAGATGGTACCAATGCTATGGAAAGTTGTTCTAATTTGTACAGCTTACTTCTAGAATATATATATATATATATATATATATATATATATATATGGGGGATAGCGGGGTGCACCAAATTAACTGAATTTATATACTAGAAACATCTTGATACGCTGAAAATTTGATACAATGAAAGGCTGATACAATAGAAAGTTCAAGGCCAAACAGGGTCTAAAACTCCAGAAAAGTTTCAAAATGTGAAACTCAAACATAATCTATGACTTTTTGATGTTTTACCCCACACCAAATATGACTTCATGGAGTTTTTCAAAATTCATGATTGAAATTCATGAATAACAGGACTGGGCATTAGGATAGGGCACTATGTGACTGGATGGATATAAGTAATATGACAAAAAGGATTGGGCATTAGGACAGGTCACTATGTGACTTGATGGATATAGTGAACATGACAAAAAGGACTGGGCATTAGGATAGGGCACTTATAATGTGACTTGATATAAAGTAATATGACAAAAATGACAAAAAAGATTGGGCATTAGGACAGGGCACTATACAATTTGATGGCAATACCTAGAAAACACTGCATGACCTCTTCATGGATATGGCAAAAGCATCATGGATTAATATACATCATTTTTTAGTGTAATGCAACAGTAATAACTTCTTCTGCAAATGGTATGTAACATTTGCTTACCTACTTTCCTCAACCAGTTCTCATTGCAGTAAGATTCAGTGACTCAAAACACATATGGCCCACTTCCCCACTTCCCTCAGTAACCAGCTGCAAAAGATATTTTCCAATCCTTAATCACCAAGAAATAAAACGAGATCAAAACAAAAACCCGGTTTCTCTTCCACCACCACCCCCACTAACCATAACAGATAATGTCATTATGTGACACTGGTACTTGACAGAAGGCAGGAAAAACATCAACAAAGTTTATATCATCAAATTCTGAAGTAATGTGACAGACAAAATCCCTAATTTTTAAAGTCTATATTTTCATTAGTTCATTCGATATGTTGGCGTACAAAAATTTTAAGCTTCACAAAAGATAGGATAGTCTAGACTGAAATATTTGACCAAAAGCAAATGCAAGAGGGCCATGAGGGCCTGAACATATTCACCTGAATCATGCATGCCTAATGCAAGAGCAGATGACCAAGAAATCTAGGTTAATGAGATGCTTTGTGGAAATTTCTTCCAATGCTGTTGACTGCATATGTTGTGAAAACAACAGTTTTAAGTTTTCTCTATTTTTAGTATCTTTCTCTATTTTTAGTATCTGCATATATATTTGATAGCACACAGCACCATTTATCTAAAACTGAAAGGTTTCAATGGCAGAAAATTTTCTTTCGAAATTTGTAAAATTATGTAAAGTGGTTTTGTTTAAGATACATTATTTTATATACTTTTCTTCAACTGTGATCACATTTAATGGCAGATTGGCATAATTTGTATTAAAAAATTTGACTGGCCTTCAAATTATTATGTTTTCAGTCAAATTTAGTTAAATTCTGTTCAGTGTGTTGTTTTATTTTAATACAATTTATCTGCTTTTAGTAACAGCAGCCATATTTGATAGAGAATCTGCATCATTTATACAAGCGTCATGCCCAAATCCTTTCTATGAACCCAAATTTAAGGATAAATTCTATTCAATGGTTTCTGTAAAGCAGAAATTTGTATAGTGAACAAGCATCATACTTTATTTTAAAATCAATTCTTTCATTGTGTTTGAAGAATATGGCTCCAAAGTTTGAATTTAGTTTAAAATAAATAAATATTACATTACAGAGTTTTCTTCACCTTTGGGGTATTTCTTAACCAAGACATATGTGACTACTTTAATTCTAATTTTATGCTAGAGTGAACATCTTATGCTAGTGACCATTTTATGATAGATTAAATATTTTATGCTAAAATGACCACTTTATGCTAGAATGACCACTTTATGCTAGAATGACCATTTGTTGCTAGAATGACCATTTTATGCTAGACCATTTTATGTATACTCACCATTTTATGCTAGACTATTTTATGTATACTGACCATTTTATGCTAGACCATTTTATGTATACTGACCATTTTATGCTAGACCATTTTATGCTAGAGTGACCATTTTATGCTAGAGTGACCATTTTATGCTAGAATTACTTTTTATGCTAGACTGACCATTTTATGCTAGACCATTTTATGCTAGTTAACATTTTATTCCTGACCATTTTATGCTAGAATTACATTTTTATGCTATACCTTTTATGCTAGAGTGACCATTTTCTGCTAGAATGGCCATTTGTTACGGCTATTGGATTTAAATAATTTATTTTTATTAATTATTAAGTCCAAATTTGTCATTTAGGTTTTATTATTCATTAAATGGGAAATTTTTCTGGAAAATTCAGTTTGACCTGGACTTTACTGGTAAACAGGTTGACCTTGGCTTGGACACTTCTTATCTGACCTTGTTTTGGACATTGTCAACAGGTCTTCAATTCTATTGGTTAATTTCAAGGACAACATTTTATTAGTGGCTGATTTTTCCTTCTGGTTCATTCTATTATTACGTGACTAGGTGAAGGTAAACACTTCCTCTGACCTTCTATCAATTTCTAGAAAAGAGCGTGATCACTTGTTTACTTCAGAATTACAATATATATAGCTGTATTTTAGAAGCTGACATTAGTAGAATCTTTGGGCTGTAAGTTATTAGTTGTGTATTTTCATGTTTGAGTGTTATATTGTTCTGGACTTTATGTCAATTCGTTGGAAAAGAAGAATTATTCTAATTATCTGGAAAAGGACATATGTTTCATAACTTCATCTGGATGATATTAAATCGAGAACTGTATCACGTGACATTGTCAGCCATTTTGGATTACATCGTCAAGATTCGAACCTGGAACTATTAGAACATTTATTTATCAGGACTTGAAATTCCATTAGTGGATTATTTTGTGAATTCTATATTTGTTGGATTTGATTTCTCTAAAACAGTAAGTTTATTTATTTTATGAAAATAATTATACTTAATAAAATCATTGTTAAAGTTTTACAAGCTTGTTAGTTTTCACTCTTTCTGTGTTGCTGCTTATACGAGCCTAAGCACGTAACACATTTTATGATAGTATGACCATTTTATGATAGATTTACTTTTCATCCTAGACCATTGTATGCTAAATCCTTTTGTACTAGTGACCATTTTGTGTTAGAATGACCATTTGATGCTAAAGTGAACATTTTATACAATAATTACCACATTATCCTAGTGTGACTATTTTCTGTTAGCGACTACTTATGCAATAATTACCATTTTATGCTAGATTGATCATTTCTTGCTAGTGATCATTTCTTGCTAGTGATCATTTTATGCTAGATTGATCATTTCTGGCTGGTGATCATTATGCTAGATTGATCATTTCTGGCTAGTGATCATTTTATGCTAGAGGGATCATTTCTTGCTGGTGATCATTTTATGTTAGATTGATCATTTCTGGCTAGTGATCATTTTATGCTAGATTGATCATTTCTTGCTAGTGATCATTTCTTGCTAGTGATCATTTTATGCTTGATTGATCATTTCTTGCTATTGATCATTTTTTGCTAGATTGATCATTTCTTGCTAGTGATCATTATGTTCAATAATTACCATTTTATGTTATTGCGACCATTTCTTTGATAGAGTGATCAGTTATGCAATAATAACTATTTTATGCTAGAGTGACCTTTTTTTTAATAGTGACCACTTTATGCTAGAGTTACCTTTTTTTTGCTAGTGACTATTTTATGCTAGATTGACAATTTTATGTTAGACTTTTAGCTTGAAAAATACTCCTGAGATTTAGTATTACAGATTTTTTCCCAGAGATGCCATCCTCATGCACAAATGATTCAAACACACCATATCACTAATTATAATTTATCTCATATTCATGTGACAAACATATATAATTGCTTTTGACCATACTAAATCCTTCCAAAACAAATACAACAAAAACAAACAACAATGAAAAAAATCTAAAGGTACAAAATTAAATATTAGTCTTTAAATGCACTAAAAAAATGATTGTAAAAATATTGATACATTGCTATTCTAGACATGGTATCTAAAAAAAGTTTTCATGGCAATAATAGAATTCCTATTTTAAAGTTGGGTGAAGGAATCACCTTCCATATGACTGTCCTACAGTACAAATGTCTAATTTTCATGCAAAAGAATTATTTAATTAATTTATTACCTGTCTCCATTTCATCACTATGCACTCAAAAGTTCCAGGTATTGTATTAATAATAAGTGACACTTTACCAGTTACTACCATCATTGCATATAATTAGAAACTCATTTCTATGGTTTTATATATTCCCCGTTTAATTTACCTGTATTCCAGTTTACTCATATTCCCCTTTTATTTTACCTGTATTCTCCTCTTAGTTTATCTGTATTCCCATTTCAGTTTACCCATATTCCCTTTTAGTTTACTTGCATTCACATTTCAGTTTACCTATATCCTCCTTTTAGTGTACCTGTATTCCAGTTTAACCATGTCCCCCTTTTAGTTTACCTGTATTCCAGTTTAACCATATTCCCCTTTGAATTTACCTGTATTCCAGTTAACCCATATTCCCCTTTTAATTTGCATGTATTCCAGTTTACCCATATTCCCCTTTTAATTTACCTGTGTTCCAGTTTACCCATATTCCCCTTTTAGTTTACCTGTATTTTCTTTTCAGTTTACCCATATTCCCCTTTTAGTTTACCTGTATTCCCATTTCAGTTTACCTGTATTCCCATTTCAGTTTACATGTATTCCCATTCCAGTTTACCCATATTTAGTTTACCTGTATTCCCCTTTTAGTTTACTGTATTCCCATTTCAGTTTACCCATATTCTGCTTTTAATTTACCTGTATTCCCATTCCAGTATCTACTCCAGAAACTTCAAAAAGTGTAAAGCACAACTGCTCAGATCATCTTTAGAGTACCATGTTCATAGCACATCTCCCTGCTGCTGAGTACCCTACACTGGCTATCCATTCCATCCAGAATCAAACACAACTTTTATTCTCTGTGCTACATTTCACTGATGGACTCCAGTCCAACATACCTATCTGGCCTCACCCATGTGTACACACCAGCAAGATACTTAAGCTCCTCTGCTGACAATCGTATACTCATTATTCCCACTATGAAAACAAAGTCATATGGACAATGTTCTTTTGCATACCAGGGCCCAGCAATGTGGAATGAATTGCCCATTGAAATTATACACAAAGATAAAGTGATCCCTTTCAAGAGTGCTTTTAAAACTCACCCTTTTGTACTGCAAGAACAAACTTAAAGACCTATTAATCTTTCCTACATTAAATATTTTCAGCATCTTTTATGTTTTCTAATTTCATGGTGTTTGTTTTGTTTTTTATTTGCTGTACTCATATCATTATATATGTTGTAAAGTGCTTAGAACTTCTAAAGATTAGGTGCTATACAAAGTCCTAATTATTATTATTATTATTATTATTATTATTACCCATAAACCCCTTTTAGTTTACCTGTATTCCCATTTCAGTTTACCTGTATTCCCATTTCAGTTTACCTATATTTCCATTTCAGTTTATCTGTATTCCCATTTTGGTTTACCTGTATTCCCATTTTGGTTTACCCATATTCCCATTTCAGTTTACCTGTATTCCCATTTCAGTTTACCCATATTCTGCTTTTAGTTTACCTGTATTCCCATTTCAGTTTACATGTATTCCCATTTCAGTTTACATGTATTTCCATTTCAGTTTACCCATATTCCCATTTCAGTTTACCTGTATTTCCTTTTTTACAGCACTAACTTGGTAAATTTCAAATACACTGACACCTTTTTTCCAGCACTAACATGATGAATTCCAAATAAACTGACACCTGAATCTGACATAGTGACATCTTGGAGTTATATTGACAATGATGCTGGAGTATTGTGAGTACAAGCAAGATAAAAATACTTGCACATCAATTTATATAATATTCCTTTAAATAATGCTTTCCTTGTTAATGAAAAAGTTAGTTTAAAAAGACTCCAATATTGTAGAATATATGCCCATCTTCAGTATTGTGTTCTACTAGAGCTTTCCATCTGACTGCACAGAGTCCCAGAATGTGACATGTGTTGTGTTCCATCTCATGTGTCAACTCTTGGAGTCTTCCAATTTGCACCAGAGTTCTAATGTTCCAGGTGGTGATGGCAACACTGTCTCTCACTCTGATTTTATACAAAGTACCTATAGTACACTTGTCACTTCCATCCTTGTTGACCCGGGCGATGACCAATCCAGTATGGTAAGTTCCAATTTGTCCAGCATTATCAGTGTGTCCTAGGCAAAAGTCATCTGGCAGAGCCCATCCCTCTCCAGACCAAGGAGTTGCCAGAAGGGGATGTAGTACTGGTACATTGTCCAGCTACCTTGGGGTCTCCAAGATAAATTTTCTGTTAGGGTTTACTCCCTTAGTCTTTGGCTAACTAAAGCTGACCTGCAAGGCAGCAGGAGACTTGTATACGGGTGCATCCATTTCCTGAGCAGATAAAGCATCTGCCAATGCCCGTACTTGAACTTGAATTCATTAAGACATTTCACTAATAGGACTTTTGTAATTTAATTCATTGATTATTCTTGGATTACTTTTGAATTTGATTCTTTAAACTGTAAGTTCCTTTTTCCATTTGTTATAATCTTTTTCCAGGGAAATAAATTGTTTGTTAAATTTTTACAAAGCTTGTTCTTTTCACTTGTTCTACTGATTATTAGAGCCTAAGCATGCTACAATACATATACATATGTAATCTGCTGTGTAGGTGAAATATGTTCAGTCCTATCGGGATAATATGTAACAAATGAAAGAATGTACAAACACATGACAGTACAATCATCTGAATGATCAGATCAAATTTTATTATCACTTGGAAACTTTTCTGTTATTTAACATTTTATATTTGTACTTTATTATCAATAGGACAGTTAACAAGTACTATTCATACTTTGCTATCAATAGGATAGTTAACAAGTACTATTTATACTTTGCTATCAATAGGACAGTTAACTTTTATTATTTGTACTTTGCTGTCAAGGGGATAGTTAACTTTTACTACTGGTACTTTCCACTCTAAATTCATTATCTAAGTAAAATGGGTGTTTAGAAGGGTGTTTTTGATCAACAAAATTATATACTCTCTGATCAAGTACCTAACCAATAGAAACTCCTATTATACCAAAAGAAAGCAGAAACATGCAGGAAAAGATTAAAATGCATGAATAATGAAAACATATATGGACACAAATAAATGCAACAAAAGCCTGGACTTGTACCATGCCATACCTACAGTGTGTATGGTAGTATCTGTAAGGCCTGGACTTGTACCATGCCATACCTACAGTGTGTATGGTAGTATCTGTAAAGCCTTTACTTGTACCATGCCATACCTACAGTGTATATGGTAGTATCTGTAAGGCCTGGACTTGTACCATGCCATACCTACAGTGTGTATGGTAGTATCTGTAAGGCCTGGACTTGTACCATGCCATACCTACAGTGTGTATGGTAGCATCTGTAAGGCCTGGACTTGTACCATGCCATACCTACATGGGTATGGTAGCATCTGTAAGGCCTGGACTTGTGATTTGTTTTATCTGGTGTGTGTAGTACATGTCATGGTCATGTACAAGTCCTGGACTTGTAATGTTTGGTCACATCTGGTACAAGTCTTCAACTTATATTTGGTTATACCTTTGTGTGTATAGTGGCGTGTCATGGTTATTAAAATGACCTAATCTTGTGTAACTTGTCATATTTGGTATGTGTATGTAGTAGTATGACATTGCATTCTGTAAGTTCTTTACTTGTATCTGGTCATATCTGGAGCCTGTAGTAACATGCAGGTGTTATTTGTAAGACCTGGACTTGTCACCTGTCATATTTGGTGTCTAGGCATATCTGAGTGTGTTGTACCATTTCATGGTCAATTGTGAGTCCTGGAATGGTAACTTGTCATTACTGGAGTGTGTTGTAGCACACTATGTATAGAATCAGTGGACTTGTATCTAGTCACATCTGGAATTTGTAATACCATGCCAAGGTTATAAGAAACAAAACCCTAATTATCCCCAATGCATTGGTTTGCACTATAAAACTGGAAGCAGTTTCAGGAAAGTAACTGGATCCTTATGAATGCCAACTGTTGTAGAAACACTACATACAAATTTATTTTATTGAGCAAGTGCTCTGACTAATATTGTATCAGGACATAAAACCTTCAACTCTGCCTCACAATACTCTATCTCTAATGATGCTATGTTGAAGGGAAAAAATAAAGGACAAACACCTCAAAAAAGAGAACTAATTGAACCTTTTTACTGCCAGAGGTTGAATACATCAGCCCACAATCTATAGCAAAATACACTATTATGAATTCCCACTCATAATGAACAGCAACCAATGATGCTATAAACAATGTCCCTGTTATAAGTATGACTTGCTTAAAGAGTTAACTTCTTTTATGGATGTTGAAAAATCTCTACTTTGGTAGCTCATAAACTCTTCCAGCATGGTCATACTGAATAGGGCATGTATTAAAATTAAAATTCAATGCATGGTCATACTGAATAGGGCATGTATTAAATTAAAATTCAATGACAAGTTCATGGTCATACTGAATAGGGCATGTATTAAATTAAAATTCAATGACAAGTTCATGGTCATACTGAATAGGGCACATATTAAATTAAAATTCAATGCATGGTCATACTGAATAGGGCACGTATTAAATTAAAATTCAATGACAAGTTCATGGTCATACTGAATAGGGCACATATTAAATTAAAATTCAATGTATGGTCATACTGAATAGGGCATGTATTAAATAAAAATTCAATGCATGGTCATACTGAATAGGGCACGTATTAAATTAAAATTCAATGCATGGTCATACTGAATAGGGCATGTATTAAATTAAAATTCAATGCATAGTCATACTGAATAGGGCACGTATTAAATTAAAATTCAATGCATGGTCATACTGAATAGGGCATGTATTAAATTAAAATTCAATGCATGGTCATACTGAATAGGGCACATATTAAATTAAAATTCAATGCATGGTCATACTGAATAGGGCATGTATTAAATTAAAATTCAATGCATGGTCATACTGCATAGGGCACATATTAAATTAAAATTCAATACATCGTCATACTAAATAGGGATTGTATTAAATTAAAATTCAATACATGGTCATACTGAATAGGGCACGTATTAAATTAAAATTCAATGCATGGTCATACTGAATAGGGCACATATTAAATTAAAATTCAATGCATGGTCATACTGAATAGGGCATGTATTAAATTAAAATTCAATGACATGTTCATGGTCATACTGAATAGGGCATGTATTAAATTAAAATTCAATGCATGGTCATACTGAATAGGGCATGTATTAAATTCAAATTCAATGACAAGTTCATGGTCATACTGAATAGGGCACATATTAAATTAAAATTCAATGCATGGTCATACTGAATAGGGCACGTATTAAATTAAAATTCAATGCATGTCATACTGAATAGGGCATGTATTAAATTAAAATTCAATGACATGTTCATGGTCATACTGAATAGGGCATGTATTAAATTAAAATTCAATGACAAGTTCATGGTCATACTGAATTGGGCATGTATTAAATTAAAATTCAATAACAAGTTCATGGTCATACTGAATAGGGCACGTATTAAATTAAAATTCAATGCATGGTCATACTGAATAGGGCACGTATTAAATTAAAATTCAATGACAAGTTCATGGTCATACTGAATAGGGCATGTATTAAATTAAAATTCAATGCATGGTCATGCTGAATAGGGCATGCATTAAATTAAAATTCAATGCATAGTCATACTGAATAGGGCATATATTAAATTAAAATTCAATGACAAGTTCATGGTCATACTGAATAGGGCATGTATTAAATTAAAATTCAATGACAAGTTCATGGTCATACTGAATAGGGCACGTATTAAATTAAAATTCAATGCATGGTCATACTGAATAGGGCATGTATTAAATTAAAATTCAATGCATGGTCATACTGAATAGGGCATGTATTAAATTAAAATTCAATGCATGGTCATACTGAATAGGGCACATATTAAATTAAAATTCAATGCATGGTCATACTGAATAGGGCATGTATTAAATTAAAATTCAATGCATGGTCATACTGAATAGGGCACGTATTAAATTAAAATTCAATGCATGGTCATACTGAATAGGGCACGTATTAAATTAAAATTCAATGCATGGTCATACTGAATAGGGCATGTATTAAATTAAAATTCAATGCATGGTCATACTGAATAGGGCATGTATTAAATTAAAATTCAATGACAAGTTCATGGTCATACTGAATAGGGCATGTATTAAATTAAAATTCAATGCATGGTCATATTGAATAGGGCACGTATTAAATTAAAACTCAATGCATGTCATGCTGAATAGGGCATGAATTAAATTAAAATTCAATGCATGGTCATACTGAATAGGGCATGTATTAAATTAAAATTCAATGACAAGTTCATGGTCATACTGAATAGGGCACGTATTAAATTAAAATTCAATGCATGTCCTACTGAATAGGGCATGTATTAAATTAAAATTCAATGCATGGTCATACCGAATAGGGCATGTATTAAATTAAAATTCAATGAAAAGTTCATGGTCATACTGAATAGGGCACGTATTAAATTAAAATTCAATGCATGTCATACTGAATAGGGCATGTATTAAATTAAAATTCAATGACAAGTTCATGGTCATACTGAATAGGGGAAGTATTAAATTAAAATTCAATGCATGGTCATACTGAATAGGGCATGTATTAAATTAAAATTTAATGACATGTTCATGGTCATACTGAATAGGGCACATATTAAATTAAAATTCAATGCATGTCATACTGAATAGGGCACGTATTAAATTAAAATTCAATGCATGGTCATACTGAATAGGGCATGTATTAAATTAAAATTCAATGACAAGTTCATGGTCATACTGAATAGGGCACGTATTAAATTAAAATTCAATGCATGTCATACTGAATAGGGCATGTATTAAATTAAAAATCAATGACAAGTTCATGGTCATACTGAAAAGGGCATGTATTAAATTAAAATTCAACACATGGTCATACTGAATAGGGCACGTATTAAATTAAAATTCAATGCATGGTCATACTGAAAAGGGCACGTATTAAATTAAAATTCATTGCATGTCATACTGAATAGGGCATGTATTAAATTAAAATTCAATGACAAGATCATGGTCATACTGAATAGGGCATGTATTAAATTAAAATTCAATGCATGGTCATACTGAATAGGGCATGTATTAAATTAAAATTCAATGACAATTTCATGGTCATACTGAATAGGGCACATATTAAATTAAAATTCAATGAATGTCATACTGAATAGGGCATGTATTAAATTAAAATTCAATGACATGTTCATGGTCATACTGAATAGGGCATGTTTTAAATTAAAATTCAATGACAAGTTCATGGTCATACTGAATAGGGCATGTATTAAATTAAAATTCAATGCATGGTCATACTGAATAGGGCACATATTAAATTAAAATTCAATGACAAGTTCATGGTCATACTGAATAGGGCATGTATTAAATTAAAATTCAATGCATGGTCATACTGAAAAGGGCATGCATTAAATTAAAATTCAATGCATAGTCATACTGAATAGGGCATGTATTAAATTAAAATTCAATGACAAGTTCATGGTCATACTGAATAGGGCATGTATTAAATTAAAATTCAATGACAAGTTCATGGTCATACTGCATAGGGCATGTATTAAATTAAAATTCAATAACAAGTTCATGGTCATACTGAATAGGGCACGTATTAAATTAAAATTCAATGCATGGTCATACTGAATAGGGCACGTATTAAATTAAAATTCAATGACAAGTTCATGGTCATACTGAATAGGGCATGTATTAAATTAAAATTCAATGCATGGTCATGCTGAATAGGGCACGCATTAAATTAAAATTCAATGCATAGTCATACTGAATAGGGCATGTATTAAATTAAAATTCAATGACAAGTTCATGGTCATACTGAATAGGGCATGTATTAAATTAAAATTCAATGACAAGTTCATGGTCATACTGAATAGGGCACGTATTAAATTAAAATTCAATGCATGGTCATACTGAATAGGGCATGTATTAAATTAAAATTCAATGCATGGTCATACTGAATAGGGCATGTATTAAATTAAAATTCAATGCATGGTCATACTGAATAGGGCACATATTAAATTAAAATTCAATGCATGGTCATACTGAATAGGGCATGTATTAAATTAAAATTCAATGCATGGTCATACTGAATAGGGCACGTATTAAATTAAAATTCAATGCATGGTCATACTGAATAGGGCACGTATTAAATTAAAATTCAATGCATGGTCATACTGAATAGGGCATGTATTAAATTAAAATTCAATGCATGGTCATACTGAATAGGGCATGTATTAAATTAAAATTCAATGACAAGTTCATGGTCATACTGAATAGGGCATGTATTAAATTAAAATTCAATGCATGGTCATATTGAATAGGGCACGTATTAAATTAAAATTCAATGCATGTCATGCTGAATAGGGCATGAATTAAATTAAAATTCAATGCATGGTCATACTGAATAGGGCATGTATTAAATTAAAATTCAATGACAAGTTCATGGTCATACTGAATAGGGCACGTATTAAATTAAAATTCAATGCATGTCCTACTGAATAGGGCATGTATTAAATTAAAATTCAATGCATGGTCATACCGAATAGGGCATGTATTAAATTAAAATTCAATGAAAAGTTCATGGTCATACTGAATAGGGCACGTATTAAATTAAAATTCAATGCATGTCATACTGAATAGGGCATGTATTAAATTAAAATTCAATGACAAGTTCATGGTCATACTGAATAGGGCATGTATTAAATTAAAATTCAATGCATGGTCATATTGAATAGGGCACGTATTAAATTAAAATTCAATGCATGTCATGCTGAATAGGGCATGAATTAAATTAAAATTCAATGCATGGTCATACTGAATAGGGCATGTATTAAATTAAAATTCAATGACAAGTTCATGGTCATACTGAATAGGGCACGTATTAAATTAAAATTCAATGCATGTCCTACTGAATAGGGCATGTATTAAATTAAAATTCAATGCATGGTCATACCGAATAGGGCATGTATTAAATTAAAATTCAATGAAAAGTTCATGGTCATACTGAATAGGGCACGTATTAAATTAAAATTCAATGCATGTCATACTGAATAGGGCATGTATTAAATTAAAATTCAATGACAAGTTCATGGTCATACTGAATAGGGCAAGTATTAAATTAAAATTCAATGCATGGTCATACTGAATAGGGCATGTATTAAATTAAAATTTAATGACATGTTCATGGTCATACTGAATAGGGCACATATTAAATTAAAATTCAATGCATGTCATACTGAATAGGGCACGTATTAAATTAAAATTCAATGCATGGTCATACTGAATAGGGCATGTATTAAATTAAAATTCAATGACAAGTTCATGGTCATACTGAATAGGGCACGTATTAAATTAAAATTCAATGCATGTCATACTGAATAGGGCATGTATTAATTTAAAAATCAATGACAAGTTCATGGTCATACTGAAAAGGGCATGTATTAAATTAAAATTCAACACATGGTCATACTGAATAGGGCACGTATTAAATTAAAATTCAATGCATGGTCATACTGAAAAGGGCACGTATTAAATTAAAATTCATTGCATGTCATACTGAATAGGGCATGTATTAAATTAAAATTCAATGACAAGATCATGGTCATACTGAATAGGGCACATATTAAATTAAAATTCAATGAATGTCATACTGAATAGGGCATGTATTAAATTAAAATTCAATGACATGTTCATGGTCATACTGAATAGGGCATGTATTAAATTAAAATTCAATGACAAGTTCATGGTCATACTGAATAGGGCATGTATTAAATTAAAATTCAATGACAAGTTCATGGTCATACTGAATAGGGCACGTATTAAATTAAAATTCAATGCATGGTCATACTGAATAGGGCACATATTAAATTAAAATTCAATGACAAGTTCATGGTCATACTGAATAGGGCATGTATTAAATTAAAATTCAATGCATGGTCATACTGAATAGGGCACGCATTAAATTAAAATTCAATGCATAGTCATACTGAATAGGGCATGTATTAAATTAAAATTCAATGACAAGTTCATGGTCATACTGAATAGGGCATGTATTAAATTAAAATTCAATGACAAGTTCATGGTCATACTGAATAGGGCATGTATTAAATTAAAATTCAATGCATGGTCATACTGAATAGGGCATGTATTAAATTAAAATTCAATGCATGGTCATACTGAATAGGGCATGTATTAAATTAAAATTCAATGCATGGTCATACTGAATAGGGCACATATTAAATTAAAATTCAATGCATGGTCATACTGAATAGGGCATGTATTAAATGAAAATTCAATGCATAATCATACTGAATAGGGCACATATTAAATTAAACTTCAATGCATGGTCATACTGAATAGGGCATGTATTAAATTAAAATTCAATGCATGTTCATACTGAATAGGGCATGTATTAAATTTAAATTCAATGCATGGTCATACTGATTAGGGCATGTATTAAATTAAAATTCAATGACAAGTTCATGGTCATACTGAATAGGGCATGTATTAAATTAAAATTCAATGCATGGTCATACTGAATAGGGCACATATTAAATTAAAATTCAATGCATGGTCATACTGAATAGGGCACGTATTAAATTAAAATTCAATGCATGGTCATACTGAATAGGGCACGTATTAAATTAAAATTCAATGCATGGTCATACTGAATAGGGCATGTATTAAATTAAAATTCAATGCATGGTCATACTGAATAGAGCATGTATTAAATTAAAATTCAATGCATGGTCATACTGAATAGAGCATGTATTAAATTAAAATTCAATGCATGGTCATACTGAATAGAGCATATATTAAATTAAAATTCAGTGACAAGTTCATGGTCATACTGAATAGGGCATGTATTAAATTAAAATTCAATGCATGGTCATACTGAATAGGGCACATATTAAATTAAAATTCAATGCATGGTCATACTGAATAGGGCACGTATTAAATTAAAATTCAATGCATGGTCATACTGAATAGGGCACGTATTAAATTAAAATTCAATGCATGGTCATACTGAATAGGGCATGTATTAAATTAAAATTCAATGCATGGTCATACTGAATAGAGCATGTATTAAATTAAAATTCAATGCATGGTCATACTGAATAGAGCATGTATTAAATTAAAATTCAATGCATGGTCATACTGAATAGAGCATATATTAAATTAAAATTCAGTGACAAGTTCATGGTCATACTGAATAGGGCATGTATTAAACTAAAATTCAATGACAAGTTCATGGTCATGCTGAATAGGGCACGTATTAAATTAAAATTCAATGCATAGTCATACTGAATAATGCATGTATTAAATTAAAATTCAATGCATGGTCATACTGAATAGGGCATGTATTAAATTAATATTCAATGCATAGTCATACTGAATAGGGCATGTATTAAATTAAAATTCAATGACAAGTTCATGGTCATACTGAATAGGGCATGTATTAAATTAAAATTCAATGCATGGTCATACTGAATAGGGCATGTATTAAATTAAAATTTAATGACATGTTCATGGTCATACTGAATAGGGCACATATTAAATTAAAATTCAATGCATGTCATACTGAATAGGGCACGTATTAAATTAAAATTCAATGCATGGTCATACTGAATAGGGCATGTATTAAATTAAAATTCAATGACAAGTTCATGGTCATACTGAATAGGGCACGTATTAAATTAAAATTCAATGCATGTCATACTGAATAGGGCATGTATTAAATTAAAAATCAATGACAAGTTCATGGTCATACTGAAAAGGGCATGTATTAAATTAAAATTCAACACATGGTCATACTGAATAGGGCACGTATTAAATTAAAATTCAATGCATGGTCATACTGAAAAGGGCACGTATTAAATTAAAATTCATTGCATGTCATACTGAATAGGGCATGTATTAAATTAAAATTCAATGACAAGATCATGGTCATACTGAATAGGGCACATATTAAATTAAAATTCAATGAATGTCATACTGAATAGGGCATGTATTAAATTAAAATTCAATGACATGTTCATGGTCATACTGAATAGGGCATGTATTAAATTAAAATTCAATGACAAGTTCATGGTCATACTGAATAGGGCATGTATTAAATTAAAATTCAATGACAAGTTCATGGTCATACTGAATAGGGCATGTATTAAATTAAAATTCAATGCATGGTCATACTGAATAGGGCACATATTAAATTAAAATTCAATGACAAGTTCATGGTCATACTGAATAGGGCATGTATTAAATTAAAATTCAATGCATGGTCATACTGAATAGGGCACGCATTAAATTAAAATTCAATGCATAGTCATACTGAATAGGGCATGTATTAAATTAAAATTCAATGACAAGTTCATGGTCATACTGAATAGGGCATGTATTAAATTAAAATTCAATGACAAGTTCATGGTCATACTGAATAGGGCATGTATTAAATTAAAATTCAATGCATGGTCATACTGAATAGGGCATGTATTAAATTAAAATTCAATGCATGGTCATACTGAATAGGGCATGTATTAAATTAAAATTCAATGCATGGTCATACTGAGTAGGGCACATATTAAATTAAAATTCAATGCATGGTCATACTGAATAGGGCATGTATTAAATTAAAATTCAATGCATGGTCATACTGAATAGGGCACATATTAAATTAAAATTCAATGTATGGTCATACTGAATAGGGCACGTATTAAATTAAAATTCAATGCATGGTCATACTGAATAGGGCATGTATTAAATTTAAAATTCAATGCATGGTCATACTGAATAGGGCATATATTAAATTAAAATTCAATGACAAGTTCATGGTCATACTGAATAGGGCATGTATTAAATTAAAATTCAATGCATGGTCATACTGAATAGGGCATGTATTAAATTAAAATTCAATGCATGGTCATACTGAATAGGGCATGTATTAAATTAAAATTCAATGCATGGTCATACTGAATAGGGCATGTATTAAATTAAAATTCAATGCATAATCATACTGAATAGGGCACATATTAAATTAAACTTCAATGCATGGTCATACTGAATAGGGCATGTATTAAATTAAAATTCAATGCATGTTCATACTGAATAGGGCATGTATTAAATTTAAATTCAATGCATGGTCATACTGATTAGGGCATGTATTAAATTAAAATTCAATGACAAGTTCATGGTCATACTGAATAGGGCATGTATTAAATTAAAATTCAATGCATGGTCATACTGAATAGGGCACATATTAAATTAAAATTCAATGCATGGTCATACTGAATAGGGCACGTATTAAATTAAAATTCAATGCATGGTCATACTGAATAGGGCACGTATTAAATTAAAATTCAATGCATGGTCATACTGAATAGGGCATGTATTAAATTAAAATTCAATGCATGGTCATACTGAATAGAGCATGTATTAAATTAAAATTCAATGCATGGTCATACTGAATAGAGCATGTATTAAATTAAAATTCAATGCATGGTCATACTGAATAGAGCATATATTAAATTAAAATTCAGTGACAAGTTCATGGTCATACTGAATAGGGCATGTATTAAATTAAAATTCAATGCATGGTCATACTGAATAGGGCACATATTAAATTAAAATTCAATGCATGGTCATACTGAATAGGGCACGTATTAAATTAAAATTCAATGCATGGTCATACTGAATAGGGCATGTATTAAATTAAAATTCAATGCATGGTCATACTGAATAGGGCATGTATTAAATTAAAATTCAATGCATGGTCATACTGAATAGAGCATGTATTAAATTAAAATTCAATGCATGGTCATACTGAATAGAGCATGTATTAAATTAAAATTCAATGCATGGTCATACTGAATAGAGCATATATTAAATTAAAATTCAGTGACAAGTTCATGGTCATACTGAATAGGGCATGTATTAAACTAAAATTCAATGACAAGTTCATGGTCATGCTGAATAGGGCACGTATTAAATTAAAATTCAATGCATAGTCATACTGAATAATGCATGTATTAAATTAAAATTCAATGCATGGTCATACTGAATAGGGCATGTATTAAATTAATATTCAATGCATAGTCATACTGAATAGGGCATGTATTAAATTAAAATTCAATGACAAGTTCATGGTCATACTGAATAGGGCATGTATTAAATTAAAATTCAATGCATGGTCATACTGAATAGGGCATGTATTAGATTAAAATTCAATGACAAGTTCATGGTCATACTGAATAGGGCACATATTAAATTAAAATTCAATGACAAGTTCATGGTCATACTGAATAGGGCATGTATTAAATTAAAATTCAATGCATGGTCATACTGAATAGGGCACGTATTAAATTAAAATTCAATGACAAGTTCATGGTCATACTGAATAGGGCATGTATTAAATTAAAATTCAATGACAAGTTCATGGTCATACTGAATAGGACACGTATTAAATTAAAATTCAATGACAAGTTCATGAAAACAATGATGTTCCTGGATGCATTCCTCCCACAAAGCATGCTTGGGTTGAGATATACATACCCTATAGATTTGGTTATTTTTTTCTTGTTTGGTTGGTTGATTGTGGATTCTATGGCACACCAGCACTTTAAGGCTACTGAGTGCCACATAATAGGTTATATGACAAAGATTTATATGTCAAAAAGGTTTATTCCCCAATGAGTTACTGAAGTACAAGAACACAACAATCACATGGTGATAAAAATAGATGAAGGTTAAAGATCAATGGAGGATGCAATTGGTGTGTGACAGAGTATGTAATTAGATGGTAAAAGCTAAAATAGGGTGATTAATAGCGAGTGCTGGTTATAAACACTCAAAGGTAATTTGGGTTCCACACAAGTTTTATTTCAGGATAATAACAAATTCCTTTAAATAACAAGTCATAATTTACCAAATTTATCAAAATACTTCATGTGCTGAACACTAGTAAGGATCCAGTGTTCATTGAAATAATCAATATCCAAGTGTTTGACAGGGAAGGGTTTGTCACAATGAATGATCCAGTGTTCATTGAAACAATCAATATCTAAGTGTTTGACAGGGAAGGGTTTGTCACAATGAATGATCCAGTGTTCATTGAAACAATCAATATCTAAGTGTTTCACAGGGAAGGGTTTGTCACAATGAATGATCCAGTGTTCATTGAAACAATCAATATCCCAGTGTTTGACAGGGAAGGGTTTGTCACAATGAATGTGCTAAAATAGGTCTTCATCATTTCATAGGCAGAAGTGGGTTATATAAATATGACCAGTTCTAATTCTTGCATTGACCTGTATGAACCCAATATTTTTTTCTCAACCATGACCACCTGAAATAGTTTAATGTACAAAATACTCAATAAGGTCTATGTTTAGAATATAGGATTACTCACATGTCTATATTTAAAATATAGGATCACTCACAGGACTATATGTAGAATATAAGATCACTCACAGGACTATATTTAGAATATAGGATTACTCACAGGACTATATTTAGAATATAGGATCACTCACAGGACTATATTTAGAATAAAGGATCACTCACAGGACTATATTTAGAATATAGGATCATTCACAGGACTATATTTAGAATATAGGATCACTCACAGGACTATATGTAGAATATAGAATCGCTCACAGGACTATATTTAGAATAGATGATCACGCACAGGACTATATTTAGAATACAGAATCACCCAGAGGAAAAAACAAACTTCACTGCAGGAAATCATTAAAAAACAAACCTCAGTGCTAGACATCACTAAAAACTGCCACAAGGCAGATATTGTAGAGATATGACTGGAAAATTGTTAAAGCTATATTAAAAATCCTAATCACATCCCTTCACATCAGTATCACCTTTATTAAATAGAGTTGTTATCATTATTATTATTATTATTATTATTTACTAATTAATTAATTTATTTATTATTTTTATTAAAATTATTATTAATAGTATTATTATTAATATTTTTTACTAACTAATTTATTTATTTATTATTGTTATTATTATTATTATTATTATTATTATTATTATTTACGAATTAATTTATTTATTATTATTATTATTATTATTATTATTAATATTATTTACTAATTTATTTATTTATTATTGTTATTAATATTATTATTATTATTATTATTATTTACTAATTAATTAATTTATTTATTATTATTATTATTATTAATATTATTTACTAATTTATTTATTTATTATTGTTATTATTATTATTATTTACTAATTAATTTATTTATTATTATTATTATTGTTATTATTATTATTATTATTTACTAACTAATTTATTTATTATTATTATTATTATTATTATTATTATTATTAATTAATTAATTTATTATTATTATATACTAATTAATTAAAAAAGTTAGATTGTTATTTATATTGTTATTCTAATTATCATTATTATTATTATTATTATTATTATTATTATTATTATTATTATTATTGTAGACCATTTCAGATTTCATATAGAAAGACATGCAATATCAGGTTACGCAGAGTTAAAAATGTCCAATATGTCATAATTAATAGCAGTCACCTAAATTATCCCCCCTGATGGTTTATACTAAAATACATCTAGGTTTATGATGCTGAGTATGATTTCCATGATTTACTTACTGCCACAACATGACACTAAGGTCACACAACCTATGACCCATCCAAAAATGACAGTCCAACATGATCAACAGAAATTGCCTTCCCTGCATGGTGACAACATAGATCATGTTTCTTTATACAATGTTGACACATATTGAATTGTGTCTTGTGTCATCAGACCCATAATTTACTACAATAGAAATAGTAGATGGCATTGTATAAGTGGCGACACACTGACAAAACTGGATCAAAGACTATGATTCTCCAGTACCAGCCTTGTTGGATACAAACAGACAAGTTTTTTTTTTTGACAAGCATCAACAAAATTTGTGTTGTTTTGTGATGTTTAATGATGTTTATCAACACATGACAGGCTATTCACAGCAGGTAAGCTAGTATACTTGCTGAAGGAATAACCAGGAAAAAATCCTGGGAAGAACCACCAATCCAGCTACTGGCAACCTTTCTTATATACATCTATTTATCGAACTTAAACTTGAACCATTGAGGATGGAGGTAAGTTATGAATAATCCGTTAAGGCCAATGCATCGCAACACTTGGTTCCATAATTATTATTAAACCCTCTTATATTTTTATATTGTCATTCAAAAAATGAGAACCTTCCATCCCCAACAAGAGGCGCAAGTGTGGCTGGTATTGCTCCCCTTGGTATCTGAAATATGTGTGCGTCTGTATGTGATTTGGACTTTTTAACATAGTTTTAGAACCCACAACCTCCTGCATCTGAGGTGGAGGCTCTAACCACTAGACCACTGGAGTGGTCTCTGATATATGTAACCATGTTTAAGCAAATTCATACATATATTGCATCTATGTAATTGAAATGAAAGTCTGAAGCACTTAGTTCTATTTTGCAACCAAAAACTTATATGCATGTTTTTCTGTTTCCATGTTAAAAATATATATTTTTTTTGCTTATTATTTTCTCCTCCATTATTAAAAGTGAACTCCAGTTGCATGACCTATTTTTATTCCTTCAAGAAAAGACTCTTTCAGTAATGTGACAATTACATTTTTTTTAAACTTTTTTTTTACACTTTTTAATTTTCTGTAAAATTAAACCAATTGCAATAATTGAACAGAATCATGCACTCTAGTTCATGTATAGTAGGTGCTAACACTGCTACTGTTACCTATGAACAAAATGAAATGTTGTTGTTGTTGTTGTAGGGTTTAACGCCATTTTTCAGCACTAGATAGGCTATACATGGCAGCCAGTATTATTGGTGGAGGAAGAACCTGGGGAAATCCCCAAATAGAACCATTGACCCATGATAAGCTACTGACAACCTTTCTCACATACCCACATTTGCCAGATCCTAGACTCGAACCCACACAGATAGAGGTGAGATGGCAGTGATCCGTAATGGAGAGCACGTTAGACCACTCGGGGCCCCTACAAAATGAAATGCAATTTAGTTATATTAAATCTGGATTTGATTTGTTGTTCTTTCTTTTATTTCATTTTTATGTAAAATTTCTACAATGACCATCAAGAGGTTTTTACAGTGGGGTGGGTAGGTTCAAGTTAAAAGTAAAAATGAATTTTGAAAGACATTTAATACAGCAAAACTATTTTAAGGTATTTAGTACTTTTGTTAAGTTTATTTTGTGCAATGTAGCACAGTGAATAGATTGTCAGCATTACATAAACATCATTGTTTTCCAGGCAAATCTTACCCAGAATTTATTCCATCTAATCAGAGTGCTTTTTGTTATCTTTCTATTTGATATCTTACTTAAGCTTTAAATTACACATTATTCAATTTAATCCCTTGATAATTTGAATAACTTGTATTATTGAAATTTATGAATCCTGTATTCTAAAATTATTTTATAACATCTGTTTTAATTACATTCTTGAATGAGATTATCAGATCCAAGAATTAGCTTTAATTGGCAATTACCGATATTTGTCTGCTTTTGGTAATGATGGCCGTATCTTATGGTAAATCAGCAACATTTGAAGAAAATGGATATTCCCCATTCCAGGATTCTTTCTGTCTAATTTGGTAAATTTCTGATGAATAGTTAATGAGAAGTCAAATTTAGTTACATTATACAGTGCTTTCTAGGAAAGAAATTGTAAAAATGTTTTTTAATTGCTACTAAAAATCATCATATCTGACTACAGATCATCATCCCATTTGTTTGAAATGTTCATTATTCCATTATGCTTCTGTCAAGTCTGGTCAAATTATAGTCAACACTTTTAAAGAAGAAATCATTTTAAGATATTTTTCTTTTGTAACCGTGTGTTTGATATTTTAGTAATGGTGGCTCTAGTACAGATCTGTATAAACTTGCATGGTTTAATTGCCAGAAATCCATCAAACCTTATCAAATTGTAATCCATCTTGTTTTGAAAAGGAAAGGTTTTTCTATTTTTGCAAAACTCTTACTGTACTTGATGGCAGATTGGTATACTTTGTACAAGTTTGAAAGTTCATGCCAGCATGGTTTTTGTCAAGCCTAGTCAAATTCAAAACAACAGTTTTTGGAGAAGTCATTTTTTAAGATTTTTAAGCAGTTTTTATTACAGCAGCATTTTTATTTTTAGTACTGGTTACCATATCGTTAAAGATCAATTGACAATTTGTATACACTTGAAAGGTATTCATGCCATGGTTGCTGTGAAATTCTGTTCAGCAGTTTCTGAAAAATCATATAACAAGTTTTCACTATTTCTTTAGTAATGCCTGCTATTTTTAGTAATGCCTGCTATTTTTATTAATGCCTGTTATCTTTAGTAATCCTGCTATATTTAGTATTGCCTGCTATTTTAAGCAGTTCCTGTTAATGCCTGCAAATTAACATCATGACTAAATTAAGAAAGCTCCTCTTTCCCAGATGCAGTCTCATACCATTTATACTCATTTGTGAGACCATTACTGCAAACTGGGATACCATATATACTCATTGATGGGTAGACATATATAGACCAACTGCAAACTGTGATACCATATATACTCATTCATGGGTAGACATATATAGACCAACTGCAAACTATGATACCATATGTAATCATTGATGTGTAGACATATATAGACCAACTGCAAACTGTGATACCATATATACTCATTGATGGGTAGACATATATAGACCAACTGCAAACTGTGATACCATATATACTCATTGATGGGTAGACATATATAGACCAACTGCAAACTATGATACCATATGTAATCATTGATGTGTAGACATATATAGACCAACTGCAAACTGTGATACCATATATACTCATTGATGGGTAGACATATATAGACCAACTGCAAACTGTGATACCATATATACTCATTGATGGGTAGACATATATAGACCAACTGCAAACTGTACAGATCCAGATCTGTTGCCATATTATGCACCATCAGATCTGAATCTGTGTTGAGTAGTCAACTGAACAAACAACATAGACCCTACCTTCACCAATTATGCTGACCACCATGTATAGTCTATCTTGTGCTGAAAACTGTCTGTTAAACCCTACAACAACATTTTCAAGCTGTCTGCAATCAACTGTCTCGCTGAACTTGTTTAGTCTTCATAAAATGTTCACCATAATTGAAATTAAATATCCTTCTTAATGTTTTTTACTTCCCTACAAGCTGATACTTTTAACTTGCTCATGTCATGTATTATTTGCCCTCAGATTCTCACATGAAAATCATCTTACCAGTACACTTCATCCAGCAATCTTCATCAGGGTATTTGTTTGCCCATGTGAAAATTGTCTTTCCCTGGGCAATGTGAATTTCAAAGGTTTGCAATAACATATCTAAAAATATATACAGAAATTATCTTTCTAACCATGCATAGATACTACTAAATTATCTTTATAACCATGTATAAATACTACTAAATTATCTTTCTAACCATGTATAGATAATACTAAATTATCTTTCTAACCATGTATACATACTATTAAATTATCTTTCTAACCATGTATAAATACTACTAAATTATCTTTCTAGCCATTTATAGATAATACTAAATTATCTTTCTAACCATGTATGAATACTACTAAATTATCTTTATAACCATGCATTGATACTACTAAATTATCTTTATAACCGTGCATATATACTACTAAATTATCTTTATAACCATGTATAAATACTACTAAATTATCTTTATAACCATGCATAGATATGCTAAATTATCTTTATAACCATGCATAGATACTACTAAATTATCTTTCTAACCATGTATAAATACTACTAAATTATCTTTATAACCATGCATAGATACTACTAAATTATCTTTCTAACCATGTATAAATACTACTAAATTATCTTTATTACCATGCATAGATACTACTAAATTATCTTTATAACCATGCATAGATACTACTAAATTATCTTTCTAGCCATGTATAAATACTACTAAATTATCTTTCTAACCATGTATAAATACTACTAAATTATCTTTCTAACCATGCATAGATACTACTAAATTATCTTTATAACCATGTATAAATACTACTAAATTATCTTTATAACCATGTATAAATACTACTAAATTATCTTTATAATCATGCATAGATACTACTAAATTATCTTTATAACCATGCATAGATACTACTAAATTATCTTTATAACCATGCATATATACTACTAAATTATCTTTCTAACCATGCATAAATACTACTAAATTATCTTTATAACCATGTATAAATACTACTAAATTATCTTTATAACCATGTATAAATACTACTAAATTATCTTTATAACCATGCATAGATACTACTAAATTATCTTTATAACCATGTATAAATACTACTAAATTATCTTTATTACCATGTATAAATACTACTAAATTATCTTTCTAACCATTTCCATGCATGGAAAGTACTAAATCTTCAGAGTCCATTTTTCTATGTTATCAATCAGTATAATACAAATGGGTCTAAATGTAATGCATACATCCTAATACAAGTCAGTCAGTCAGTCAGTCAGTCAGTCATACATACAAGTCAGTCAGTCAGTCAGTTAGTCATACACACAAGTCAGTCAGTCAGTCATACATACATTCAAGTCAGTCAGTCAGTCATACATACATACATGCATGCATGCATGCATGCATGCATGCATGCATGCATACATACATACATACATACATACATACATACATACATACAT
The DNA here is from genome assembly GCA_030141615.1 of Unio pictorum. Taxonomy (NCBI): domain Eukaryota; kingdom Metazoa; phylum Mollusca; class Bivalvia; order Unionida; family Unionidae; genus Unio; species Unio pictorum. The sequence continues at coordinate 3,679,508 of JARLTB010000114.1, forward strand.
ACATACATACATACATACATACATACATACATACCTAAAAGCCAATCAGTCAGTCAGTCAGTCAGTCATACATACATACAAGTCAGTCAGTCAGTCAGTCATGCATGCATGCATGCATGCATGCATGCATACATACATACATACATACATACATACATACATACATACATACATACATACATATATACATACATACATACATACATCCATCCATACATACATACATACAAGTCAGTCAGTCATACATACATACAAGTCAGTCAGTCAGTCAGTCATACATACATACATACTTGCATACAAGTCAGTCAGTCAGTCATACATACATACAAGTCAGTCAGTCAGTGAGTCATACATACATACATACATACATGCATACAAGTCATACATACATACATACATACATACATACATACATACATACATACATACATACATACATACATACATACATACATACATACATACATACATACATACATACATACATACATACATACATACATACATAGATACATACATACATACATACATAAAAGCCAATCAGTCAGTAAGTCAGTCACACATACATACAAGTCAGTCAGTTAGTCATGCATGCATGCATGCATGCATGCATGCATGCATACATACATACATACATACATACATACATACATACATACATACATACATACATACATACATACATACATACATACATACATATATACATACATACATATATACAAGTCAGTCAGTCATACATACATACAAGTCAGTCAGTCAGTCAGTCAGTCAGTCACACATACATACAAGTCAGTCAGTCAGTCATTCATGCATGTATGCATACATACATACATACATACATACATACATTCATACATACATACAAGTCAGTCAGTCAGTCAGTCAGTCAGTCAGTCATACATACATACATACTTGCATACAAGTCAGTCAGTCAGTCATACATACATACATACATGCATACAAGTCATACATACATAAATACATACATACATACATACATACATACATACATACATACATACATACAAACATACATACATACATACATTCATACATACATACATACATACATACATACGTACATACGTACATACATACATACATACATACATACATTAAAGCCAATCAGTCAGTCAGTCAGTCACACATACATACAAGTCAGTCAGTTAGTCATGCATGCATGCATGCATGCATGCATACATACATACATACATACATACATACATACACATACATACATACATACATACATACATACATACATACATACATACATACATACATACATACATACATACATACATACATACATACATACATATATACATACATACATATATACAAGTCAGTCAGTCATACATACATACAAGTCAGTCAGTCAGTCAGTCAGTCAGTCAGTCACACATACATACAAGTCAGTCAGTCAGTCATTCATGCATGTATGCATACATACATACATACATACATACATTCATACATACATACAAGTCAGTCAGTCAGTCAGTCAGTCAGTCATACATACATACATACTTGCATACAAGTCAGTCAGTCAGTCATACATACATACATACATGCATACAAGTCATACATACATAAATACATACATACATACATACATACATACATACATACATACATACATACATACATACATACATACATACATACATACATACAAACATACATACATTACATACATACATACATACATACATACATACATACATACGTACATACGTACATACATACATACATACATACATACATACATACATAAAAGCCAATCAGTCAGTCAGTCAGTCACACATACATACAAGTCAGTCAGTCAGTCATGCATGCATGCATGCATGCATGCATACATACATACATACATACATACATACATACATACATACATGCATACATACATACATACATACATACATACATACATACATACATACATACAAGTCAGTCAGTCATACATACATACAAGTCAGTCAGTCAGTCAGTGAGTCATACATACATACATACATGCATACAAGTCATACATACATACATACATACATACATACATACATACATACATACATACATACATACATACATACATACATACATACAAGTCAGTCAGTCAGTCATACATACATGCATGCATACGCATGCACACACTCATGCATACACACACACATACATTGCCTGTTGCCCTTGAAGTATTTTTACTTTAAATCTTGTAAAATTTTGTTTCTCTCTGGTTCAAGAATATATAACGTTATGGTGTATTTAATCAATGACAAGCAGTCTGAATATGTAACACTGTATTAGTTTTCAGTCACCAAAAAGTGTGATCAGTGACACTCTATTAGTTATCAGTCACAAAAAAGTGTGATCAGTGACACTGTATTAGTTATGTCACAAAAAAGTGTGATCAGTGACACTATTAATTATCAGTCACAAAGAAGTGTGATCAGTGACACTGTATTAGTTATTATAGTTACCAAGCAGTCTGAGATGTGACTGTATTGATTATTTGGTTTCCAGGAAGTATTAGATGTGCATGTATTGGTTTGGTTATTAGTGACCAAGCAGTGTGAAATGTGACAGTTATTAGTTACCAAGTGGTGTGAACTGTGACACTGTTATTAGTTATCAAGCAGTGTGAACTGTGACACTGTTATTAGTTACCAAGCAGTGTGAACTGTGACACACAGTTATTAGTTACCAAGCAGTGTGAACTGTGACACTGTTTTTAGTTACCAAGTAGTTGAGATATGACTATATTGTTTATTAGTGACCAAGCAGTGTCAACTGTGACACTGTTATTAGTGACCAAGCAGTGTGAAATGTGACTCTGTTATTAGTGACCATGCCACCTGAGATATGACTGTATTGCTTATTAATTACTAAGCAGTGTAGCAGTGAAAATATAATGGTAATTATTTACCAAGCAGGGTAAACATTGACACTGATTTTGAAAAATTACCTATTAACAAATTACCAAATGTACATGAAGAAAGATATAGATTTCCATGAAATTATTAAAATTTTAAGTTAATTATACTTACTTCTATTTCTTCCATGTCAAATCTGTATATTGATATCAAGATAATGTATAGATTTTAAGTTAATTATACTTACTTCTATTTCTTCCATGGCAAATCTGTATACTGATATCAAGATAAGGTATAGATTTTAAGTTAATTATACTTACTTCTATTTCTTCCATGGCAAATCTGTATATTGATATCAAGATAAGGTATAGATTTTTTTAAGATATAAGCTAAGTTAATGCTTATTAAAGAGATAAAGCCTCCATAGAAATTTACAAAAAAATCTGCAGGGGTGGGGGGATTGGTTTATCTTGGAAGATGTTTATCTTTTTTAATGTACAAATTCAGGTCTATCTCCAACAGCAGACATTTTTTGTTGCTTTATTACCCAAAGTGCAAGCCTCTATAATAAAAGTTATTCTGCAAAACCCACTGTTCCTTCAGCCCCAACAACACAGTCCTTTGAACTTTCTCCACATCAAATTCAATAAACTTCTTCCATACCTTAAATACAATTCCTCCAGAAATTTTAGTCTGGGTACATGGTCCCAAAACAACAGATATAATTCTATGATGTAAACCTACACAAAGTGGACTATGTTATAATATGAGTCCATTCTGTAAACCATGATAAAGACTGTAGACCTACACAAAGTGGACTATGCCATATGAGTCCATTCTGTAAACCATGATTAAGACTGTAGACCTACACAAAGTGGATTATACCATTATATGAGTCCATTCTTTAAACCATGATTAAGACTGTAGACCTACACAAAGTGGATTATACCATTATATGAATACATTCTGTAAACCATGATTAAGACTGTAGACCTACACAAAGTGGATTATACCATTATATGAATACATTCTGTAAACCATGATTAAGACTGTAGACCTACACAAAGTGGATTATACCATTATATGAATACATTCTGTAAACCATGATAAAGACTGTAGACCTACACAAAGTGGATTATACCATTATATGAATACATTTTGTAAACCATGATTAAGACTGTATACCTACACAAACTTGATTATGCCATTATAATAGTCCATTCTGTAAACCATGATTAAGACTGTAGGCCTACACAAAGTGGACTATGCCATAATATGAGTTCATTCTGTAAACCGTGATAAAGACTGTAGACCTATACAAAGTGGACTATGCCATAATATGAGTTCATTCTGTAAGCCATGATTAAGACTGTAGGCCTACACAAAGTGGACTATGCCATTATAATAGTCCATTCTGCAAACCATGATTAAGACTGTAGACATAGTCATTATATAAAACTATACTGCAATGCTAGAAAAACAAGACTGGGTAATTGTGTAATTTTATTGGCTTGACCTTAATAAACAAGATTGAATCATTTTATAATTTGATAATAGAAACCAGAACACTTGAATGTAGACCTATTATATAATTTGATACTGCAGAGCTAGACAAAAAAGGCTGGACCATTTTATAATTTTATACTGCAGAGCTAGAATAATATTGCTGGGATGTTAAATAATTATATATTACAGACTTAAACACACTAGGCCAAGCCATCAACAATCCATACTGCAGAGTTAGACATACTAGGCCAAGTCATCAATAATTCTATATCACAGACTTGGACACACTAGGCTAAGCAAATAATAATTCTATACCGCAGTCTTGGACACTTGAGGCCAAGCCATCAAGAATTTGACATTGCAGACTTAGACACACTAGGCCAAGCCATCAAGAATTCGATATTGCAGACTTAGACACACTAGGCCAAGCCATCAATAATCCTTTATTGCAGACTTAAACACACTAGGCCAAGCCATCAATAATTCTATATCGCATACTTACACACATTAGGCCAAGACATCAACATCAATAGTTTTGTATTGCAGCCTTAGACACCTGAGTTCAAGCTATCATAACTCTATACATGTATCACAGACTTAGACACACTAGGCCAAGCCATCAATAATTCTATATCACAGACTTAGACACCTGAGGCCAAGCCATCAATAATTCTATATCACAGACTTAGATACACTAGGCCAAGCCATCAATAATTCTATATCACAGACTTAAACACCTGAGGCTAAGCCATCAATAATTCTATATTGCAGACTTAGACACACTAGGCCAAGCCATCAATAATTCTATATCACAGACTTAGACACACTAGACCAAGCCATCAATAATTCTATATTGCAGACTTAGACACCTGAGACCAAGCCATCAATAATTCTATATCACAGACTTAGACACACTAGACCAAGCCATCAATTATTCTATATCACAGACTTAGACACACTAGGCCAAGCCATCAATAATTCTATATCACAGACTTAGACACACTAGACCAAGCCATCAGTTATTCTATATCACAGACTTAGACACACTAGGCCAAGCCATCAATAATTCTATATCACAGACTTAGACACACTAGACCAAGCCATCAATAATTCTATATCACAGACTTAGATACACTAGGCCAAGCCATCAATAATTCTATATCACAGACTTAAACACCTAAGGCTAAGCCATCAATAATTCTATATTGCAGACTTAGACACACTAGGCCAAGCCATCACTAATTCTATATCACAGACTTAGACACACTAGACCAAGCCATCAATAATTCTATATCACAGACTTAGACACACTAGACCAAGCCATCAATAATTCTATATCACAGACTTAGACACACTAGGCCAAGCCATCAATAATTCTATATCACAGACTTAAACACCTGAGGCTAAGCCATCAATAATTCTATATTGCAGACTTAGACACACTAGGCCAAGCCATCAATAATTCTATATCACAGACTTAGACACACTAGACCAAGCCATCAATAATTCTATATCACAGACTTAGACACACTAGACCAAGCCATCAATAATTCTATATCACAGACTTAGATACACTAGGCCAAGCCATCAATAATTCTATATCACAGACTTAAACACCTGAGGCTAAGCCATCAATAGTTCTATACTGCAGACTTTGACACACTAAGCCAAGTTATCAATAATTCTATATCACAGACTTAGACATCTGAGGCCAAGCCATCAATAATTCTATATTGCAGACTTAGACACACTAGGCCAAGCCATCAATAATTCTATATCAGAGACTTAGACACACTAGACCAAGCCATCAATAATTCTATATCACAGACTTAGACACCTAAGACCAAGCCATCAATAATTCCATACCATGGAATTAGACACACTAGGCTAAGTCATTAATAATTCTATATAGCAGACTTAGACACATGAAGCTAAGTCATCATTAGAGGCTAAATACAGTTAATCTCCCTTGAGGCCATCTTTAAATAAAGACAGCATTATTATTATTATTATTATTATTATCATTATTATTATTATTATTATTGTTATATTATTATTATTATTATTATCATTATTATTATTATTATTATTATTATTATTATTATTATTATTATTATATTGAATACAATTTTGTATCATTCAGCTTCAGCATGAGATTAATGTTTGAGGGAGTTTGAAAATGAAAACCTAAAGCTGGACATCATTATAATATGTTTTAAGCATCCTGCTAAGAAATTTATTTAAGTTGCCCAAAACTTACAATGTAAAACTCCCACTTGTGCATTTACATCATACCATCCCACCACATGTGAGGAAACATTGCCAGGTGCCAGTGTACTAATGCACTTAGTGAACTAATCCCAGATGAATTACAACCATTTTATTTGAAGACAAGATGAGGAGTAATTAGCACAAGAGCAGGAACCAAAACTGGATTTTCAATGCCAGGTATTAAGGATTATCTCTTCCACAGACTTCCTATTAATAAATGTACTAATCTTTATGTCAGTAGTACTTCAATCATTCTCACAGCATCATCCAATTTACAAATGCATTGATAAGCATTCGTCTCCTTCAGAGAGTACTGGTACAGTATTAAATGCATCAATAAGCATTCGTCTCCTTCAGAGAGCACTGGTACAGTATTTCCACAAAGATAAGTTAAGGGGGTCTACCAAATAGCATTTATAGAGGGTACTGCAACATTATTTCCCCAATGATAAGTCTAGGGAATCCACTGATGTCCTTTAAAGAGTACTTTACAAAATGTCCCCAATGATAAGTCTAGGGAATCCACTAATGTCCTTTAAAGAGTACTTTTACAAAATGTCCCCAATGATAAGTCAAGAGAGTTCATAAATGTGCTGATATATGGGGATTGTTTATCATTGGACAAGACATTCTTATATATCCTTAGTGCAAGTCATCCAGCATGTTTCATCCAGATCTAAAAAATATTATTATGTAAAAACCATTTTTCTTCTTCTAGTTACCGTGACATTTGACATTTGACCTTCTAACCCCAAAATCAACAGGCTTCATTCTTACCTCATGCACAAGACATTAACCAAGTTCGGGATAGGTACATGGTACAAAACTAACGCTACTACAAACACTTGGACACAGACATATTGATGGGTAGATTGACAAGCAAACACAATGATCTGTTGACAGACACACATACATATTCATGGGTAGACAAAGATACATACACATTGATTGGTAGACAGATATGCAGAGACATTGATGGGTAGACAGACATACTGTTATGTTAATAGGTAGACAGACATACAGGCACATTGAAGAGTAGACAGACATCCAGACACATTGATGGATAGAAAGACACAGACACATTGTCAGGTAGATAGACATACTGTCACATTGATGGGTAGAAAGACACACAGACAAATTGATGGGCATACTGACATACAGACACATTGATGGGTAGACAGAAACACAGACACATTGATGTGTAGACATACATATTGTTACATTGATAGGTAGCTAGACAGACTGTGGTGATTATTATGGTTGGGGTAAGGTGCTCTCAAAATTGTATTTAAACTATTATAGAAGTCCCTCCCAAAATTGTATTTAAACTATTATAATAGTCCCTCCCAAAATTTTATTTAAACTATTATAGAAGTCCCTCCCAAAATTTTATTTAAACTATTATAGAAGTCCCTCCCAAAATTTTATTTAAACTATTATAGAAGTCCCTCCCAAAATTGTATTTAAACTATTATAGAAGTCCCTCCCAATATTTTATTTAAACTATTATAATAGAAGTCCCTCCCAAAATTGTATTTAAACTATTATAGAAGTCCCTCCCAATGTTTTATTTAAACTATTATAGAAGTCCCTCCCAGGCATGAATTTGGTTGGAAGTAAAATTAGTGAAAGATAGACACAAAGCTGTGAGCCCCCAGTCAACAATGCCGAAGGTTAGATGGTAAAATATACAAAAAGGGTTGAAATTTAATGAATAATAATTTAATAACAATTCAATAATCAAATGATTCAAATTCCCAATTAAACTCCATCTGCTCAAACCTTTTCACTTGATTATCAGTGTGAGATTGATTTCCACCTCCTTGTATTAAATCTGTGGCATTTTTCTCTCTCCTATTTCCCCCAATTCCTTCTCTTCTTCCTCCTCAACTTTCTCCAAATTCCTTCTTCTCTTCCTTCTCCTCTTCCTTCTCAACTTTCTCCTGCACTTTCTTTCCACTGACTAGACTTCTGCTGACTTTGAATGTTTCAGCTAGTTTTACTTCCATCTCCAACTCTAAAAGACTCAATCGAACCTTAAGTTCTGTGTCCCCTAAAATAATTGCTGTGAAAACACAAGGATAGTACATTCTTTTTCCTTAGCCCTCTCATCTCACACTACACACAGTCTATCATCAGATAACAGCTATTAAATTGCTCACACATTCATTCACATTGAGATACCCATATGTTCTTGTTAAAACAAATGTCATACTACAGCACGGTGGTATCAATTACTTCTTATGCATACATCAATAAATTCTGTCACATCAGTACCTATTCCTAATTCCGTTATACTAAACAATATCGCAATAATCAGACGCATTTCTTTTAGCTCACACAAAGTACGCAAATATTCAAATAGCCATACTCTGATTAATCAGACGCATTTCTTTACCTTACAACTCACACAAAGTACGCAAATATTCAAATAGCCATACTATAATTAATCAGACACATTTCTTTACCTTACAACTCACACAAAGTACTCAAATATTCAAATAGCCATACTCTGAATAATCAGATGCATTTCTTTACCTTACAACTCACACAAAGTACGCAAATATTCAAATAGCCATACTCTGATTAATCAGACACATTTCTTTACCTTACAACTCACACAAAGTATGCAAATATTCAAATAGCCATACTCTGATTAATCAGACGCATTTCTTTACCTTACAACTCACACAAAGTACGCAAATATTCAAATAGCCATACTCTGATTAATCAGACACATTTCTTTACCTTACAACTCATACAAAGTACGCAGATATTCAAATAGCCATACTCTGATTAATCAGACGCATTTCTTTACCTTACAACTCACACAAAGTATGCAAATATTCAAATAGCCATACTCTGATTAATCAGACGCATTTCTTTACCTTGCAACTCACACAAAGTATGCAAATATTCAAATAGCCATACTCTGATTAATCAGACGCATTTCTTTACCTTACAACTCACACAAAGTATGCAAATATTCAAATAGCCATACTCTGATTAATCAGACACATTTATTTACCTTACAACTCACACAAAGTATGCAAATATTCAAATAGCCATACTCTGATTAATCAGACGCATTTCTTTACCTTACAACTCACACAAAGTATGCAAATATTCAAATAGCCATACTCTGATTAATCAGACGCATTTCTTTACCTTACAACTCACACAAAGTATGCAAATATTCAAATAGCCATACTCTGATTAATCAGACGCATTTCTTTACCTTACAACTCACACAAAGTATGCAAATATTCAAATAGCCATACTCTGATTAATCAGACGCATTTCTTTACCTTACAACTCACACAAAGTATGCAAATATTCAAATAGCCATACTCTGATTAATCAGACGCATTTCTTTACCTTGCAACTCACACAAAGTATGCAAATATTCAAATAGCCATACTCTGATTAATCAGACGCATTTCTTTACCTTACAACTCACACAAAGTATGCAAATATTCAAATAGCCATACTCTGATTAATCAGACGCATTTCTTTACCTTACAACTCACACAAAGTACGCAAATATTCAAATAGCCATACTCTGATTAATCAGACGCATTTCTTTACCTTACAACTCACACAAAGTATGCAAATATTCAAATAGCCATACTCTGATTAATCAGACGCATTTCTTTACCTTACAACTCACACAAAGTATGCAAATATTCAAATAGCCATACTCTGATATACGGATACATCCATAGTAACTAATCTTACATACTTCAACCATTTTCCAAATTTACAATTCAAGCATGTGTAAATTTTAAAATAACACATTAATAAATACACTAGAGTACTATGCAGTAACCTAATAGCAAAATACAAAATTAATTCTGACCACAAGCTAAGAATCTACATAATTCTGTTTAGCTTCTAAAAATTCTCTACATAGACTCAAGCCATTTCTCAAATACGCATGTAAATAAAACACTACAAAGGTAATTATGCATATTAAATGATGCTAGTAATTAATTATACATATGATAAATAATTACAATTATGATGTAAAAACAGAGCAAACAATTTATTGACTTTTTCAAATCTTTTTCTTTCTTTAGAATCTACCTCTAGGTTTTGCTGCCAAATTACAAGTGGCTCTCTTATACTTGTATCCTTCTAAATGATTTTTTATGCATATATACTTCTCGATGACTTTTTACACTTGTATACTTCTAAATGATTTTTTATACATATATACTTCTCAATGACTTTTTACACTTGTATACTTCTAAATGATTTTTTATACATATATACTTCTTGATGACTTTTTACACTTGTATACTTCTAAATGATTATTTATACATATATACTTCTCGATGACTTTTTACACTTGTATACTTCTAAATGATTATTTATACTTATATACTTTTAGATGATTATTAGTTATACTTGTATACTTCTAGATGATCATTTATACATGTTAAACTTAGCCATGAATATCACCTTCATACTGGACAATTTCTTACCAATTAGACATAAAAATCATCACAATAGTGGACTATTTCATACTAATTAGACATGAATATCATCTCAATACTGGGCTATTTCACACCAAGTAGGCATGTATATCATCTCAATGCTGACTATTTCATACCAATTAGACATTAATATCATCTCAATAGTGGACTATTTCATATCAAGTAGACATGAATATCATCTTCATACTGCACTATTTCATACCAATTAGACAGGAATATCATCTTAATTCTGGACTAACTTTAGATTAAACTATTTAAGAATCCATAGACCTGAAAATCAGCTTAATATTTGAATATTTTAGACAAACTAGACATGATTTTAGACAACTTATTTGTGTATCAGCTTCATTTGTTACTGATTCAGACCACTTATAATGTGTATATCAGCTTTTTTGTTACTAATTCAGACAACTTATAATGTGTGTATCAGCTTCGTTTGTTACTAATTCAGACCACTTATAATGTGTGTATCAGCTTCATTTGTTACTAATTCAGACCACTTATAATGTGTATATCAGCTTTTTTGTTACTAATTCAGACCACTTATAATGTGTATATCAGCTTTTTTGTTACTAATTCAGACCACTTATAATGTGTATATCAGCTTTTTTGTTACTAATTCAGACCACTTATAATGTGTGTATCAGCTTCATTTGTTACTAATTCAGACCACTTATAATGTGTGTATCAGCTTTTTTGTTACTAATTCAGACCACTTATAATGTGTGTATCAGCTTCATTTGTTACTAATTCAGACCACTTATAATGTGTATATCAGCTTTTTTGTTACTAATTCAGACCACTTATAATGTGTATATCAGCTGTTTTGTTACTAATTCAGACCACTTATAATGTGTGTATCAGCTTTTTTGTTACTAATTCAGACCACTTATAATGTGTGTATCAGCTTCATTTGTTACTAATTCAGACCACTTATAATGTGTATATCAGCTGTTTTGTTACTAATTCAGACCACTTATAATGTGTATATCAGCTTCATTTGTTACTAATTCAGACCACTTACAATTTGTATATCAGATTCATTTGTTACTAATTCAGACCACTTATACTTATAATGTGTGTATCAGCTTCATTTGTTACTAATTCAGACCACTTATAATTTGTGTATCAGCTTCATTTGTTACTAATTCAGACCACGTACAATGTGTATATCAGCTGTTTTGTTACTAATTCAGACCACTTATAATGTGTGTATCAGCTTCATTTGTTACTAATTCAGACCACTTATAATGTGTGTATCAGCTTCATTTGTTACTAATTCAGACCACTTATAATGTGTATATCAGCTTTATTTGTTACTAATTCAGACCACTTATAATGTGTGTATCAGCTTCATTGGTTACTAATTCAGACCACTTATAATGTGTGTATCAGCTTCATTTGTTACTAATTCAGACCACTTATAATGTGTATATCAGCTGTTTTGTTACTAATTAAGACCACTTATAATGTGTGTATCAGCTTCATTTGTTACTAATTCAGACCACTTATAATGTGTGTATCAGCTTCATTTGTTACTAATTCAGACCACTTATAATGTGTATATCAGCTTTATTTGTTACTAATTCAGACCACTTATAATGTGTGTATCAGCTTCATTGGTTACTAATTCAGACCACTTATAATGTGTGTATCAGCTTCATTTGTTACTAATTCAGACCACTTATAATGTGTGTATCAGCTTCATTTGTTACTAATTCAGACCACTTATAATGTGTATATCAGCTTTATTTGTTACTAATTCAGACCACTTATAATGTGTGTATCAGCTTCATTGGTTACTAATTCAGACCACTTATAATGTGTGTATCAGCTTCATTTGTTACTAATTCAGACCACTTATAATGTGTATATCAGCTGTTTTGTTACTAATTAAGACCACTTATAATGTGTGTATCAGCTTCATTGGTTACTAATTCAGACCACTTATAATGTGTGTATCAGCTTCATTTGTTACTAATTCAGACCACTTATAATGTGTATATCAGCTTTATTTGTTACTAATTCAGACCACTTATAATGTGTGTATCAGCTTCATTGGTTACTAATTCAGACCACTTATAATGTGTGTATCAGCTTCATTTGTTACTAATTCAGACCACTTATAATGTGTATATCAGCTGTTTTGTTACTAATTCAGACCACTTATAATGTGTGTATCAGCTTTTTTGTTACTAATTCAGACCACTTATAATGTGTGTATCAGCTTCATTTGTTACTGATTCAGACCACTTATAATTTGTGTATCAGCTTCATTGGTTACTAATTCAGACCACTTACAATTTGTATATCAGCTTTATTTGTTACTAATAAGACCACTTACAATGTGTATATCAGCTTTATTTGTTACTAATTCAGACCACTTATAATGTGTGTATCAGCTTCATTGGTTACTAATTCAGTACACTTAGACATGAATATCAGCCTAATACTTGGTGAGTTCAGACCACTTAAACAAATAACAGCTACATACTCCAGAGCTCCAATGTAGTGCTTTGAGAAGTTCACTGAACAAAACACTATTTGATAAACTACTAACAAAGGCCTCATCAGAAGCAATGAAAACTCCTGTCTGGCATTCAGTTGACTCCTGTCTGGCATTTTTGTATGCATGTCTGGCATTTAGTTGACTTATGTCTGGCATTTTTTTTAACTCCTGTCTGACATCTAGTTGACTCATGTCTGGCATTTTGTTGACTTGTGTCTGGCATTTTGTTGACTCCTGTCTGGCATTTAGTTGATTCATGTCTTGCATTTTGTTGACTCTTGTCTGGCATCTAGTTGACTACTGTCTGGCATTTTGTTGACATGTCTGGCATCTTGTTGACTTGTGTCTGGCACTAAGTTGATCCCTGTCTGACATTTAGATGGCTGAGCTCATTTGGAATTAATGGAATATTTATTTCACAGTCCAAAGGTTTCATCAGTATTAGGTTTACCAGAACAAGTCAGCTTTCTAATGTATTCAAGTGTTTCAGATTTAATTTCGCTTTGAGTTTTAGGTCTTGAATTGGAAATAGTAAGGTGAGTAAGATGGGTAGACAGTCATACTGTCACATTGATGGGTAGACAGACATACTGTCACATTGATGGGTAGACAGTCATACTGTCACATTGATGGGTAGACAGTCATGCTGTCACATTGATGGGTAGACAGACATACTGTCACATTGATGGGTAGACAGATATACTGTTACATTGATGGATAGACAGTCATACTGTCACATTGATGGGTAGACAGTCACACTTTCACATTAATGGGTAGACAGACAGCTGTCACATTGATGGGTAGACAGATATACTGTTACATTGATGGATAGACAGATATAATGTCACATTGATGGGTAGACAGACATACTGTCACATTGTTGGGTAGACAGACATACTGTCACATTGATGGGAAGTTATATTTGCTGTGTTCCCAGTAATGTTAAGGACAGTTCTATCTGCTATGCAGTTTGTTTTTGCTTTTATTTTAATTCAAACTCCATTATACTGGCTGTATAAAATGGTCAAACAAATTATATTATCCTATTAGACTGAATATATGGACCCTCTTTCCTTCATCACACATGTTTATACATGTGCATAATGTTGCTATTTCAAGGTATTTAATGATTGGTCAATATACACCCATGAAAGATCAATTATCCAATCATTGTACATATTATGATACATTTTTGAATACTGTTCACAAAGGAGGCTGATTTGGGGATAAAACTAAACTTGATGCCAAACACCTGGTGTTTGACAGATATTTATACTTTGTACATACTGATTTTTGAATGATTTTAAATTGTGATACATACCTGCAGCAATGAATATTTTTACCTCAGTAATTCAAAATGTTATTGTTACCTTAGTGAGTCAGTGTTACCTTAATGACAGATTTGACATAAGATGAAAAGTGAGTTGTACTGCTATAAACTAAAGGGAAATATTGGAAACAAGCTGACAAGAAACTGAGTCAGTGCTATGAATCCTGGGAAGGATTTGACATTAGATGACAAGCAAATTGTATTGTTATGATTTCTAGGAATTTGACATAAGATGACAAGAAACTAAGTTACTGTGCAATGAACTCTGGGTGAGATTTGACATACAATGACAAGAAAGTGAGTGATAGTGCTATGAACTCTGGGAACAATTTGACAGAAAATGACAAGAAAGTGAGTCACATTGATATGAACTTTGGGAGAGATTTGGCATACAATGACAAGAAAGTGAGTGATTGTGCTATGAACTTTGGGAGAGATTTGACATAAAATGACAAGAAATTGTATGATAGTGATATTAACATGGGGAGAGATTTGACATACTATGACAAGAAAGTGAGTCACAGTAGAATGCACTCAGGGAGAGATTTGACATAAAATGACAAGAAAGTGACTAATAGCCCCTATTCAAAAACAAAAATAAAAGTTTGTATAGCTTTTTAATAATCACAAGAGGAATGAAATGAAAAAAGAAAAAGAAATAGTCATACAATCAAGTTCGAACCTGGAAAAAATCATACCCACACTTTGTATCTATCAGAATATAATGTGAACTCAAAAATGCATCATTCTGACCATTCACTGACCAGTACATAATTCAATGTTCTCTACAGACAGTCACTGACCAGTATACACCTTACTTAATGTTCTTTACTGACATTCACTGACCAGTATTCACCTTACTTAATGTTCTTTACCGACATTCACTGACCAGTATAGACCTTACTTAATGTTCTTTACAGATATTTATTGACCAGTATACACCTTACTTAATGTTCTTTACAGATATTTATTGACCAGTATACACCTTTAGATAATGTTCTCTACAGACAGTTGCTGACCAGTATAAAGGTCACTAAAATTATATGTATTTGTAAGACAACGAAAGGATGTGGTTCATGGACTAGAATAGGAATTAAATGCAGGTATGTCAGTATAGCAAGCCAATTTGTGTTATCTATTATAGATTGTACTAAATAACTAATTAACATGTAGATCAGTGATGAATACTAAAAATGACTTCTATTTACTCGACATACTAATTTGAAGTGATATAGAAGAAACCCAGTCACAATACAAATAAAAAAAAACAAATTTTAATAATTACCTATTGATTTAGTGTCATGGGATATGGGCATAGTTTTTTTTTTCTATTACTGTTAATTCACAAAAGTTTCTGATGTGGGAGAAAACACTATGCATCAAATCTACAAATGTAGCCATTACAAATATCTGCACTAGTCATCTCCAAAAATAAAACATCTCTCTTTCTTTCTCCCATTCCACCAATTCTCTCTCTCTCTCTCTCTCTCTCTCTCTCTCTCTCTCTCTCTCTCTCTCTCTCTCTCTCTCTCTCTCTCCACCAATCACCACCCTCATTCCCATTTCAACCATCAGCACCTTCCCTCTCTCACATTCCACCAGCCACCACCACTTTCTCAAATTTCACCCATCACTCCAATTCAACCTATCACAACCCCTCTCACCAATTCCAACTATCTCCACCCAATCTCTCAATTCCATCCACAATCACTACTGTCTCTCATCCATTCCACACATCACCACACTGTCTACCAACTCCATCCATGACCAACTTTCTATCCCATTAAACCCATCACCACTCAGCACTCCAATTTCAGCCATTACCACCCAGCCGTCCCACTCCAACCATTTACACCCTTCTCTCCATTCCAGCCACCACAATACCTATCTCCAATTCCACCCATCACCACCCATCACTCCCATTCCATCCATCAGCCCCCATCACTACGATTCAACCCATCACCACCCCTCTTACCATCTCCATCTATCTTCACCCTGTCTCTCAATTCCATCCACCACCACCTCACTATCCCATTCCACCCATCACCAAGCCTCCCTCCCATTCCACCCATAACCAAGCCTATCTCCCATTCCACCTATCACCAAGCCTATCTCCCATTCCACACATCACTATCTCTCTATCCAATTCCACCCATCAATATCCCTTTGTCCCATTCCACCTATCACCAAGCTTATCTCCCATTCCACCTATCACCAAGCCTATGTCCCATTCCACCTATCACCATGCCTATCTCCCATTCCATGTATCACCAAGCCTATCTCCCATTCCACCCATCATTACCCCTCTCTTCCATTCCACCTATCGCCAAGTCTATCTCCCATTCCACCTATCACCAAGCCAATCTCCCATTCCACCTATCACCAAGCCTATCTCCCATTGCACCTATCACCAAGCCTATCTCCCATTACACCCATCACTAACCGTCTCTCCTATTCTCTCCCATTCCACCCATCGCTAACCCTCTCTTCTATTCCACCCATAACTACCCCTCTCTCCAATTCCACCCATTACTATCCCTTTCTTTTATTCCACCCATCACCATGCCTATCTCCCATTCCACACATCACTATCTCTCTATCCAATTCCACCCATCAATATCCCTTTGTCCCATTCCACCTATCACCAAGCTTATCTCCCATTCCACCTATCACCAAGCCTATGTCCCATTCCACCTATCACCATGCCTATCTCCCATTCCATGTATCACCAAGCCTATCTCCCATTCCACCCATCATTACCCCTCTCTTCCATTCCACCTATCACCAAGCCTATCTCCCATTCCACCTATCACCAAGCCTATCTCCCATTCCACCTATCACCAAGCCTATCTCCCATTCCACCTATCACCAAGCCTATCTCCCATTACACCCATCACTAACCGTCTCTTCTATTCTCTCCCATTCCACCCATCGCTAACCCTCTCTTCTATTCCACCCATAACTACCCCTCTCTCCAATTCCACCCATCACTATCCCTTTCTTTTATTCCACCCATCACCATGCCTATCTCCCATTCCACCTATCACCAAGCCTATCTCCCATTCCACACATCACTACCCCTTTCTCCCATTCCATCCATCACTATTCCTTTCTCCCATTCCACCTATCACCAAGCCTATCTCCTATTCCACCTATCACCAAGCTTATTTCCAATTCCACCCATCTTTACCCCTGTCATTATGGCAGCATTTGCTATCATCTACTCATCTGGATGAATTTATGATCACCATCCTTCAATTAGTGCAAAACAAACTTTATGACCTTGATCTTCTAGTTGTCCTGAGCCCACATATAAGATACAAAAATCTTTGCTGCAATGTATTGCTATATTGGAACAATCTTACACAGATGGAATTTTATTGCTAAATAGGAATACTCTTACACAGATTTAATTGTAATGCTAAAAAGGAATACTCTTACACAGATGGAATTGTACTGCTATATAGGAATACTCTTACACAGATGAAATGTATTGCTAAATAGGAATACTCTTACACAGATGGAATTGTATTGCTATATAGAAATACTCTTATACAGATCGAATTTATTGCTAAATAGAAATATTCTTACACAGATGGAATTTTATTGCTATATAGAAATAATCTTACACAGGTGGAATTTATTGTTAAATAGAAATAATCTTACAACGATTGAATTGTATTGCTATATAGGAATACTCTTACACAGATGGAATTTATTGCTAAATAGAAATATTCTTACACAGATGGAATTGTACAGCTAAATAGGAATACTCTTACACAGATGGAATTTATTGCTAAATAGAAATATTCTTACACAGATGGAATTTTATTGCTATATAGAAATAATCTTACACAGGTGGAATTTATTGTTAAATAGAAATAATCTTACAATGATTGAATTGTATTGCTATATAGGAATACTCTTACACAGATGGAATTTATTGCTAAATAGGAATATTCTTACACAGATGGAATTTTATTGTATATAGAAATAATCTTACACAGATGGAATTTATTGTTAAATAGAAATAATCTTACACAGGTGGAATTTTATTGCTGTATAGAAATAATCTTACACAGGTGGAATTTATTGTTAAATAGAAATAATCTTACAACGATTGAATTGTATTGCTATATAGGAATACTCTTACACAGATGGAATTTATTGCTAAATAGGAATATTCTTACACAGATGGAATTTTAATGCTATATAGGAATACTCTTTCACAGATGGAATTTATTGATTTATAGGAATACTCTTACACAGCACAGGTTGAATTCAGCTTACAATTATAACAGAGACAGACATATGCACAGACAAACATACACAAATACATAAACAAAGAATAATATACATGATCTATCACAACACATCCACCAAAAGTGCTCATACAATAATTCATCTGTTTCAACCTAGAACAATAATACTGAGACTTTAACATCATCCTGTTTTAACTAGCAGATGACGTTCAGATGAAAAACATTTAATCCACTGTTACTTTGATTGATGTTCTACTGGGTGTAATGAATTTCCACTAATCCAACATTATGTCTGTTTCTTCCTTTTAACGGCTGCATATTCAAATCAATCTTGCAAATGCAACATACCAAATTTAATAACACACACACACACATATAAATATATATATATATATATATATATATATATATATATATATATATATATATATATATATATATATATATATATATATATATATATATATATATATATATATATAAAGAGAAAGAGACATACAGACAACAGACAGACAGACAGACAGACAGATAGATAGATAGATAGATAGATAGATAGATAGATATATAAATAGATAGATAGATAGATAGAGAGATAGATATACTTATATATAGATATATATATAGATATATTCATGCCCTTTGACTTGCCATCACTTCTCTCAGACCATGTCAAGACATACCCACATGCCAAGTTTGATAAATCTATCAGTAATATTTCTTTTTTTCGAGGGGGTGAGGAAGAAGTTATTGAGAGCGATTTAATTTAACATTTTCTGCAGAAACCCGTATTTACCGTATATGTTGGGACACCATATTTGTTGGGACACCATACTTTTATTTTAAAAGTAATTTGTTTGTGCACTGTATATTCTGGGACACATAGCTTTTTTGGAGTCGTAAGTTGTGGGACACCTTTTAAATCATTCGAAAAGTACATGTCAGAAAATGTACTCAAACGTATATTTTATTAAGTAAAACTTTAAAAAAGAAAACTCCGAGTGTTGTTTGTTTTCATTTTTCGTAAAAATATATTCAGAGAGAGAGAAAAAGAAAGAGATAGAGAGAGAGAGAGATATACCAGTAGATAGTGACTGTACTTTGTTTTCTAATAATTTATGTCGACAGACTGTCAGTTCCGACCCATACTTTGTTCAACAATTAGTTGATCTTGCCGCCAGGCTTTTGATGTCGCGGTCGGATCAAAAAAACATAGCAGCACATTTTCTCACCACTCTTCAGCTAGTTAAGTCTTTGATTTTGCCGCCTCGCTTGTGAGTCATGTTCTTCAGATGTACTCTTACAATGACAGCATGTACATCTGTGGGTCATTCAGACACTGAATTTTCTGATTGTAAATATCAGCACAGCTAAAAGGATCAATTGATAAACACAATTTTCCAATCAACAGGTGGTCGAAGCAGGATTAGCAAGCCCTTAAATTTACAGTCCAGGAAATTGATGCGTACAGAGGACTCCTGTATACGTGATTTTCTGAATCCCATATATAAAAATTGTGTGAAAATACGGATTACGCGTTTCCGAGACATTTGAAAGTGATCGGTGATTAAAACAAGTTTTTTTTTTTGCTGTGAAAGTTTCGTTTTTAATTTTATTTACATTTACGATGGCTACCAACTGCAAGGTAAAACGCAAATTAAATTTACAGTTTCTGGAAACTAAATATCTGGCTTGTAAGGAAGTTAAGGGATGTACATCTCGCAAAGAGGTCTGTGAAATTTTTTGATAATGTGATAATGCCGACGTTGAATTTCGTATCAGGATGTCATCAATGCAATATATTAATTTGGATTTTATTACACAAAGGTAACAAAAATGTAATTTATCAATATACAAGTGTACTATCTTCATGCTATCTTTTTTTTCAGGCCCTCCCCCCACTTATCTCAACATCCGCCTATGTCGACAATATTTCCTCGGGCCCGAGGATAACGAGATAAATGGGTAGGACTGTACCCACAAACTTTAAATGATTTTCAGATCAGATCTGGCTTGTCCTGAAGCGATTCGACTGCTTTCAAAATACAGTCCACAACTGTTTGTTTATCTGCACTCTTAATACGAGACGTATGGTCATTTTCCTTGGCTTCCCTATGTCGGCCGACTTTGTATACACATGCATAGTTAAAAAAATCTCCACGCTAATAGGAATCCAATGTAAGCTTCCGGGGTCGGTTTGTTTTGTAATAAATTAACCTTTGTATTTGATATCCTGCCAGTAAGTTCAAACAATGAGTTTATGGCTGTTACAAGGTGTGTTTATTCAACACCTGGGCTTTCATTTATATGCCGTCTGCAGTCATAATTGATACAAACTGGTTTTGAGTTATTCGGTAAATAGTATATACAGCATTAACTTGCTTTAATAATACTTTTTGTATCCCATGGAGTCAAAAAGATTGTCATTTGTACTCACAGTGAATGTATTTCTAATAATGATTTTAGTTTGCGAGATATTGTCATATTGTTACCCTGGATATAATACACTCTTGGTTATTTTGTACCTTACACCGTATCACGCGTAAATGTCAGTTGCTTTCGACCAATGGGGCTGATAATTCTCACTCTTTCTTTCTCTATCTCATTCATATGTGATTTTGCGAAATCCAGTTTTCATTTTCATAACATTCAAACCTTTTGAGGACAACTAAACATGATTCGTTTCTCAATATTCACGTCAATGACTAATGTGTTGCGTTGTCTGACGAAAGCTATTACACTATGGATAATGGATTCATGTGCTACTCATACGGAGTTTGTGGATATATTTTTCCTTTAAAAAAATGCTAATGTCGACAAAAAATGTGAGTAAATGATGACAGTACAAGTTTAGGTTCTTGTTTATTTTATTTTATGATCAAATACGCATTTTATTTATCAATTTTATTGTAACATGCGGTGTGGCCAGTTGTTGGCGGGGGGGGGGGGGGATTGAACATGTTTTTCATTTCCTAAGTCTTGGGACACATGATGTAGGTTTAAAAAAAGTTCACCATAAGTTCTGGGACACGAAATAATTATTTTTTCGTGTTCCAACATATGCGGTAAATACGGTAGCACCATGTTCATTCATGATCTGCATACCCTAAGAAATTTTTTAATGAAAACTCGACTATTGTAGGACCATCCAATTCATAAATAATAACATTTTCAAGATGGCCACATAATGGCCATACTGGTCATCAGTTTGGCCAATCTAACTTTTAGATGTTGCTATTCTTTTAGATCACGCAACCATAACAAGACCAAAGCATTACAAGATAACCACCATGCTAGTTATGCTCACCTTGAATTTGGAACACTTTTCATTTTGATATTGACAGAGGATTAAAGAGTGGACCAGATATTCAAAGATGCAAATGTATTTGTGTTAATTGCTTGAGCACACAGTACAATGTTTATTACATTAAATTGATCACAAAGTTAAGGTCCTAAGCCTATCAATAAGTTTCCTTATATATATATATATATATATATATATATATATATATATATATATATATATATATATATATATATATATATACATATATATATATATATATATATATATATATATATATATATATATATATATATATATATATATATATATATATATATATATTACCCTTGTGTAATGCCACAACATAGGTCAACTGGGCTGGAGTGTATTCCATTTAGCAGAAGAGAGGGTGAACAGACTTTCTCTAATTAGGTTAGATTTCAAGCAAATAATTTTAGAACTTTGTCAAATTAAAGCTTGACAATTTTAGAGCCCTCTTTGTCAAATTAAGGCTTTCAGCGGGGAGGGTGAATCCTACATCTCTAATTGGGTTAGATTTCAAGCAAATAATTTTAGAGTAATGTTTGTCAAATTAAGGCTTAACAACTTTAGAGCTCTGTTTGTCAAATTAAGGCTTTCTCGAAGCCGGGGTGGTGTGGGTTGTAAACCAGCTGGAAATAACTCACCGGAAATTATTAATGAAGCCGCTGATATCTGCCGACGACTATTTGAAGATGGTATCTTGGTTATCAGTGTATATCGAGAATTTATCGATGAACTCGTTAATGATTATCATATTGATTGATTGTCCGTGACAATTAGTCATACTATTAGATAAATAATAATTAGATAAGATGATCATACACTACAACCAGAAGAAACCAACCATGACCTACGTAGTAAATTCACGATTGCCTGTTTATAAGATGTATTATGGGGATGGTCTCGGCAATGTTGTTCAAATGTTATTTGCAAGGATGGCTCCAAAAATAGCACCAATCGCAAAATAATTATCGATAAAAGCTATTATGTTATTCGTGATAAGGGTATTAGCGCTGTTGGTGATGTTACCGGTAAAGCATTTTCCGCGGCCAAGCAAAAACGAATCACGCTGATTCGACGACGAGAAAAACCACCACCGGGAAAACTACCATCTACGGAACTTATGCCTGCGAGTGTTAGCAAAGTGATAAACAGCGCGGTGGATCAAAAAGTAGCAGAGCGAATAAACGAAGGCTTTGATGCTCAGGGAAATATCACTGCAAATATGATAGCGGGAAGTGGCCTGACAAAGTCATCGAGATGGCGATTTAGATCGAGAAATATATAGTACAATGTTCGAACCTTCAACTGACCCAACAATGGGTATAGATGTCAAGGTTCTCAAAGATTATTCTTTGAATAATTATCAGTTTTATGAGTATAAAGCAAGGCAACCAAATGAATGAGGGAGAATCTAACTTCAGCTTCATGATACAAGTAAATGCCTTCTGCTCGCTGAAGCAGTTATTGAAGTAGAAGAACTTGTAACAAATATAGCACTTAATACGCCATATGACGCAAATCTCCGAGTTGGTTTCTTCAATAACGGTATTATGGCATTATTTAGTACCGCTACATATATGATTGATAATAGAGAGATTGAATCTATTCAAAAAGATGTTGATATCGCCCCAACAATAGTGGGGTTAGCGAGATATTCTGATGATTATACAAGATCGGCTGGACCATCTATGATGTTCACTAAGAATATTATTGATCACGTTGAACGTGTTCAGTATATTAGGGTAAAGGCAACACCGGATACGGCAGTTGATCCAGCACCAGCTGGATATACGAGACTAGCTGCTGCCTTTGATATCGTAGATATTAACCTTAATTACAGCCTAGGATTTGCAACACGAACATTAATTTTGCAGGGACCGCGTAGATTATTTTCATGCGCGATTCCATATTTTCATATATTTGTATTTTGTGGAAATGTTAGAAAAGTTATCTTCAGAACTTAATACACAGTTGTTCTCGTGCGGAAAGTTGATGAAAATGATGCACTCTGGCGTGCTGCTGGTGTTGTTGATGGTAAAGTAAATATAACAAAACTCTCATCATTGATGCCAGAAATGACTCCATCAATCGTCGCAAATAAACAATTACTATAATTTATGAGTGTTGCTGGTCAATCATTACTGTCATGGCTAACAACAACAACAGATGGTCTGCAGAGTAACATTAATGGAGAATTTGCATGGCATGCTACATCAAACAGGGGTGTTTCTGCGTCTCGACACATTTATTTCGTTACAGGATTATACGCGATTAAATTCTCAAGAGCGCAGCCATATGATAATTGATCAACTAGGTGTAAACGAAGTCACATTAAGAATAAACGGTCAAGAAGAATCATGTGTGGATGTTTTACTTAATTACAGACAAAATCAAATTGCGCGCATATCATCGTTTGCTGACATTTATGGAACGTGATCAAAATGTAGATACTGCTCTGTAAATATCACAATTAGATTTTAGAACCCTATATCCGGTTTATTCCTTTTCGCTGGAACATCTTGACTTAACTAGACAATCCGTCGTTGACGTATACATCGAAGCTCGTGTAACAATCCTCCTGCTGGTGGTGATTACAGAGCAATTGCCGTCTTTCTCAGTGACAAATCAATGCTACTCGAAGTGGACGAATGATTATAGTTGATGCGTCAATAGAAAACATGTAGACAATTAGATCAATCTCCTATTAAATAAAATGTCATATAGTCACGTTAGTGTTACTCTGACTCCTGCTAAGATTAAAAAGTTGTAATCGGATTCAGCTACAACATGTGGAACTACAACATAGTTTAAACGCAATCAAATGTCTGTTGGTGAGAATAATCTATCACTGACAACTCGTCAGATTAAGCATTTCAATGATGCTAGCAAAGATAAAAAAGGTGTTCAGGTTACTCTCTCTGCATCCGCGATAAAAAAAAGATAAAATTAGTTGGTATATTTACACTTTTCTCTGCAAAAGCGACCGCTCTCGGAGCTCTTGCTACCGCCGCTTGGATGGCACTAAAGAAAGCGACTGGAACCGGATACAAAAAAAAGAGACGTTCTGTAGCAGGAAAGGGTCTAAGACTACCAGGAACTCCGTATTCATGTTACAGCGAAAAAGGCCTGACACTAGCAGGTATGGTTTACTAGCACCGTTATTTTGATTTTTTCGATGCTAAAAATACGCGATAAAAAACTTCAGAGGTGTTTTTATGCGAGATCAATTACCACAACAACCAAACAACACTGAATCCGGTGTCATTAATCTCGATAACAGCATCGGACCTGGAACTAACTCGGTTGCATACGCGATTGATCCACGTGGGATTGTTTATTTTGATTCATATGGGTTAGCGCCTTTAAATAATTTATGCGTTATATACATCAATTAAAATTTCCGATCTGGTATTCCACGCTACCAACACAAAAAATGACCGACCCACCAATATGCGGCCAGCAGGTATTAAATGTA
Organism: Unio pictorum; assembly: GCA_030141615.1. Taxonomy (NCBI): domain Eukaryota; kingdom Metazoa; phylum Mollusca; class Bivalvia; order Unionida; family Unionidae; genus Unio; species Unio pictorum. Next base: position 3,705,561 of record JARLTB010000114.1, read on the forward strand.
CATAGCGCTGTATCAACATCAACTAAACCATGCCATAAAACAGTACACGAATATTCAAGTAATCGCATTTTAGAGAGATCTTAAAATATAACGATTTATATTTACGGGAGATCTTCGAGATATTAAACCTCGCAAGTGTAGATCCAAACGAAATAGTCGTATTTCAAGACAAACAGTTGAAATTGAAAACGAGTGATCTTTACTTGAATGATATTCTAGTTAAAATTTATGGAGTAACCGAAAATTCCCTAGCGGTGTTTTATTCCACCGGTAAGATTAAACCAGAAGTTGTTTTTCCAACTGTGATAGATAGTATTAACATTCGAGTAAAAACATCCGGTGACACAGTGATAGGTAACCTCCACATGAACTCAAATAAAATAACCGCACATTGTAATCAAACATTGGACACTGACGCTGTAACAAGAATAATATGCAGATCTGTTAGACAATAAACTAACGTCGCTGCACGCTGAGCATAAAACCACAGATGATACACTAAAATCGCTGCAACACGAATATAAAACCACGGATGATAAACTAACAACACTGCAAGCTGAGTATGATGTTCATTTAGGCGCGTTTGCAAACCTCCGTAGGAATTTTAGAAAAACGGATGACACATTGGATAATTTCTTTGGTAAACCGTCAGGGATGCCAATGAAACTATCTGACATTTAAATAACTATTGACACAATTAAACAAACACATGACAATATCGTCTGCGGAAGCCAACTAGATTTAAATTTCTCGCAGATGTTCAAGCCATTTGTGTAAAATACGGACATGGTGGATTATGGAATACCAAATATGATCCCAAAAATGTTTTTTTTTTCGGTTGATATGGTTGCGTGTTATCTGGCGAGTTCCTCGGGATGGGTGAATGTTCTGAGTATTTTGAACGATTTGGAGATCCAACCCACGCGATGACCCGTGTTGCGATTAATGGACTTTACCCAATTTTGATCGATTGTAAAATGCTGATTTCTCTGAATGTCAGTGAGGCAATTATATCATATCGGAAACAAACTGGGGTTTAATTTCTACAACCTGACTGTCTTGATAGTATACTTAGCGATTACAAAGAACATTGTCTTGATCTCGACGAAGAATATATTGTTAAAGCGTCCAATGAGATCTTTGAAGTCATAAATACAAATGCAAAAGATCTCGGTAGAAGAGTATTTGGAAAATTCACCCAGGGTGGAGCATTGATCACAAGCGACATTATTAACGATTAATTCTAGATGATGTTGAATACGATTTTATAATCGCGGATGCATCAGCTAGAGATATTTATGTTAATCATGAAATGCCTACTTGTCAGATGGAACAAAATTTGGTACAATTGTTATCTGGAGAATCACCTCAGTACGTACATCTAAGAGCGTCAATGCTGGCTTATGCTTTTATCAATTTGCTTTCGATGATTAATAGATTTCCTGACATTAATATCAAATATAGCGAAGCAGTGTCTGAATTTACAAATTCTGATGAGTGTTGGGGATCATGGACAATACAACAAGAAAGCTTACATGATTATTCTGAATCAGCAGATGTTACGATTAAAACAATTACATAAAAAAGGAAAGTCAGACATGATTGTGCTAACACCAAAACAGACTTGCCAGAGAGATGAAACAACGAGGAGTTAATTATTGCACATATCACAGTTTTTTTCGATGGAAAGGTGACGAATGAACTCCAGATTGAATGGGTGCGAAATATATTCCTGAAATCATTATTTGGGATGAAATATGCACAGTATAGTTAGATATATTAAAAATGTTTCTCGGGTGGTTGTTACTGAGAAATACAGCTTTGATAATGTGTGGCGATCGTGGACAACCACCACCATTTGTCAGTTTCTCTCCGCATGGCTGGCTGAAGAATTTTGTAGCTTATTATGAAGAAGTTAATACTGATCATAGATCTCTTGATCCAGAATTAAGTGAGTTCACTTAATTAATCAGATTACAACCGGATAAAATCCAGTGTGAAACAACGCGTGAAATAATTTCAGAAAACCCATTAAATGTTTTCTGCGAAGCATGGAGACCAAACGATTTGATAGTGGCATGTAGAAAGATAGTCAGAAACACATGTCAAGCGCGGTTGTTTCAATAACACAAGGACAAATTCGTAACACTTCCAGTGCCATTGTGGTATAGGCCTACATATTCACGAAAACAGAATATTGAAGTTGGTATTCCAGTACAGACTGAGAAGCAGATTCTCGTGTTAAGTGATATTGTGATTTTGGATATCAGAGTTGTCGAAGATGCGCTGATAAATCTCCATGGACGCTAGGATACGCAATGACAATACAATCATGTCAAGGGTTAACCGTCTCTGTTACCGTTGTTTGGATCATATATGATCGCATCGAGTGGTCGAATTTTGTTTATCTCGCAGTGTCACGAGTACGAAGAATAAATCAAGTTCGAAGAGTTGTTCTAGATGCTAATTACATCACAAACAGTGATATTGTCAGCGATGATATAATCAGAAAAATACTCGCTGTTTATAAACAGCAAGATAACAAAAATAAACGAGAATTTGATATTGATGTTATATTTATATTACGCTGAAACAACAACAAAATAATCACTGCGCTAGTTGTAATTGTATAATGCATTGACAGTATTCGGATAAAGATCCTCGTCAATTTACCGTGGATAGAAAGGATACTAGTTGTGGTCATACCAGAGATAGTGTGATGTTGACCTGTCTTGAGTGTAACATACGCAAAGGTGCTAGTTAAGCAATCGTGGCGGTAATTGTGTATCCTCTGGTATCACTTGTAATTGTTCACGTTTAAATCCACGCTGAGGAGAAGTTTAATATAATCTATAGATTGCGGGTCTACCCGTGGATCTTATGTTAGATATTTTATGTGACGTTACAGTCCAAATACGATCAGTAGTTTGTTTTACCACCTTCAAGCTCTCATGGTTCATATAAATATCTCACAGTGACATTTCCGATTATTCGCTCTTTTGAAAAAACATTTTGTGGATTTTGTACGGGTATATACTTCTCTTTGATTACGTTAATATTTTTCATATCGATTGTTCGAGTAATTTCTTTACTTAACGCGGTAATTACACCTGGTAATGTCTTGACCCATTCACGTAATCGTTTATCTTGGCTGAATTCTTTCGCGTATTGATATCCAAATAACCGTTCCGCAAGTGTCCGATTAAATCGTGGTTGATGGCTATGTATTGCAGTATGTCCTCGTCGTAACGTGGTATTATGATGTTTCATCAGTGATGATACCGCACCCTGAAACTCCTTGCCAGGATCAACCTGTAATAGATTTGGCCATTGTTAAACGCATCGTCCATAAATCCTTTCAAATGCAGAAGCTATTTCAGTGTATAACTTGGTCGTTAATGGTTCAGCTTGCTTGTATCTACTCGCAACATCAACTAAGGTTAGCGCGTATTTGTATGTCCGTTTATTAACAGTATCATGCGGCATAAATAATATATCAGCCTGATGAACTTCATTAGGAACGCTGACATGAAAATGTGCAAAGTTAATTTGTTTAGGCGCGGGGGGGGGGGGGGTTAGATAAACCTGCCATATCTCCTGTCTTGATAACCAATCCGCCGCAGTAACATGTTTTACCTTTTTCCGCGTTGGCGAGTTTATCGATTGCTGATTTACCCAGCCAGTATCCTCTTGGGGACTAACACATATATTACATATGGTTATTAATTACCAGCGCCTAATACTATTTTACCATTCATCGCCGATTTTATCAACCAACTAGCTAATTTTTCTTTCAAGGATTTATCAGTGATCGAATTCAACGCATGAATCAATTTCACATATGCGATATGTCTATGTTGCAGATTGCTACTTTTATAAGCAACATCATGAGTATGACACACCTTATCAATAGCCTTTATCGAATATTCGCCGGGTCGTCCTTGATCTTGATCATTGTGTCGGATATCTGATCGAGTTCCCGGACCACATTAATTATATCCTGGAAGGTGTTTAGCTCCTGTGTATTTCACCCATGCAGTTCCTGGGAGTTTGTCAATTTTGCTGCAAACATAACCTCCTCGTTTCTTTACAAATCATTACCCGATTTCATAGAAACAAATCTAAATTTTGTTGTACCACATTGTGTACACTTACCACTAATTGCACCTCTATTATTTTTTACTACAACTAGAGTCAGATCACTCATTGGTTTACGAGCTTTAGATTTCACACAATATAAATCCATAAAATTCATTTATAATAAGATGAATGTAGTTGTTTTTTCGGCGACCAAAACACGAGAACCTGTTAAGCATCATGCTGCGCTACCAAATTATATTCGCATGATTATAATCGAACTGTCTGGAAGTGGCAAGACGCAGTTGTTACTTAATTTAATAAAGAGATGGATGAAATGGGATAAACTATATTTTATAGCCACGAGTGTAGACGATCAGCGATGTTACGAGGTATTAAAAGATTTTAACGAGAAAGAAAAATCAGAAATAACTGAGGATATTATTGAATTTATAACCAATATCGTAGAAACACTTTGTGTTGATTCTATTGATGGAAGTATTACCAATTTAGTCGTATATGATGATGTGATGTTAGATAAACAAGGATATTTGCCAGAGGTAGACATCAAAATACTGATGTGATTTATGTTATTCAGATGTATACACAAATACCAAAAGTGATCAGGGATAACTAATATTATTACTGTGTTTAATGGAGTTGACACTCGTACGCTACGAAATATTCACCAGACCTGGTGCAGTAGAGATATGGATTATAATCTCTTTACAAATTTCATTAGTCACGCTCAGTCAATCCCAAACGGATTTGTAACGATAACTTTGTATGACCCTAGATAAAGATATCGTATGGACTTGATAAAATATTCGGTTAAAACCATAACAGCCATACCAACTAACAAAACCACGACAACAAATACACGTCTGTGTTTGACACTTGTTTTTGTTTGTTTTGAGACGGCTTTAATTTGCCAAACATAGCTCTAAAGCTGTTAAGCCTTAATTTGACAAACTGAGCGCTAAAATTATTTGTTTGAAATCTAACCCAATTATAGATGTAGGATTCACCCTCCTTGCTGAAATTCTTAATTTGACAAACAGAGCTCTAAAATTGTTAAGCCTTAATTTGACAAACATAGCTCTAAAATTATTTGCTTGAAATCTAACCTAATTAGAGATAGTCTGTTCACCCTCTCTGCTGCTCATTTGCATAAACAGTTTGTGTCCTGTTGAATAAGTTCGACTAGAACCATATTATGGCTGTATTATGATTGTCAAATAGATGATGGAGACGGTGAAGTAATATATCATGCTCTAGTGTGTCAAATGCTGCAGACAAATCAAGGATGGTGAGTACTGTACTCTGTCCGCTATCCAAAGCAGAGTGAATATCATTAAGTACTTTCCGAAGAGTAGTTGTAGTACTTTGGTAAGGCGATATGCAGACTGAACATTGCTGCAAAGATTGTTTAAATTCAAATGATATACATGTTGGGGGAGAACAATTTTTTCTAAGACGTTTCAAATGATAGGGAGATTAGAAACAGGGTGGTACTTCTTTAAATCGTTATACTCAAGTGTTTTTTCCTTCAGCAGAGTTTAAATATAACTTTTGAAATAATGAATTTGAACATTGCAATGCATTAGAAACGCACAGATAGCTATTTACCGTGCTATCTGTATTAAATCGTTCATACTATATTTCAGTTGTGATCCTTGTCCATGTGGTAACATATATGTTTCCTTTGAACCGCGCACATAGTTACATACTTACACAATCTTCTCGAATCGTATTTTATATGAATTTGCCACACAATGCAGAATGTTAATCACACTTAAAATCTATTCAAATCATCCTTTGAATTTCACTACGCTTGCAGTCACTAGGTCATATGATCGCTTCCGTACAGTACATTTGTCCAGATCATATTTTGACTAAAATTCATTTGTTGATTGTAAATGTTGGCCTTCTTTTATGGAGGTGTAATTATGTTTTCAATATTTAATACTATATTCTTCACTTATATGTTTGTCAGTATATTTTTAATGTTATCAGCGTGCATTGGTAGTTGTGTCCTCTACACACATTCTTAACAGCCGTATTTAGAACTTATAGTACGTTGGTGTTTGACGGACGGTCTAGAAGGGATAATGTTTTTCTAATTGTCAATGATAGAGTTTAAACGCACAGGTGATGATAGTTAAAGTTTATATTATCCCTCTCTTTGCGTCGCTGGTTGTATCGTGACTATCTGTCTTTACGAATCACCTGACCTGTTCGCTATCCGGGCCAAGCAATAGTTGGTAAACATTACGTCACGTTACTAATTTCCGAAGAGTATGAATAGGAGCTACATTCAAAATTCGATTAATAGCTGTCAAAAATAAAACTCTTTTGAGGTGGTTATAATTATAGATTTATTGAATGACATTAAACAAACTCATATATGCTCATAGATACAAAAATACGGGGGGGGGGGCGAGTGGTCTAAAGCGCTCTCCGTTACGGATCACTGGCATCTCACCTCTGTCTGCGTGGGTTCGAGTCTAAGATTCAGCAAATGTAGTTATGTGAGAAAGCTTGCCAGTAGCTTCTCGTGGGTCGGTGGTTCTTTCCGGGTGTTTTCCCGGGTTCTTCCTCCACCAGTATTACTGGGCGCCATGTATAGCCTATCGTGTGCTGAAAAATGGCTTTAAACCTTACAACAACAACAACAACAACAGATAAAAGAGGCAAGTGAATGAATTTTCCTTTCTTTATTCTCATAGATATACTGGAATTACATGTATATATTACAACAACAGGAATCAATTAAATTCAAGAAAATGTAATTCACTGCTTAAGATTAAGGCTTAACATAAAAGTAAAATTGTGCCATATTAAATAAGCAATTATCTCCAGCTACACTAATAAGTTAGAGCTACGTTCCAAATATTTACTCTTTGGGTCGCTCAATCCTTGTTGAATAATTACATTCAGGTTATGAAGGTCAGCATATTATGGCATTTGTGTATTGCATATGTTACACACAATATAATGCATGCATTAATGTTTTAGTTAACTACTTGTACTAAGCATTTTATGCCAACTTTTTCAAAAGTAATAAGGTTCCAGCTTTGAGCATTTATGTAATGGTATCATTACGTTCAAACACGTTAGTCCAGATAAAGCAATTATCTGGTACGTACGTATCATGCAATCATACAATACATTAGCTATTATCAATTGCCGATAGAAAGTGTCATAAGAATATTTAAATTGACTAATATGGAGATAATATTATAAAACGTTTCAATCATAAGCAGAGAAGTTTATGTCATTATTGTATATATCAATAATATAGCACAAAATATACATTCTTTATGTTGCGCATGATATAACCAAAGAAACTTCTAATTTTGCTACATGTACTAAATATATAAAAAAATTATCAAAAACAAAATAAAACGTATTATCCAAATAATGTAACACAATTTATCTTATATACAATAATGCATTCAGAAATGACTTTTGAGTGATCAATGTTGACAATAACTGTATTTTTTTTGTAAGTCATATTTACGTTTCGTATCTAGTTTAATATAAAAAAACTGATGACAATTTCCCACGTACATGGCCTTCTAAAATTCAACAAGGTATGTCATTTATAGTCAGTACAAGTGATATTTAAATGCATAAAAACAATGAATGCAAATAGTTATTGTATCAAACAGGCTTTAGAAGATCGACGTTTAATTGGTTGTTTCAATTTGTGGCACAAAACTTAATTATAATTAGTCGACTAATATGAAGCCATGCTGCATATTCTCAAATAAAAATTACAATGCTGTTATCATCTAATTTCATTTTTTGAAAACAAACCATACCTTGTAACACAACCAAACAACTAATTAATAAACACAATCAATAATGTAAAAAAACTAAAAGAATATTTGTTTAAAAACACACGAACAAACAATTACTTAGTGATATATCGTGACAAAACCCTTAATTATTACAGCAAAAAATAAAATTCTTCCTAAAACTGAACAATTTAAGCATCTCAGATACAGAGTTTAGTGTTTTGTTGTTTTTATTAACACCAAACACATATTTTGTTCTGCGAATTTCCTCCTGCCCTTCTGTGGCAACATCTTCACTCTGCACGAAACTTCCAGCAAAATTGAAAAGAAAACAAATAAATATTTCAGATTTTGATGAAGCAGAACGTAGATTATTCCGGTTTTAACGCCTACGTAATTTATAAAAAAAACGAAAACTACCTTGCAACTTTGTCACCTTGGTTTATACAACCAATGCAATAATAGTATTATGTCTTTGAATCTCATTTTGTTTTAGGCCAGGAAGATATAGTTTCAATATTATTTTATGACGCATTTAAATCTTATGTGGGTACGTACTGGGGACGTACCGATACTGTTTTCTTATTGGATGCTTTGACCTTTGTGGCTGCTTAATGCATAATAGGTTTTAAAATAAATCCATAAAGTGAGTTGTTGTGGCTGTTAAAGTTTCAATGCTTGGCCGATAATGCGTTGTGCAATAGATTAGCATACGCTCAGGGGCATGGCGTTTGTAGAATCTTGCAAAGATTACATTTGGACAGAAATGCAGGTAACTTAAGCTTTACGTTGTTAGCTCTCGTACTATTTGGCAGTGGGCAGCTGGTCGATATTGAACCTTATTTTTAAACATATAACCTATTGTATGGCGCTAAATAGCCTAAAAGAGCTGGTGCGCCGTTAAAATTCAATTAATGAATCAATTTGAATGTGTATCACTCTTTACACTGCGGTCGCGCTATAGACACGTGTTTTGCAATATTAACAAACATATTATTGACTTATAATAATAGGAAGACAAAGAAAATACCGTGCAAAGCATAACTGATTGATGTATAAATCATAAGTAGAAATATTACATGTTCATGTTATGAGCTATTGCTCGCAACTAATCTTCTATCGGTACTGTTTCATATGTTGGGACTAAAGCCTGTTATTGTTTACAATTAATGTAATATGCGAAAAAGTTAGTTGATCAACACAGTTAGATTGTAAAGCAGACCGTACAATTTATTTGTGCGTATTGTCTTCACAATTAAACATTTTGTACTGTCTTCCCATCTAACTTTTTATTTTGTCTTCTCAACCAGCAGCAAAGGGGCTGAACAGACCAATTTTTCAGCGCGATTTGAGACCTTTATGATGAAAAATTGTCATAGAACCTCCGCCGTAAAAAATAAAGGGTTAAAAAAAAAAGATTACAAAAACTATCACTGATTTTTTACGGCGGGGTTGAAATTTTTAATCGCTGAAATTGCAAAACAATTTACAATTGAAAAATCAGCGATTAAAATACATGTCAAATATTGGAGAAGCTCAGATAACGAGATTAACAAGAGAACGGTTAGCTGCAGTTAATAAATTTCTTCCAATCAGGGACGCATTTAGAGATAATTTACAAGTTGAACAACAGCAACTTGTTGAATTTACCACTGATACTGAACGGTTATTTAAACCGGTCACTGCTGCAATTGAACGGGTCGGTACAGAAATTGCAAAGGTTGCAACAGATACCGCTAAAACAGCAAAAAGGACTAAACAAACAAAAAAGATTTTAAAAGCTCTTCCAGCTGATATAGTTGCAGCACAACCACCTAAACCAGTCGCCGCACAGATACAACCCGAGCTAATCCCACAGCCTCAAATAGAAAAAATTATTTCACTAACGCCACAGTGACCAGCAAAGAGCGAATGAATCTTGCCCCGGTTGTGATATTTAAACCCGGGGTGATATCTAGTGTTAAATCGAAAGAATATAAAGATGATAACTACTTTGCTGAAGAAATAAATAAGACATACAGTGATAGAAAATCGCTTATGGCGGACGGGTATGAAGATGCTATTGATGATAAAGAAACTTTTGCAAAAAAGATGTATTTAGCGAGATTAGGTAAATCTACGCTACCACGTGACGATACAGGTTTTAGTAAACTTTGGCAAATAGTAAACAAACAAAGTAAACAACCTCCATCATATTTGGCCAGTCAACTAGCTCCCCCTGAAATAAAAGTAGCAGCCGAGGGAGATTTATCTACACCGTTGAAAAAAATTAGGTACCGGATACCACGGTGGAAAAATGCTAGCATTTTCAGATTCAATACCATGTTCAAGAAGTGTATTCGATGATATATCACGGTTGGAAGTTCTCATCGGTGGAAAACGAGCTGGAAATAATTCTCCGGAATTAATCAACGAGGCAACTGAAATTTGCCAACGATTATTTCGTGGACATGTTATGGATATGTCAACGTATCGTAGTTTTGTTAATGAATTTGTTGATGATTATTACAGTGATTAATTGCCGATCATTTGAAAATACTAGTATTTCTATAACATGATAATAACCCGCAGTATGAATCGGACTATGCCTGTCCACGTTGTAAATTCACGATTACCTGCATACAAATTAACATACGGAGATGGTTTTGGTGATGTTGTTACAGGATTATTTACAAGAATTGCTCCAAAAATACTTCGAATTGGAAACGAATTAGCTTCAAAGGCTATTGGGATTGTTGATAAGTCTGCTGCAGTTGAGGATGCAACACGTGCATTTAACGATGCAAAGGAAACGATTGTGTCGCTGATACGTAAAAAGAAACCGGAAAATAAACCCCGGTTAAATTGCCATCAACGGAGTATATGCCAACGAGGTCTGCTAACGAAATCAACAAAATAGCAGAAAAAAAATTAGAAACATTTACTGGTTCTGGTCTAAAATTATCAATTTAGATTAAAAGCATCAATATAATGTTTAAACACGAGATCGATGATGATTTCGACGTAGATGCTGCTGTACAGAAAAATGATTCTGTTCGAGATTATCAATATTTTTCATATTCCGCAATGGATCCAAATATACGATCGCGTATTGAACTTAGATTCGATGACACGTCTAAGTATTTTCTTCCATGTGAGGCATTTATTGAAGTTGAGGGTAGAATAACACAACCTAATGGCATCGCTTATGCTAATTTGGGTACTACAGCGATTGGATTTGTTAACAACGGTATAATGGCATTACTTAGCTCCGCGCAATACATAATTGGTAGCACTAAAATTGAGTCCATTGACAACAATGTTGATGTTGCTAGTACTATTGTTGGGTTAGATAGATATTCTGATGATTTTATTAAGTCGACAGGTCATTCAATGATGTTTGCAAAAGATCAAACTGATTTCGCTGATTTTCATCCATTTACGTTGCGAAAGCCAAAAAAGGCAGACGGTTCTGCTGACATTGATTCTGAACCTGTTGTTTTTGGGGGTAATCCCAATTACAATTCTGGATTTTTAACACGAAAAAAGATGTTGAACGCGGATGGTAAATTTTCTTGTACAATTCCGTTGTCACATATATTTGGATTTTGCAGAGATATCAGAAACGTTATATTTGCTGCTAGTCATACAGTTGTGTTGCAGCGAAATGGTAACGATGATCTTGCGTTGTGGCGTGGTGCTGCTGCTGAAAACGGGGCTGTACAATTAACAAAACTATCACTATAGATGACAATTATGACCCCGTCGTTGACAGTTGAAGCGACATTGTTGTCGTTTATGGATCAGGGAGGAATGTCACTATTAGCATGGCATGAGATTACAACAGGTACTACATCATCTACACTTTCTGTTGTATTTACCTGGCAACTTGCGCTAACAAAAAACGTTTCAGCGCCGAGACATGTATTTGTTGTGTTGCAAAATCTTAATCGAACACAAGGTGCTGATCTTCAAACACATTCTCATATGATATTTGATCGTTGTGGCGTTCCTGAGGTATCACTACGAATAAGTAATCAGCAAGAACCAGCTGAAAATCTTATTCTTAACTACGCTGAAAATCAAATTGGTCGAGTTTATCATCGACTGTGGTCATTTATGGGGAGAGATCAAAATGTAGATACCGGGTTGCAAATATCCCAGTTGGATTTTCAAACACTGTATCCAATTTATTACTTTTCGTTGCAACATCTTGCTTTATCAAAACACTCCGTCGTTGATGTAAAATTTCAAGCTCGTGTAGAAGCTCCTGTTGGGGGATTTAGGGCTATTGCGTTGTTACTTAGTGGTAAATCTATGACCTTAGAAGGTGGCGGTGGAAACATGCGAGTCATTGACGCACCAGTGGAAAATCTTTGATTTTCCATCCTTTTGGAATTTTCCATTAGATGATCGTATTTTACAATAATGTCATATAATTACGTTAAGGTCTCATTGACACCTGGTCAGATTAAAAAACTACGATCAAAGAATTATATATCGTGTGGAACAACAATAACACTGAAACCAGCACAAATGTCGTCAGGAGAACATAACTTGTCGTTGATAAAAACTCAACTAGGACATTTCAATAAAGCTTTAGTTGCATCAAAAGGAGTTCAGTTAAAATTTTCAAAAGCTGCAATTTCCGATATGAGTAAATCAGGTGGAATATTTCCATTTTTGATTCCAGCACTTGCAGCGCTTGCAACTGGGCGATATCGGGTGCTGCAGGTTGGGGAACATCAAAGATTCTCAATAAAGCTACAGGTGGGGCTGTTGGCAGAAAAAAAGGGAACGGGGTTAAGACTCCCCGGAAGCAAACGAACCAAATACACGATGTAGAAAATCGAAGAGAGTTTACACCAATGTCCAATTTTTACCTCGCTGATGCTGTAACGAAACTTCCAATAAAACATTTCAGAGGGGTATTCATGAAAGATCAATTACCAGTACAACCAAAAGTCCCAGAAACTGGAATAATTAATCTAGATGATTACGTTGGACCCGGTACACATTGGACATGTTATGCGATTTCACCGTCGTGTGTAATTTATTTTGACTCGTATGGATTACCTCCACCGCGTGAATTTATCAAATATGTGTCTGGCACTTCTACCAATTCACCAAGTTGGTATTCAACGTTACCTACACAAAAATTAACTGATCCTCCAATATGTGACAGAGAGGTTTTAAACGCATTAACAGCGATATCAACAAGTTCATTACCACCTCATAAAGCCGTTCATGAGTACACGATGATGAAATTTTACATTTTGTAAAATTCACTTATTTGAAAACTTAAAGAGTTTTAGAATATGGCAGATATTTATGGAAGATCGACATCACAATCGCGGGTAGAAGTTACAATCGCGATGGTACAAAAACTTATCCGTGATGGAATTTCAAAAATCACCGGTACAGATGTGAATAAAGCTGTACAAGATAATATCGCAACGACGTTAAATCTCGTTGATGTAGATCCGAATGAAATAGTTGTATTTGTGGATCGTAACGGTAAATTACAAACCAGCAATGTGTCATTGAATGATATTTTAACACGACAACGTAACGCCGTTGAAAACGCAATAGCGTTATATTCCAACGATGGCAAACTCAAACCGGGTGCACTTATGTCTACAATCACAGATAAATTTGCTAATCACGATAAAGAATTTGAAGATCATTTGAAAAATTACAATAATTTTCGCAGAAATGTTGTTCATATGTTCTTTGGATCCCCAATTGTAGTTACACCATCTATCGCTGAAATTAAAACGTTTATTGACGATCAAAATATTATCAACGAAGCGACAAAAGGAATAGATGTCACTGAAATTAGAAAATCTATCGAGGATAGTAAAACGACAATCGAGAAAGTAAAAATTCCACATCCAGCAGCGAATATCAATAATGTTGTGTACAGGGTCAGATATGGAACCACGGATTGGATCAAAGACACCGATACCTCGATAAACTGGGCTATGCCCTGGGGGTTCAATACTGGAATTTACCGATTTACAATAATCAATTTACAATAACATGTAGAAATCTTATTAACAAATCTATTTTCACAACAGGTATCAACGTGGTAACATTTAAATATCATCCAAACGGTATAGAATTTGAAATGCAAGCGGTTAAGGATAACACGGTTATAAAAACAATATCGTGGTTTATAGAATTTGTAGCAAATGTACCTGATGATGATTAATTCTGGCGGAAACTCTTTGAGTTTCATACTAGCATTTCAACGATTATATTTCAAATAATGGAATCGCCAGAAACGCTAGCGTTTCCATCCAGTTACAAATACAACACTGTACAGGAATATGCTGCATCATTAAAATCACTTTCCGAACAATATCATACGAAAATTAAAAAATATTGCAGAAGAATAACCGCAATTGACGTTACAGTATATTCAGTATCCGGGATATTGGCAGGTACCGGTGTTATTTTATCGTGAGTGACAATGATAGCCCCAATTGCTGTTCCAATTGCGTTGTCTGCAATTACAATACATGGGGGGGGGGGGGTTTGCAACTGCAATTACAACAAAATTATCATCGTGTTCACAAACAAAACTTAGGAATAATTTATCGTGTTACACAATTGTGTCAGATGCATCTTCGCTGTTGTCTTCGATGATTTCAAAATCACTTGATGATGCAGTTATCACCAATGAGGAATTTTCTACAATCACCGCGGTATATAAATCTGCGATGTTGAAATTGGAAATTGAAAACAACAGCTATAACAATAATAACAATAATGTCAGAGACATCCCCGATACTTCAACAGATCGCAACAAATACCACACCGGTAAAAACAACATTAATTTCGCTAACAACAAAATCACCGGAATTTACAGTAGAGTTTCCAGTGCCGATACCAGCAAGTGCAATCGCGTTAACACAACTACGTTGTTATTATAGCTGGCCAAATATTCGAGCGGAACCATTTCGTGATAAACCCCCAAATAACAGTTTTGTTTTTTCATATAAAAAGCGTCCTGATGGCAGCGATGAATGGCATACATTATTGTTACCAACAGGTGCATATGACATTGAAGATATCAGCACGGAGATTATAGAACGAATTGAGGCTATTACTGGACCTAATAAAATAGAAATTAAAGATGGACCAGATAAATCTCCCATCGATATAAATCCACATGAACCATTGTTATCTACGTCAATCGAAATAAATTCACCTAATTATTCCGTAGATATATATAATTCCAGTATAAGATCGTTGCTAGGTTGGCCTGAAAACCCTTCTGGGGTTGTCGACATCGCTAATCTACCTGTGGAACCAGTGCGGGAAAATTATCCCGATGATAAATCTTTTAAACTCGCCCACACCACATGGTTGGACAACCTTCCTGCGATTCATCCTCGATTACCAGAACCAGATCCACCCGTTGCAATGAAATTTGTACACGATTTTAGTTTCCTCCGCGATAGAGATATTTATCAAAGATACTCATATGAGGTATTCGATGGCACAGAAACAGACCCTTTTTCTCGTGAAGAATATCGTCAACATGGTAATTTAGTGTATCGATTTGCACTAGGTGATCGCGGTGCATATGAGTTTTCAAATAAAAAATATAACCGAGTATTTTAACGATCAACGTGTACAATTTCAAACTCGGTTGCAACAAGTGCGAGAAACTTTTCAACGGTCACTTCTTCTCGATATGACAACAGGGAAAAGTTCGATTTTACAACAACAACGACAATTAAATCAAATCATCACGGATATGAATTTCGTCAATGATAAATATCACTCGTTTGTTTATGAAGATAAATCTGGAAGTGCTAGCACTTTAAGCAGGGAAAAGTTCAAAAAAGTATTTTCCCGCACTAACGAAAATATAGTATTTTATAAATTTCCTGGTTTGGTGTGTACCAACGTTGAAAGAATCATTGCGGGGGGTCATTGATGAATTCTTTCCACAGATTCATGCGTTGTGGGTAAAAATCAACCCACCAACGAAAAGTTTACGATCAAATAATTCAACATTTAAAACCGGACGACACAGATCACCGAAACCTGCCAATATCACATCGACGATAGCGATACATGTCATTGCGGATATAGTATTAGATAGTTATTCCGTGGACACATCAAAGTCATCACGGGGGGGGGGGGTTCCTGGATATATTCTATATACATTTTCCCCAAATGTGTCTCCGGGGTCTCTCATCGTGGTGAATCCGCCCAATTTAGTCTATTTGGCCGTTGCAAATGATTTTATTACGAAGATAAATTTCAGAATAACCGATCAGGACTTCTCGGTGATTGATCTTCGCGGTGAACAATTACAAATAACCCTTGAAGTAAAATCCTGAAAGGATTTTCATCGTAATTGAAAATTCGAAGAAATTTTCAATAATGTATCGCCACGCTGTTGTGACCATCCACGACAAAGTCAAATTGTATGATGCTGTACGAGAATGTTTTAAAAACTCAATCGCGAGTTTTAACTTTATTGTATCTGAACCAGGTAACGATACATTTTTGCTAACAGATTTTCAATGTGGCCGGCTATCTATTAACGGGATTGTTCAATTACTTGTTTTCATGACCAGATAACACAATACGCACATAACTTTATTGACAAAGATACACTATTGAGAATCCTCGCTGGTGAAAATCCTTAAAACGTCGATTTCATTTAGAGAATTGCTTGGGTTTTCACCGATAAAGATTTGTGATCATTTTTGATCATTTTTAGTTATTTTTAGTCATTTTTAGTCATTTTTTAATCATTTTTTATATTTTTGTTGCATTTTATGACAAAAAACGTCGATTTCATTTAGAGAATTGCTGGGGTTTTCACCGATAAAGATTTGTGATCATTTTTGATCATTTTTAGTTATTTTTAGTCATTTTTAGTCATTTTTTAATCATTTTTTATATTTTTGTTGCATTTTATGACAAAAAAACGTCGATTTCATTTAGAGAATTGCTTGGGTTTTCACCGATAAAGATTTGTGATCATTTTTGATCATTTTTAGTTATTTTTAGTCATTTTTAGTCATTTTTTAATCATTTTTTATATTTTTGTTGCATTTTATGACAAAAAACGTCGATTTCATTTAGATAATTGCTAGGGTTTTCACTGAAATTGCAAAGCAATTTACGATAAAAAATGCAACAAAATGGCACTAGAATGCAACAAAAAATAAAATTTTTGTAAATAAAAAATAAAATTTCTGTAAATAAAAAATAAAATTTCTGTAAATAAAAATTATTTTTTGAAAAATCAGATCGGTATTATTTTTTTAATAGCGCATCAGCCATTAGTTGTTCAACAGTTTTCTTCGGTTGTTTACTCGTTGGCGGAAATTTAGCCGACGACGAATTCACACTGGTGACTTTATCACTGGTGATATCCACACTGGTGTGTTTAGCTAAAATCATAGAAAGTTCTTTTTCAATCTTTTCATTTTCCGCGTTAATTTTTTCAAGTTGTTCTATACTGGACCGCTGTGACGCAATAATTTTATTTTTTTCGTTAATTTGTTGTGTTAAATCCTTAATTGTTTTTTGTTGTCGTTGTTGTTGTTCAGTAAGAGTTTTTATTTGTTGTTCATTATTCTGACACTGACTTAAAAGATCTTTCAGTTGTTGTTGTTGTTGTAGCTGTAAATTATATTTACCTATCATTGTTTGTATTGTTTGTTTTTTTTGTTCAATTTTTCATGTCCGCGCGCTATTTCAGCTTGAAATTTTGTATATTCGTTTTTGATTTTAGAAACGTCTTTTTAATGCTTGATTGGCATGTTCAAGTAATTCTTTAGTTGTTTCAGTTAATTTTTTACCAGCTTGAGTACCAGAAAAACCACCAGGAAATTTCTTATTAACAGAGACGTCTGTCCAAATTTTATATAACCTTGTCAGACCAATTCTGTATTTGCTAGCGATGATATTCGGTTTCTCCTTTCTTCGTAACGAAATAATAGTATTAACATCTAAATCGGATAAATATTTTGCTTTGTTGGGCATTGTGATATATTTTTAAAATTAAATATTTTTTTAAAAAAAATAAAAAAATATAAAATGAAAATTAATTATATCAGTAATTATGATCGATAATTCCCGGTAAAATCTCATGGTAGTATAAATTATTTCCAGTAAACCCGGATGAGTAATAGTGATAAAATAATCATATCGGATAATTATGTGGTAATTATATCTTTGGAAAATAATAGTCGGCGATTACTAATCGTGTGTTATCGCTGGATTTAGCTCACCGAGCCTTAAAAATCACTTATTGTTACTGATATAATTATTTTTCATTGTTTTTCGTCATAATTACTCATCACAATTACTTATCATGAATACGCGACAAATTCGTTTTTTTATAATTCATAATTACCGTCATTGCTACTCAATTACTCATCAATGAAACAATCACAACGGCGAATTCAAAAGCTTTTCCATCAACTCGGCATTGACCGCGCTAGTATATTTACGCTCATTATATGTTTCTTTGAGAGAATCTTCGATAGATTTAATTATTCTACTTGCTGAAACAAAAATCTTCTGTCTAATTGTTTATAAATAATATGGAATAAATATTGATGAAATCTGTTATTGTTTTTGATAATTGCCAGTTATATAGTCCTGTTCGTTAATCACGATGTTATATCTGCGTTTGTAATATCTGGCTAATTCTTTAAACTTATGATTACCACAATCTCCACATAAACGCGTCTTTCCCTTAATTCCCTTGGAACAACCGATGCAAATTAACACCCCAGTGGAACCTTTTTTAATGATATATTTATGTAATGCACAATATTCTCCTGTGCAACGTCGATTGCAAAATCCGTCATCGCGAAGATGCCTCCAATGACAATTATTTAATGTCATATATATGATATGCAAACGTTTAATTGAACACTTGATTTGCATATTATTTATATGACAGTATTATCGAAGATTACCGTTGATGCGGAACCTGTACGGGTTAAAATCAAATATGACCAAGACGGGAAAATATCACCAACGAGGTATAAATCTAAAATTGTTAGAAGTATCCGTGAATCAAAATATCAACATCGGTTAAATGGTGCCGCATATACGTATTCAACGTTTTTAACAAATTTCGACGACAACACAATGACGTTAAAACGCGCCGCAGATATATTATCGTTGATCGATTTTACAAAAAACAACAAATACACCGTGGATGTTTTTTACACAAAATTTGAGAAAAAAATGTCCAAAAAACAACGAAAACAGCTAGATGATTTAATTAAATTAAAACAATCTGATAAAATCGATCTACTTGAACAAAACGCTGTAACGTGGAAGATATTTCATCATCGAAGAAGAGTAACATATAACGGTGGATTATTTATTTTAACGAAACACACAAAACATGGAACGCTAGTTGGTATCGATAATCAATACTACAATGTGGCATATCCGTTTAATGTAATTACATATGGAGTATTTCCTGTGGGGGTCCCAAACGACAACGAAGTCGCAGGAATGAAATTATCTATAACGTTAAATTGTGTAACCGAACAAGTAATAAAACATTTTAATGCACGAAAAAGAGGCTCGGGTCTTACTGAAAATCGAGCAAATAAAATCGCCGCATGGAATAAATACATTAATGAAAAAGGTACCGGTGCAACAAAACACGATGTAGCCGAGTTGTAAAAAAACCCTAAAAATCCCCATTGTTGTTAAAATACTTCCAGGGAAAATATTTTATAATTCCGGGTGCTACCGATCAAAGGGATCACCCATCGAGATTATTGACCATAATTTTCATGCATGGGGGATCAACGAATGGGGATTTCCCTGAAAATAAAATTATTAAATATTACGGCGAAGAGGAGATGTTTGATTGGATTAAAAATCACTACACCGACCCGGTAAATATGTGGTTGTTTTCAAGCGATGGTGGCAAATATGATCAATTTGTCACCGCTGGTGGAGAAATTTATCGGAAAGAATCACTGCAACAACACATGGAAGAGTTTGCCAGTAAATATTCTTCCGATGCAGTGGCAATTACAAAACTTACACAAACAAGTTTTACAATTTCATCAATTGCTGCTCAATTTGCCAGAGAAAAAAATTCATGGAAACCAACTAAGAAAAAATTCATTGAAAATGTTCAATCTAGCTGTGTAGAATTTGGCCATAGTGGTTTGTAGAATACACAATATGATTTTAACGACATGATGTCCGTGGATATAATTGCATGTTATCCAGGAAGTTTTCTTGGTGGTGGTGAATGTAATGAATATGTTAAACAATTTGGACTACCAACTCACAGAATGGTAAGAAGATCTGTTAATGGACCGTCACCTGATTATGATTTAACATGATTTGCTGAAGTTGTTTCGTTTAAACTTGCAGCAGGATTACATCCAGTAACATATTTATGGCTTGGACGACATTTACACGAAAAGAGATGGGTTCCAACTGTATTGCTCAAGTGGGCACTCGATACTAACGTGTTAACAGATTTAACTATATCTGAAATAATATTCAGTGATAAACAAACTGAAGTTTGGCTACCCACGCCAGATTGTTTTCCCCGATACAATATAGAATTTCTTCGCGATGCAATAACCAGCGAGTGTAAAGAAATTTCACGGATTATTATTTGAAAATTTACACAAGGAGATATCGCCGATGATGAAATTCGTAGACGTAAAACTGCCAAATTAGTGTTAGATCCAGGTGAATTAAAATTCGTCATTGATGATGCAGTATCTAAAGGAGTATTTTACAGACAAACTGCTGCACAATGATCATCAGGGGAACAATTTGGAACAATCGTAGAATATTTCAACGATGAAATGCAACAATATACCCATTTAAGATCATTTATGCTAGCATATACGACTATAAATCTTCTCAGTATGGTAAATCGATTTCCTGACATTGCAGTGAGAGTTGCAACTGACTCATTTTATTACAATAAAAAATATCACAATGTCGTTGAAAAGTATCTCGGGGATGGTACAACATGGGGAACATGGCGTGTTAAACCTGAAAAATTATATGAGTATCGAAAACACGCAGATGTAAATGACTTACCAGAATATCACGGCAGTGTAATTGAGAAAATATCAACATGTCCAAGTATACACGACCCCGTTGCACGGCACAAACTTGTATATTTGAACGGACCAGGTGGTTGTGGAAAAACAACACGGGTGACAGAATTATTTCGGGGGGCAAATCTAATTGCGCTAACCCCAACTCACCGCCTTGCTAGAGATTTTAGTGAAAAGGGAGTGCCCGCAAGTACATATCATAGCTTCTTCAGATACAGTGGAGGTGAATGGACCCCTGAGCGAATGGGCACTAAAATTACCCCCGAAGTGGTATTGTGGGATGAAATTTGTACTGTGCCGAAAAAAATAATAAAAATGTTTCTTGAATGGCTAGAATACAAAAAATATCACTGTGGTGCTATGTGGAGATCATGGACAACCACCGCCATTTAAAAATATATCTCCACATTGTTGGTTAAAACTTCAAGTTGATTATTACGAAGAAATGACAATTGATCGCAGATCTCTCGATGAAGAATTAACCGCATTGAAAGCTGCAATTAGATGTACTAGTAATAAAAATCAAGCTGAACAGTTACGACAGATAATATCTGAAACGTCATTGGAGGAATTTTACAATATCTGGAAACCGTCTGATATAGTTGTAGCTAGTAGAAAAGCTACCAGAGATATTCTTTTGAGAAAATTATTTTATATTCATGAGAGTAAATTTCCTAACAAACCGGTTCCGCTATGTTACAGACCTAAAGATACTAGACGACAAAATATCCTTGTGGATATAACAGGACGAAATCAACAAGAACTTGTATTAAATGATATAGTTGAAGTTGATTTATCTGTGGTTAGCGACGCAATAAATGCAATTAATTCTCCATGGCGGTTAGGATATGCTACAACAATACATTCATCACAAGGGTTAACGATAACAGATACGGTTGTGTGGATCATTGATGACTTCATCAAATTTGACAATTTAATTTATTTAGCTGTGTCGAGGGTAAGAAAAATAAATCAACT